>JAVIWB010005875.1:0-600000 GCA_031893035.1 Dermolepida albohirtum | reverse complement strand
AGAGGATATGTGGTTTCAACAGGATGGCGCTACACATCACTTTGCACACGAAACAATTGATTTATTGGAAGAAAAATATTCCTGAACGTATAATCTCAAAAAACGGTGATGTTAATTTACCACCAAGATCATGTGATTTGACACCGTTAGACTATTTTCTTTGAGGTTATGTGAAAAGTCAGGTTTATAAAAACAATGCACAATCAATTCCTGCTTTGCAAGTTGATATTATTCGTGTCATTGGTGAGATATAGCCTCAATTATGTCAAAACGACATTGAAAATTTTAACAAAAGAGCGGACGTCTGTGGAGCTGCAAGAAATGGCCATTTGGCAGACATTATTTTTCGCATACAAATGTCATAACTGATACATCAATTACCAATAAAAAGTTTTTGAAAGTGAATGCAAATTATGTGTTTCATTTATTCTCTAAAAATACTTTAGAATTAAACAATATATATAATCGCAAAATTGAAAATAACAAAAGAATATAATAAATTCTTTATTTAATATCTTACATCCTTTCATATATACCACTACATCACTGTAACGCAAGTGATTTCACTTTCTTCGATCTACTTATCACGTTCTCAATGTTAAGATATTACATACATACATACGTACATACGTAGTTCCTGTGCTTACATTCTGTTAGCGGTGAAATGAATGTTGCTGTTTATCATGTACATATGTATATGTACAGGTACATACATTACACGAAATATCGTTTAATATCGATACTTTATTTTGAAAACTTTAGAAATACATAGACTCGAATTGCTTGTTTTTAAATAAGTAAACTTTTTAACGACCTTTTGCTTTCCTTTTTTTTCAAAAAACATTTACATATTTTTAAAAGAAACAGGAACTAATTTACAAATAATCAAGACAGAGTAACTCATATACATATTGCTTTTCGCGTACAAAAAAAAAAACAATGACCTGGCTGTTTTTCATGCAAAATTTTCTACTTTATTCAAAAGCCTTTTATTTTAGTTATATTGGCGCAGAGCAAACTATATTTTTTAATAGTTCTAATGTTTCTATACAAATTTTTTAACAAATATTTTATTATTCTGTGTCAAAATCGAAAGGAAATAGTCTCTCCATAATCTTAAAGGTCAAGTCTTAATTATGGAGATCGATAATTCGACAAACAAGTGTTTCTTGAAAATTTTTTATTTATTTTCTTCGTTGTTTTGACGTATTCTTATCTCCACGCCTACTTCTAGGTATTATATACATATAAATGCGATTCTAGTTTTTTATTTTCTAGATTTTTAAATATTATATCGTGGGAAAAAAGACTTAGGGCTGTCCCATACTAATAATATTCTTATTCCTCTATTTCTAGCTACACAGTGAAAAATATTAAAATTAATTTAATCAAAATATTAGAAATTCTTTACAGAAGCTATCAGAAATTTAAGTTTTTACAATCTAGTTATATTATTATTACAAATGTTCCTATGAAAAATATATGTGTACTGATATATTTTTTGTTTTCTTTTGTTTACTGTAATACTGTCTCAGAAATAATCTCAATTGTTAAAAGACAACAACAGTTCAGATATCCCGATAAAAATCTCTTTATTATTATAAATGACTTTCAGTATGATCAAGAAGGCGAACTATCAATGGCAAGATCTGTTATACTCTATAAGATGAAGAGTTTAAAGATCGTAGGAGAAGCTACGAGTTGTGTGTTAACTGAAGTAATTATTAATATTTAAACAGTTAAGTATAAGCATAGATCCACGTCTAGTGACTGTACAACTTTATAAATATTTTTAAATATTTGATGTAATTGTTTCTACAATTCTGTACAAACATTTAATGATATCTGAAGTATCCGCTCGCTGAACTTTGCGTTTGCTAACATTGATCAAAAAAATAGAGTAGTGCTTTGTCAGCATTGAAAACAGTGTAATTAAGAAGAAGGTGAAGAATGATAGAACGAGATTATTGCTGCGAATTAAACTTGGGCGTAGTGTTATGATCTGGAAATAAAATAGCAAAAGCACGTATTGAATAGAAAAGCAAGCTCAACACAAAAAGAAGACGTGTGCAAAATCTAGCCTCTAGAGTTATGGTCAAAACATTTTTATCACGAATGTACCTTACTCATAGTATGTTATAGTTCTGATATACTCCTATACGACTTCTATCTATGCTCTCAAGCAAAAAAGGACTTTAAAGAACGGTGTTTTTAAACGGAATTGGACACTTTGAAGAAGACAATTTTGAATAAGTTCGCAAAGTATAGTTTCCATTATGTGTTCGAACAACGAAGGGCGTAAAGTTAATGCACTACAGTAAGCTACATAGCACGTATTGTTTAAGATTAATAAATACAGTTTCGGGCAATACTAGTTCCAACCTTTCTTTTCAAACTAGTAAAACAACATTTATAACAAAGACAAACATAAGAACAACATGAAAGAATAACCTTAAAAAGACAATTGATAACGCGAGTTTTGAAATATTTGACATCTACCATATGAGATTTTTTTTTCTGTTGGAGCTCATTATTCTTGAAGTACTGCAGCCTTATTTAGCTTGGCACTTCTATCCTAATTTATACTGATTTAGTGTAGATCGGCCACTGTATGTTATCTGGGGTAACGTAGGTTGTCCATAGACGGATTATCTCTTGTGTTATAACGCCTTTCAGTCTAGTAATATGTTTTTGACCGTTTCTAGAATCCTTGTGCGCATTCAGCTACTAAAGTCTTCATCATATTTGCCAATTTTGTTCTGAAAATGTCTGAAGTGTAGTGGTCTGTAAGATACTTTGTTATTATTCTAAGCAAGTTTCTTTTCAACGAAAGCAACTCCTTAGCCTTATTATATGTTTCAGTCATGTCTAATACATTCTGTGTTGAAAATTTGTCCGTCCACCTATTCGTTTCCAGAAAGTTCATTTAGGCACTTCCAATAGGTTCTGGTCTAGTATATAGTGAGGCTGATCATTTTGTGGCAAAGTCATCATTCCCATACTAACCTGGATACAATTTCAAAATTTCGCAATGCTCTTAATCTAGCCTAGACTACATCTATGAGTGATTTTCATATTACAATAATAGCCCACAAAAGAATTTGTTTCAAAAACAAGTATAAGTAATACATATTTTATGATATATTAGACTTTAACGTATGCCCAAAGCATTCCATTCTTGTTACATTTGATCATAAAAAAACATCTTTTTTATCTTCATTTTAATCGTCAGAAGTGATTAAATAGACTACCTATGTCATAGGTTCCCAAACTTTTTAAAGCCATGCCGCCGTTCAGATTATTTCCGGCGGCGCCCTTCATATGAAGCAAAACTGGGGACCTGATAATTTTAATTTAATCACTAAGGTTGATAATAACCCCTTTCCACATTAACTTTCGTAATTCTGTATACGCATTTCGACAACTAAGTTGTCATCATCAGCAGATAATTGCAAAGTGTCGCACCTTGTAAAGCACGGCGAAAAATACCTGTACGAAAACAAACTCCCTTACGCGATATGTACCGTCGAGAACCAAAATGTACACACAATGTAAACACAATTCAACTTCAACTGATAATTTTAAGTCTAAAATCTTAAATTTAAATAATTTCTATGCTATGATCTATAAATTTATTGATTATATTTACAATCAAGTGCAAAAAATAGCTGCTTAATAAATTGATTTTTATAAAATTATATTTTTCATTTTTTTTTCGTTTTGGCGAGGCTGTCGCGGCGCCCGGGGGCGCCGCGGCCCATACATTGGGAACACCTGACCTATGCTACAAAAAAAGCTAGATTCTTGTAGTTTGAACGTTCACGCTCTTCGACGTTACATGCAAATTTCACGACAAACTCTTTCCTTTGCATACTTTTAAAGAAAGTTTTTCTTAAGCAAATTAAAAATATTGAACTCGTTGATTGTCACCTAAGAAAATGTGGGCAATAAATTCAATTATCTTATTGATTATATACAGATGAGTTTCTTCTTAACATCATTTCAAGTAATACAATAAACGCAATTACAGTTATTTTAAAAATTGGGAGTTGTTACCATGTAGATGGCGAGGCTTTAATAAAATCCTTTAATTTACTTCATTGAAAGTTTAGAATTTTGCTTCAGGAAAATGAATTTTTTAATATTTAAGTTTACATTTTAAATATTTATTTCCTTCGTCTCGGTAGTTTAATTAACATTTCCGTTTGTTTTCACAGTGTAAAATATGTCTTTTTATCTAAAATGAATTTTAATTACGCACTTCTCAAAAAAAGTATATTTGTTTTATAATAATAGTCATACGTTTTTTTCCGATAACAAAAAGGGTATTTTAACAAGACGAAATACTGAAAAGTTCATGCTCGTTAAAGTCTGCCTTCCTTTAAGGAGACACACTACGAGAGAAAACGTGCAAAAAAAAGAAATGTACATTTTGGAGATAATCTAACAGGGGTTTGTTTTCAGTATTGGAAAATTAAAAATACAACATGGCAAAGTTAAAATAGCAAAAGGGAAAAAATAGTTTTTTATATTTTAAGTGGTGTTCCTTTACTTCCACCCATGGAGCAGCCTTGATTAAAGCAATATATATTACGCCGTATACGTATTATCATATTGTATTATTCTTTAACTCTTTCATATTTCTAAGCCACTAACCCGCGAGGTGATTTTGAGAATGCTTCTTGTAAACGTATAAGTAACAGTACAAATAATCCAATTAAAATACAAATCTGAAGAGGAAGAAAGTGTAGACAACAAGTATGGAATCTGCTTTTAAAATACAATATTACATATACGAGGGAGCGTTTTTATATTCGCGGAATGGGGGACAAGGGGGGGACCAAATTATTTTTCTTTTTCAATATATTCACCTGCAAGACGGATACATTTTTCACATCTTTCAATTAATTTATTTATACCCTCATAAAAAAATGATTTCTCTTTATCTGCAAAATACGCCGAAACTGCCTCCTTGACTTCATCATCGGCAGTAAATTTTTTACCCCGCAGCTCTTTTTTCATTTTCGGAAACAGGTAATAATCACTCGGGGCCAGGTCTAGGCTGTAGGGTGGGTGATTCACAATTTCGAAGCCCACCTTATGCAGGGCAGCTAACACAACGCGGCTGTTGTGGACGGGCGCGTTGTCGTGTAAAAGCAGAACACCTTTTGTCAATTTTCCCCGTCTTTTCTCTTTAATGGCTTCTTTTAGTCGCTCTAATATTGAAGCGTAATATTCTCCGGTTATAGAAACACCTTTATCTTTATAATCAATCAACAATATTCCTTCCGAGTCCCAAAATACCGTTGCCATGAGTTTCCCAGCTGATTGTGACACTTTAAATTTCTTGGGAGGTGCTGTGCCCTTTTTATGCGACTGTATGGAGTCTTGTTTGGACTCAGGTTCATAATGATGAACCCAAGTTTCGTCCCCAGTAACAATTCCACTCAATACACCATCCTTGTCTTCATTACAGAGGTCCAAAAATGCACGCGAACACTCTACGCGCTGTTGTTTTTGCGGCGGCGTGAGCATTCTCGGCACCCATCTTGCGCTGACCTTAGACATGCCGAGATGATCGTGTAGGATTTTAAAAATTGTTGTATCGGATACTCCGATCATTTCTGCGAGTTGTTCCTTCTTTAGTCGAGCATCTTCGAGTACAATTTGTTCAACTTTTTGGATAAGTGCTGGCGTGGTCACCCCAATGCTCCTGCCCGGCCTCGGGTCGTCTTCAAGGGATTCCCTTCCTTGTTTAAATAAACTATGCCACTTGTACACCATGGTTTTTCCTGTACAAGAGTCGCTGTAAACCTCATTCATTATGGTCGCGACTGATTTTCCTTGCCTGGTAAGGAACTTTATAACGGCACGATATTCGATTTTTTCCATATTTCACTTTTCACTCCTGATTATGTTATTTGGTTGACGATAGCTCAAAGACTAACTATCCAATAACAATGAAACTTCGTATTTATACTAATCATGAGTCGCTGCGCAGGCCACGCCCCCAATGCGCCTACTCACCCCTCTACAACCCGCTCATTCCGCGAATATAAAAACGCTCCCTCGTATGTACATTGAGTACACAAACGTTTTTATTTTGTATTTTTAGAAAAAAATTTTTTCCATAAAAAAACTTTTACTAGCATTGAATCTAAATACAAAAATAAAGTGATTTTTATAATAGTAAATATTTTTGTCACTAAAAAAAAATGTAATAAAACCCCTTACCATAAAAATATTTGTATCCTGAACAAGTATTTCAATAAGAAAAGTCTTAACCTAGTGTTCAAATATATTCTCATCGTAAAACTACATTAAAAAACCGCCAAACATTCTACTCAATGTCACAAACATAAAAGCATAAATAAGTTAGCTTCCTTTTAAAAACTAAAACTTACGTTCCTATAAGGGTGGCGTTCAATGTATTCTCGGTATCGGCATGAAGAAAAACGCAAAAACATAAATTTATTTTGATTTTCAATATTATTCCTCATTCCTCGTTACGTCGCGAAATTAACTTTTCCATACCCCGTAAAAAATAATTTTGTGAAAAATATACATTTATTGCCGTCCCAAGCTTTTCATTGTTGAAAAATCGTTTCCCACGAAGGCCTTTTTTCAAAGTAGGGAATAGATAGTAATCGCGGGGTTCGGGGTATAAGTCGGATGATGGATTTCTTTGAAACCGCAATATCGCACAACAGTCTTGGAAATGCACCGTATGGGCCAGAGCGTTGTTGTTGTGACGCAACACCGGCGATCACTTTACTCCGTCTTTTTTCTTAAATTTCTTTCCGTAAATTACCCAAAATGGTTGCTTAAGATGCTGCGTTTATGATTTCATCTTGTTTCATGTACTGGATAGACAAAATTATATGGCCATGACTTTTCCGGCAGACGGAGTGACTTCGAATTTCTTTGAAAGTCCGTACCCTTCTTATGCCACTACCTGGAGTTCTCCTTATCTTTTAGGACATAGTGTTGAACCAGAATTTCATCTCCTCGGCTGAAAATACTTGATGTTTCCTCACCACGCAGCTCTAAAGATTCTCTACAGTACTCGACTCGCACTAGTTTTTGCTGTTGTTAACATTGTAACCTTTTTGCTGACTTTCTCCAGTAAAGGTTTCTGAATATTCTACATATTTCTTTCCGTTGTGGCAGCAACTGAGCCACCTGAGCGAAGATCGTCTTCAATTCTTTCTCTGCCGCTTTTCAAATGACTTAGGCACTTCTGAACAATAGATAACGAAGGTGCAGAATTTTTATAAATGGCCACCATCTCCTTGTGAATAATTTTCTACTTTTTCCTTACTTTGTAAGGAATTTAATTACAGTGCAGTGCTAGGTCGTCGAATAAGACATTCTAATCTTCGTTGACTAAGAATTACTAGCGAACTAAGTATCGAAATTATATGAAATTTTGTATGTATACCCTCGGCTAATATTGCTATCTAATGAACTAGGCAAATTACCCACGTCATTAGTAAATCACCCCAATATCGAGAATACATTGAACGCATCTCGTAAATCCCTCAACCCTTTCGCGTTATTGATTTCAAGACATCATAGAAATACTAGTATGGGAAATCAGTCCTCTGTTTCCTCTGAATATATGAAGTTGAAGTATTGATGTTTTTGTATTTGTGAAATTCAATGTTTCTGTGAACATCTCGTAGAGCACTTCGTGGTTTTATTATGCAGCTTCACTCCGGACATATGTTTCAATACTGTGGCTATATTTTTTTCTGCTGAATGACAGCTTAGCTGTTGAAATAGTATTTTGACACAAACATTATTGTGACAAGGGGTTATTACGTTTTTGATTAGTCAGTTAGTCATAAGCTCCAACGTTATTTGTATTTTTGTAATATATATATATATATATATATATATATATATATATATATATATATGTAAAGTATAATCTTGATCTACTTTATCGACAGTAACGTTTATCAATTTATTTCGTAAATAGTAACGTTGCTCCGCGCCAAATAAATAATAATTACGATCTAATTATTTTGCATAATGCGACATAAATTTAAGAAACCTGTTCGATAAATTGTGCATGCCGGCTTTTAATGTAAACAGTCAGATGATAAGGAACGGGTGGTAAAAATAATGACTGGCGGCTGTTGAACTACGTAGCTCGAACATAATGAATATAAATTACATGGCATTGTGCTCACTTCCTTGGAACGAAAATTGTAAGGAATTTTGTGTGCTAACGTGTCCTGACATACCGCCGATGTCTTTGTTTTAGAGAAGATTAATAAGGATTTTCTCGTCATGTATTTGCGGTACAAATTGAATTATTTTAAAAGTGAAACATGCCAATTCTTTGTGGTCTACTAAGCTGAAGAAGAATTACAAAGCTAAGAGAAGTGCGGATATTTGATGTTTACATTATTTATGACAGAAGCAAATTTTGGTGATTGAACATTAGAATATTTTCATCGACAGTTTCTTAGGTAACAAGACAAGAAAAAAATTTAAAGTGCATATATGTAGTTGAATTTGATGGAGCCTGTGGTTGATTGACTTGATCAATAAGGTTGATATATAACCCCTTTCCACAATTAACTATTTGTAAATTCTGTATACGCATTTCGACAACCAAGTTGTCATCATCAGCAGATAATTTCAAAGTGTCGCACCTGGTAAAACACGGCGAAAAAATTGTACGAAAAAACAAACTCCGTACGCGATCCGCACCGTTGAAAACCAAGATGTGCGCAAATTATCTGCTGATGATGACAACTTGGTTGTCGAAATGCGTATACAGAATTTACAAATAGTTAATTGTGGAAAGGGGTTATATATCAACCTTATTGATCAAATGCATATATGTATGTACTTGTGCTCATAAGATCTATCAGTTCGGTGTCCATTTCTATGTATACAGTGTGTCCAAGATAATATTTCGGTCGACGTATAGATGTAAGGTATAGGTTTGTTAAATTAAATGAATTATTCTCAATGACTTGTAAATTATAAGATATTTTTCAAATTCCAAACTTCCACATATTTATAACAGGAGTTATAGTAAGAAGAAGAAGAAGAAGAAATATGTCAAATTTCTACTGTTTATAATAACTCCTGTATTGTAGTAGACGTCTAAGTTTTATTTACACTTTCTTAGTGCACTTCTTTATACAGAACTTCAAACATCGAGTCTGGCGGCGTTACGTTGTATACAGATGATACCACTGTAGTCTTTATAGGAAACAATCAATAAGAATTAATAGAAAATTTTAGAATTATTCTAAATCAATTACTGACATGGTTTTCTGCACTGGAAATAAACAATTGCACGGAAAAGAACAATTTATTCTTTAAAACTAATAAATACAATCAAAGGTTGTAAATTGCTAGGTGTAACGATTGACACAAAATTGAAACGGAATGGGCGCGTTGATATGTTAGTCTCAAAATTAAATGAAGGACTTTTTATTTTGAGAAAATTGAAAAATTTTTGTCATATCGACATTGTGAAAATGATCTACTTCGCTCACTTTGGTTATCTCGATTATGGTTCGTTATTCTGGGATCTAAATATTAAATCTATATTATTTTTACAATACCGACTCTTCGTGCAATTTTTTAACATAAAATCTAATAAATCATGCAGTTCTCCAATAATAAAAATATTTCAACGATTTACAATTTATATGTTGAACCGTTATCGACAAGTGTAAACGAAAATAAAACAAATTTTTAAAAGAATTCCGATATTCATTCTTATCCAACACGTAGTTGTGAGTATCTTCAGTGTCACCTTAAAAAAGTATATACTAGTTTGCCTGAGGATATGACAAGATGCTCTCTCAGGCGGTTTAAAAGCCGTATAAAGAATATCTTAAAAGTAAATATTATTATGCATTAGATATTTTTTACAAATTAATTAGCTAATCAATGACTAGCATCATGATTAATAAGGCCTTGTTACGTTGAATTGAGCAGCTTCTTATAAAACTATGTGGTACTTGTGTTTGTCACAAATATAGTATTATAAAGAGTGTTTCAAATTGCACTGTTTTTTTATGAATAAATAAAATATAGATGGCACACTGAATTTGTCTGGGTATGTGGGCATTTAAAAAGTGTGATGTATGACATTTATAAAAATGGCTTCGTACACTATACAACAACGCGTTCAAATTGTTGAATTATTTTATGAAAATCAGCGTTCTGTTTTTTAAAAAATCTAGAAAATTACCTGAATTTTATGGCTTACATAATCGTCCATCTGAAAGCACTATTGGTCGAATTATTAAAAAATTTCAAGAGACCGGTTCCGTGGAAGACCAAAAAAATGAAAAATACAGTCGTGGTAGTCGTTCTCACAAGAAAATATTGGTTTGGTTCATGAAAGTGTTGCTGAATATCCTGAAATGTCCATTAGACGACGTTCACAACAACTTGGACTTAGTGGATCAACAAAATGACGTATTTTACACAAGGATTTAGCTCTGAAGGCATACAAGGTTCAAATAACACAGAAGCTATTATATCATTTAGCGTCGTTCATTTGTCAATTTCATTAATGAACGACCAGCTGATTTTGCTCAAAAAATAATGTTTTCTGATGAGGCACATTTTGAACTTGGTGGCTATGTTAATAAACAAAATTGCCGTATCTGGGGTGAGGAAAATCCACGAATTAGTCATGAGAAACCTATGCATCCTAAACGAGTTACTGTTTGGCGTGCATTATGGTCAGGTGGTGTAATTGGACCTTACTTCTTTGAAAATGCTGCTGATGAAGTTGTAACTGTCAATGGTGATCGGTAGCGTCGGATGATAACCGAATTTTTGTGACCTGAATTAATGAATATTGATCTTGAGGATATGTGGTTTCAATAGGATGGCGCTACACCTCACTTTGCACACGAATCAATTGATTTATTGAGAGAAAAATTTACTGGACGTGTAATCTCAAGAAATGGTGATGTTAATTGGTCACCAAGATCATGTGATTTGACACCGTTAGACTATTTTCTTTGGGGTTATGTGAAAAGTCGGGTTTATAAAAACAATCCACAATCAATTCCTGCTTTGAAAGATGAAATTATTCATGTCATTGTTGAGATAGAGCCTCAAATATGTCAAAATGTCATTGAAAATTTTAACGTGAAGTGGACCTTCGTGGAGCTGCAAGAGGAGGCCATTTGGCAGATATTATTTTTCGAATATAAATGCCATAACTGATACTTCAATTACCAATAAAAAGTTTTTGAAAGTGTATACAAATTATGTGTTTTATTTATTCTTTAAAGAAACCGGGAAATCCGAAATATCCTTTACATATACATATATCTATATATATATGATAACAAAATATTGCGAGAAAATAAATGAATATTGATTTAGATTTCTTGCATTTTCCATTTTTTAGTGTCAACCCTGAAATTAAAGTTTTCTTATTCTATTTAATTTTTTTAAAATAACTAGACGTACTTAAGAATGTTTGCATCCTTATTGGAGAGATTTAGAAAAAGGCAGCATTTTCTTTCCGTTTTTATACAAGATTTAAATTTTATTTTGCTTTATAATAAAGTAATATTTATTTTCAATTTAAAATTAGAACTCGCTTCCAAGGCAGTATTATGCCTAGTGGTTTTGAATAAATTAAAACCGAAAATTACAGGAACTATTAATATTGCAAATCGTTTACCAATTTTATGCTTTGATAAACTCGAATTAACGTTCATTCTAGAATGTTATTTATAAAATGTAAAATTCTTTCTTGTGTTTCTATGTCTATGGATTTGATTCTATTGAAATCTCAGTATTCACAGCTTTAGAAAAAAAAAGTTGTTGATATGACCAGAATTTAATTAAATATTTCGTATTCCGGAATAACGGGCCTTTGGCGAACTATGTCAGTCAACATTTGTTCAGCTATATGTGCGTACATTGCCGGTCACTGGCAAATTCTCTATTAATAGTGCTATCAAATTTACTGTAGTTCCCATCACGAACAATATTCGGATCCGTCTGCAATAAAAGCATTCCATGTACTTTAGAGTCATTATGCTCTGCTGCATCATAATATTCAGAAAAACCTCAGTTTTTGTTTAATGAATTTATTAGTTTTACCAATGGTAGATTATTTAGTTGAAATACTTCCAATTGGTTTGTGAACCTTTTAGTGTTAAATTATTTGAAAACATTTTTAAACGTTCGTTTCAATTCATAAAATTTAAATCCAAAAAGAAGCTACAACGAAATTGCTAATATGATCGGCATAATACCTTTCTTCATTTCAATCAAATTTTTATATTGAAACTATTACTCATATTGCCTTTTTATTCCCGTGTATCGTAGATAATGGATGTCCACGCTTGATCTTCTCAGAGCAAAGTCTGAGAACTCAAAACCAGAATAGGAATAAATTCTGCTTGCGAGCACAATTTTATTTAATTCGTTTGTTTTAAAATTTGTGTTCACGAGTTTTATTATTAAACTTGCGAGCACAAACTCAACTCGTGAGCAGAGTAGGAAGAAATTCTGCTCGCGAGCACAATTTTATTTAATTCCTTGATTTTAAAAATTGAGTTTAATTCGAGCACTCTCCGTACTCTGCTCAAAACACAAAAACGAATACGTGTGCAAAATTAGTCGCTAAAGTTATGGCTAACAATTTTATCAAATTATGTACCATACTGTCAGTATAGTCTTGATACGAGGGAGCGTTTTTATATTCGGGGAATGAGCGGGTTGTAGAGGGGTGAGTAGGCGCTCATTGGGGGCGTGGCCTTTGTAGCGACTCATGATTAGTATAATTACGAAGTTTCATTGTTATTAGACAGTTAGTCTTTGAGCTATCGTCAACCAAGTAACATAATCAGGAGTGAAAAGTGAAATATGGAAAAAATCGAATATCGTGCCGTTATAAAGTTCCTTACCAGGCAAGGAAAATCAGTCGCGACCATAATTAATGAGATGTTATTGGTTTACGGCGACTCTTGTCCAAGAAAAACCATGGTGTACAAGTGGCATAGTCTATTTAAACAAGGAAGGGAATCCCTTGAAGACGACCCGAGGCCGGGCAGGAGCATTGAGGTGACCACGCCAGCACTTATCCAAAAAGTTAAACAAATTGTACTCGAAGATGCTTGGAGTATCCGATACAACAATTTTTAAAATCCTACACGATCATCTCGGCATGTCTAAGGTCAGCGCAAGATGGGTGCCGAGAATGCTCACGCCGCCGCAAAAACAACAGCGCGTACAGTGTTCGTGTGCATTTTTGGACCTCTGTAATGAAGACAAGGATAGTGTATTGAGTGGAATTGTTACTGGAGACGAAACTTGGGTTCATCATTACGAACCTGAGTCCAAACAAGACTCCATGCAGTGGCATAAAAGGGGCACAGCACCTCCCAAGAAATTTAAAGTGTCACAATCAGCTGGGAAACTCATGGCAACGGTATTTTGGGACTCGGAAGGAATATTGTTGATTGATTATAAAGATAAAGGTGTTTCTATAACCGAAGAATATTACGCTTCAATATTAGAGCGACTAAAAGAAGCCATTAAAGAGAAAAGACGGGGAAAATTGACAAAAGGTGTTCTGCTTTTGCACGACAACGCGCCCGTCCACAAGAGCCGCGTTGCGTTAGCTGCCCTGCATAAGGTGGGCTTCGAAATTGTGAATCACCCACCCTACAGCCCAGACCTGGCCCCGAGTGATTATTACCTGTTTCCGAAAATGAAAAAAGAGCTGCGGGGTAAAAAATTTACTGCCGATGATGAAGTCAAGGAGGCAGTTTCGGCGTATTCTGCAGATAAAGAGAAATCATTTTTTTATGAGGGTATAAATAAATTAATTGAAAGATGTGAAAAATGTATCCGTCTTGCAGGTGAATATATTGAAAAAGAAAAATAATTTGGTTTTTTTATTTCCACCCCTTGTCCCCCATTCCGCGAATATAAAAACGCTCCCTCGTATGTCCCTGCACGACTTCTATCTACTCTCTCAAGCAAAAAATGTCTTCAAAGAACGGTGCTTTTGGATGCTGTGATGGCCTTGGAGACAATTTTAAAAAACATTCGCTAAATATTTTTTCCATTATGTGTTCGAACAATGACGGGCCTAAAGTTAACGCACGCAGAAGGCTACATAGAACGTGTTGTACAATAACCTTGCAAAGACAATTGATAATATACAATAATCTTAAAAAGACAATTGATAACGCGTGTTTTGAAATATTTGACATCTATGAGACATTTTATTTCTGTTGGAGGTTGTTATTCTTAAAATACTGCGGTCTTATTTGGCTTATTATGCATTCTCACCATATTATCTATTACATTTAATCCAGTACTTCTATTGTAATTTATACTAATCCAGGGCAGATCGGCTACTGTATATTGTCTGGGATAATTTAAGTTGCCCATTAGGTGATATCTTGTGATATAGGATAAGATTCTTGGAATTTGAACGTCCACGCTTGATCTCTCAGAGCATCATCTGAGAATTGGAATGGATCGAATCTTACTATTCAAACTCTTTGATACTACATGCATATTTCACAAATAATTCTTTTCATCGCCTACATTTAAAGAAACGTTTAAGCATATAAAGCATATAATGTGGATAATAAAATACGATTGGAATTATCCTGTCGATTATGTACAGAGAACTCATTTCTTAATATCATTTCGTCTAATACGCCAATAAACGGAATCGCAGTTATATTAAAAATTGAGAGTTGTTACCGTGTAGAAGTTAATGCCTTAATAAAATCCTTCAATTTACTTCATTGAAAGTTTAGAATTGTGCTTCCGGAAAATTAATTTTTTAATATTTAACTTCATTTTACGTATTTATTTCGTCCTTCTCAGTAGCTTAATTAAGTTTTCTGTTTGTTTTCACTCTTTTTTACATTTTTCTTAATAGCTATAGTCTCTCATATCAAGTATGTCTTTTTGTCTAAAATGATTTTAATTACGCAGTTCTCAAAAATATATATTTTCTTTATAATAATAGTCATATGTTTTTCTCAATAATGAAAAGAGCATTTTAATAAGATAAAATATTGAAATTCATGCTCGTTAAAATCTGTTTTCTTTTAACCCATTCCTAGCGATTGTACCTGCTTGAGTACAGAAAAAAGGCAATATTTAAATATGCATAAATTTTATGAGTGAAATTAACATTTCTTTGGGTTTTGCATTCAACATAATGTGTTTTAAAAGCACACAACAGTATTTAGAAATAGTACCGTTACTGTATATTTTGTTTAGTTTTAATACCTTTGCGTCAATTTTGCAAATATTAGCTAGGTCAGTGATTATTCAGCTGCGTGGAGTAAAACTTGTTGTATTATAATAAGTGTTTGTTATAGTTTTGCATAGGGGAATAACTGTGTTTCCAATTTACAAAAAGGTGAAAGATAAAAACCTAATTGGAACGACGTTGTGTGAGTAGAAAAATTGGTGTTCCCCATTTGAATACAATGGTTTTATAGGTATGCATTTTTTTTTTGATTTTTGCCCACAAGAAAATGGAAATTCCTACTATAAAAACGTCAAGTTTTTATAGCAGACATTTCAATACCATGAACTGTGACCTAAATTATGTTGAAGCTGAGCAAGATCACCACGAATTTGAAATTATTATTATACCTCTCAGCCCGGATTATAACACAGATGAAGAAGAAGGTGTTGCCGAAAATATTGAAGTTGACCATACGATGTGTCAGGTGAAATAGAGGTATTTTGTGGCAGCGATAGCGAAGAAGATATTCTACTTGAACAATTGCGACGTAAAATAATATCAGAAAAACCTAGCGAAAAAATCCCTAAATGGACAGAAAGGTTTTGTAATATTGAAATGCATAAAACTATTATAATTCTTTGATTTGAAAACATTTTTGGGAATTTTGCTCTAGAGCGCTGTATGCCAAGAGAGGATATGTATTGGCAGCTCGACGAAGATACTCATACTAAAATTATTGCTAACAATATGTCCAGAAATAGGTTCAAAGAAATAAAACGTTATGTCCACTTTGCAGATAATAGTAATTTAGACACTACCGACAAAATGGCAAAAGTAAGACCTCTTGCAAATTGGCCCTCAAAAATTTTTTGTATTTTGGATATATGCATGAAAGACTTTCAGTTGATGAATCAATCGTACGATACTTTGGTAGCCACTCATACAAGCAATTTATAAGAGGTAAACCTGTGAGATTTGGCTTCAAAAATTGTATACCAACCAGCAGCTGCTGTTATTTAACCAGTTTGACACCTAATGTGGGGCTAAAGGCGTTAGCGTAGAAAAATCGAAAATGCTACTTGGATCCAGAGTTGTGCTTGATTTTTTAGAAAATGTTTCCAACTGTTCAGATCATAATGTGTTTTTGATAATTTTTTCACCTTGTACGATCTCCTGGTTACGTTGAAAGAACAAAGATTTCGAGCTATTGAAATTGTTCGTGATTCAAGGACAAAAAAATGTCCACTAAAATAAAAATTATTGTTCAAAAAAGAAAAGAGAAGATTTTTTGACTACAAATTTGATAAAAACAATAAAATAATATTTCTGAAGTGGAACGATAACAGCGCAGTAATCGTAGGATAAAATTTCGAAAGTATCGAACCAATGCATACCGTTAGTCTATTGTATTCATTAAAAAAGAGGCTAAAATTAGTGTTAACCACCCTAAGTTGATCGCAGAATACAATGCAGGAATGGGTATCGTTGATCTTCATGACCAAGCTCTCAACAACTATAGAATAATATTTCGAGGAAAGAAATGATGGTGGCCGCTTCTTACCACAATGTTGAGTTCCGTTGTAGTGAAAGCGTGGAAGTTATATAAAACTGCAAACAAGTCCCAAATAGACTTGTTAGAGTTTCAGCGTCATATTATTCGCTACTATGTTCGACGTTGGTAGACACTGCCAACTTCAAAATGCTCGCTGGCACTTGGTGTAGCTACTATTACTGGAAACCACTTCCCCAAGAGAATAAAAAAACCCTTTACGATGCCGCGAATGCTCTAGTAGAATTAGATGGATGTGTGAACAATGTGACGTTGCACTTTGTCTAGAAAGGGAGTATTTTAAAATATATCGCACTAGAAAATAAGCATACTAATTAAGCCATTGTACCTGTTTGGGTACAGATCCAGAACCACAGTTCCTGAAGTTTTTTTTATAATTTTTTACTTTGTTTATGTTCCTTATGTATATTTTAACTAAATTAAATAAATGAATTAAACAAGTTTTCATTTTTAATTGCCTTAGTTTTTAATGGGTTAAGACGAGACACTTGAAAACATGAAAAGAAAAGAAATGTACATATCTAATAGCAAGAATTTGGTTTCAGTATTGGAAAATTAAGAATATAACGTAACCAAGTAAATAATGCTTACCATATTTTGAATAGGAAAGAAAATATTATAGTTTTACATATTTTAAGTAGAATTCCTTTATTGCAACCCATAAAGCAAGCAACTTTGATCAATAATTAAAGCAAAATATATTGTATTATATATGCATTGTATTGTTCTATAACCCTTTTCTATTTCTAAGGCACTGAATCGCGAGATTTAGAAAAAGACAGCAGTTTTATATGACATTTTTAATTAATTTCCCTTTGTAATCAAGTAATATTTATTTTCCCTTACAAGGAAATGTTATGCCTAGCGCTTTTGAATAAATTAAAACCAAAAATTAAAGGAACTATTAATATTGCGAATCGTTTATCAACTTTATATTTTGATAAACTTGAATTGACGTTCATTCTAGAATGCGATTTTTAAAATAAAAAATTTTTTCTTGTATTTCTAAGTTCATTAATTTGCTTCTTTTGAAATCACGGCATTCATAGCTTCAGCAAAACAAACGTTGTTAAGTACAATTCACATCGCGTAACAATTTGATATGACAAGAATTTAATTAAATATTTCGTATTCCGGAATAACGGATCTTTGGCGTTGCCGAACTATGTCAGTCAATATTTGTTCAGCTATGTGTGCGTACATTGTCGGTTTAGCCAGATACCACCTGCAGATTCTCTATTAATAGTGCAATCAAATCTACTGGAATTTTCACAAAAGCGTTATCAGCAACAATATCCGGATCTCTTTGCAATAAAAGCATTCCATGTATTTTAGAGTTATTATTCTCGGCTGCATCATAATATTCGCGGAAGTCTCGCTGTTTTTATTTACTAAATCTATTGATTTTACCATTTGAACTGGTGGATTATTTCCAGTTAATTTATTCCAGTTAATTTAAGTTTAAAAGGAAACTACATCGAAATGATAATATGATCGGCGTAATATCTTTTTTTCATTTCAATCAAATTTTTATATTAAAGCTATTACTTATTTTGCCTTTTTATTCCCGTGTATCGTAGATAATTATGTTTTGAGTATTGGATCTTTTGATGACAATTCAAGAATAACCAATTAATACAATTGTTACAATTTTCACTAATTTTATTTTTAATTAATGTATACCACCGTCCATATTAGTTCGGGCAGCTAGTGAAATTTAGTACACTCTTCTAAAAAATAATATATTTGCGTGTGAATATAAATAATATAATTACATCCGATCCTTCACGAGATTTACAACCGAATGCGGGCAAATATACATATCTATTAGAGCGCATACAAATAACTATTATATTTTATGACTCACTGCAGTAATTCCTAGAATAATCCGTACTGCCATAAATAAGATTATTTTTGAGATAATATTGCAAGCAAAAAACTTGCGAACCCTACCTGCCCTCACCCCAAAGAGTCTTGTGAATCGATACATGCATTAGCTTTCAAATAAACTTGCTAGTGTGCCCATCGCTGATAAGAATAGATTTTTTATGTGAACTTCTTAAAATGCCTAAAGAAAAATCAACAAGTTTAGAAAAAAGTTCTGTAAATATTACTTTTCATCAAGAAGGTTATTCAGTACGTCAAATTTCCGATTACTTTTCATCAAGAAGGTTATTCAGTACGTCAAATTTCCATTTATTTTGATCGAGAAGGTTATTCAGTACGTCAAATTTCTGAAAAGAAACATGTTAATAAATCGACTGCTAGTGATATCATTTGGCGACATCAACGTACGGGCAGTTTAAGAGATCCGCCACGTTCAGGTCGTAAGCGAATAACACTCAAGCCGACGATGAGCGTATAAAATTGCTGAGTGAACAAAATAGGAAACCGATAACACCTTAAATCGCCACAGAAATGAATCGCGACCGTGCAAGAACAATTTTGGTTACTATGGTGAAAAGAAGATTAAAAGTTGCAAATCTTCACGGTCGCGTTGTTGTAAGAAAACCCTTATTTCGACGGGTCGACAGGCAAAAACGACAACAATGGGCACAAATACACAGAGATTGGACACTGGGTGACTGAAAAAGGGTCTTATGGACTGATAAAACCAAGTTTGAAGTGTTTGGATAATATCAAAGCGTGTTTTTATAAGAAGAGAGAGTGGTCAAAGAGTGCTGCGGGATTGTATAGTACCAACCGTCAAACAAGGAATAATTTCTGTGCTTGCTTGGGGTTTGTTTTTGCTACGCCGGCACAGGGAACTTGAAGCGAATCGAGGGTATTTTGCGAAAGGAAGGTTATTTAGAAATATCGCAAGAAAATGCAATACCATCGAGGCTAAGTATAATCGGTGAAAATTTTGTGTTTATGCAGGAGAACGACACCAAACACTCAGCAGTAATATGTAAGAATTTCATAAATAGCGAACAAAACAATAATACCTTAGAAATATGGAATGGCCACCATAATGCCCGGCCTAAAACCCGTAGAATTATTAAGGGATGAATTGGACAGGAGGGTCCGTAAAGTTCTTCCTACCTTAACAAATTACTTGTGGAAATATTGCAAAAAAAATGGAATAGTATACCGAATAGAGACCTTGAAAGACTCGTAAAATGAATGACTCGAATTGTACGGGCTGTTCTTCGCGCAAAACGGTGTTTCATCGATGAGCGGTATGTTTAAGATATCTTTGTTTATTTAACGTTAGAGTTATTTTAGTTTTTATTATTACGCTTTATAAACATCTATAAACAGTAATGGAATAAAAGAAAATTTGCTTTGACATAAATTAGTTTAACTATTTTCCCTTTTTCTAAATTTATTTGAGTCTTTAATGATATTAACGATATCAATAGAAAAATTGGGCCAAGATTTGTACCCTGTAGAACTCCTGATGTAGGGTGAAACGTATCAAATCTAAGATTTGAGTATTCATCGTACGGTATTCCGGTAAATTTAATGGAGGCTAATTCATTAAATTAAACAAATAAGGTTAATGTAACTCCTTTCCAAAATAATTCTCGTTTTCTGTATACGTATTTTAACGACTAAGTTGTAATTATTAGCAAACAATTTATCACAGTATCGTTTCTGGAACAACAGCAAAATTTGTACAAAGACAAAGTCCGTACTAGACTTATACAATCGAAAGCCAGACACGCTGTGCGTTTTTTGGGAAACAAAAAAGTAGAAAATTTCAATATATACCTTGAAGATAACATTCTACATTCTCTCTTTCATTATGACACCTTGGGAAAGGAAAAACACTAGCCGGACAAATGGAATTGTATGTTATAAACAGAAAAACCTTTTCATTTAAATCCAAACAAAATTAGGGTTAACTTGATCATATTCTTTTCATTAAAGCAAATGTTTCTTTATTTTCTATAAGAATTGGTATACAACACTTTAGGGCAAAACCAAAAGTTGAAATTTTATAGACAGTGTAATTGCATTTAAACAAAATATAACTTAAAAGACTGAATAATTAAGAGGAATTCAGTTACAATTCCTGTACCTTCAAGGATTATCTAATAGACACGCTAATTTGAAATCACAATTATTTCGTCAAAAAAAAAGAACTGCTCTTATAAATCTGTAGGAATTTAATTTTTATCAAGAGACGCTTCAGTGTTTTATTGAGTTTTGTACAGACACTAGAAAGTGGAATTAAAGTCTGTCATTTTTAAAGGTCATAAATATTAAAATGAGGATTGCCAGAAAAATTTACGTTTACGCCTAATAGGATTTATAATTCTGGCAGACTGTTAAAATGATTCATATTTTTTTGATGAAAATGAAATGTTCAAGCATATATTTATTGGGCAACTCCCACATGTTATGCTCACAATGCAATACTCATAGTTTTTTATTTATAAATAGAATAAGTTATTGTAATAAATACAATACAATAAGTTATTCTATTTATAAACTTTGGTTACAAATTAAATTTGTATGCAGGCTCTTATAGGCATTTGCAGCAAATATCTAATTTTTTCGCTTGTCCTATATCTGGATGTATCAAATGAAATTACTATATTGAAAGATATTTTCAGGTCGAATGGTCTGCTAAATTTTTATGACCATTATATTCTGAAGACTCTCTCATATGTCTATATACATACACTACCGCTCAAAAGTATTTTGTCACCCTTGTTTTATTGCAATTTCTATAGAAATGTTGTAATTATAAAATTTATTTCTCTAGCAAGAAATAGTTTCATACTAAACATTACAATCTATGAAAGCTTATCCAAAAATAATTATGCGATTATCCTATTATTCAGAATGAACAATAATACTCTAATAAAACTCCAGGTAGAATAATTGCACTTAAGGGATTAGATCTCTCAATTCTTGGAAATTTTCCATTGTTATGATTTTATTTTAAGGTAGAGTGTTTCTGTAAACTATACTAGTATTTATACTTGAGTATTTTGGCAAAATTGCAGTTAGTTTTTGTGAGGTGCTCATAGTGATATCGTCATGTGTTTCGAAGAAGTTCAATCGGTTAGAAATTCCTACACGGAAAGAATTGAGTGTAGAAACACAATCGTTTGTAATCACATACCATAAAACTGGCAAAAGCAACAGCGAAATTGCCACAGAATTTAAATTAAATCAGCCCACCGTGGGTCATATCATCAAAAAACACCGCGAATATGGAAGTGTATTGAACAGAATTCGAAAAAGGAGACCAAGGGCAACAACCTCAGCAGAAGATCTTGCAATGGTGATAACAAGTAAGAGAAATAGACGAAAAACAGCCCCAGAAATCACAGCAGAAATGAATTTTGTTCGTCGAAAACCCATAGTTAAATGGCGATTAAAAGAAGCCGGTCTTTATGGTCGAATTGCAATGCGCGAGTCGCTTCTGCGCAAGCAAAACAAGTAGAAACGTTTAAAGTGGGCACGCGATCACCAAAATTGGACTATAGAAGACGAATAAAGTAGTGTGGCCCGATGAATATAAATTCGAGATTTTCGATTTACGAAGACGTGTTTTCATGAAGAAGTCTGTGGATGAGCGTACCCGGGAAGAATGCATAGCCCTTACTGTTAAGCACGGTAGAGGTTTAGCTATGATATGGGATTGCTTTTCTAGACCAAATGTGGGCGATCTCGTAAAAATCGAAGATATACCAAAGAAAGAACAGTATAAGCGCATATTAGAGGAAAGCGCAATCTCTCTGGAATTAAAATTTCGGATCAGAATTTTATCTTCCAACAAGATAATGACCTGAACACACACTTCCAAACCATGTCGGAAATATTTGAATAAATTGGAGGACGAGGGAACCATAAAAGTTATAGCGTGGTCTCCCCAGAGTCCCGATTTAAATCCCATCGAGTTGCTGTGGGACGAACTTCTTATTCAAATGTGGAAAGAATCCATTGCAACTTAGTCTTTTGAAAAGACAATTTTTGGATATGTAATTCAAAGAAATCGATCTAATTAATCTACAATTTATTTATTTCTGTTTTTAGCGTGGTTTCTTTCAAAGCGGTGCAAATAAATCTGATTTATCTTAATTTAATTTTATTTTCTATAACGCGGTTGCCATATAGCGTAGCAGTATTTTCCATTTAACGCGTTACGAATTACTCTAATCCCTATTAATTTCGAATCTTTCATAGCATGGTTCCATATCACAGTATGAATTAACCTGAGTTTCTTATAAGGCGATCTTTCGAAAACAATTTTAATTATTTCGCACATATGTACGTGATTAAAAATTATAAAATTGAAAATATGAACGTAGTTTATTAAAAACATAAAAATAACACATCAAAGTGTTGACGACTAAAGAGGGTTCCTCTGCGGATATTCATGTAAAGTATAAGGCCTGCTTAATTCCTTAAGTAGATATTCATTTACATCGTAATTTTTTTTAAGACAACTCATCATGGAATAATTATATCAAACCAACCCCTTGAAATTACTTTTGAAAGGAAAAGTCGAAGTTACAGAGCGAATCTCATAACAGGAGATTTTAAAGGTAAAATTTCTTTTGATGATGTTTGCCTTTTGAGACCCTAATCTCAGCTTAACTAATTATGGAATATCATCTTGTTTAAGCAAGTAATTTAAAAACGAGTAAATGTTTTTGCCGGGCATCTTACGAATCGTAACTTTTTAAATGTTACAGAGGATTGCATTAATGTCAACGTATGTATGTAGTTTTATTATATTTATAAAAAGGCAACACATTTTTTATTATATTTTTAATATTTTAACAAAGTGTTAAAAAATTTAATAGATTAGATACGTCTGTGAGATATTAAAAATTGTATAGACAAGTATTATTTAAATTTAACCTATTTGTCGCCGAAAAAATATTTATCATCGGTTTTCAACATTAAATTTCATGAGTTTTGTCATTTAATAGTGAAAATAACAATAACATTTATCATATAATAGTACGGACCTAAAAATAAATACATGAGATGCGTTACTTCTTTGAATTATACTATTATACGAGGGAGCGTTTTTATATTCGCGGAATGGGGGACAAGGGGTGGAAATAAAAAAACCAAATTATTTTTCTTTTTCAATATATTCACCTGCGAGACGGATACATTTTTCACATCTTTCAATTAATTTATTTATACCCTCATAAAAAAATGATTTCTCTTTATCTGCAAAATACGCCGAAACTGCCTCCTTGACTTCATCATCGGCAGTAAATTTTTTACCCCGCAGCTCTTTTTTCATTTTCGGAAACAGGTAATAATCACTCGGGGCCAGGTCTGGGCTGTAGGGTGGGTGATTCACCTGCAAAAGCAGAACATCTTTTGTCAATTTTCCCCGTCTTTTCTCTTTAATGGCTTCTTTTAGTCGCTCTAATATTGAAGCGTAATATTCTCCGGTTATAGAAACACCTTTATCTTTATAATCAATCAACAATATTCCTTCCGAGTCCCAAAATACCGTTGCCATGAGTTTCCCAGCTGATTGCGACACTTTAAATTTCTTGGGAGGTGCTGTGCCCTTTTTATGCCACTGCATGGAGTCTTGTTTGGACTCAGGTTCATAATGATGAACCCAAGTTTCGTCTCCAGTAACAATTCCACTCAATACACCATCCTTGTCTTCATTACAGAGGTCCAAAAATGCACGCGAACACTCTACGCGCTGTTGTTTATGCGGCGGCGTGAGCATTCTCGGCACCCATATTGCGCTGACCTTAGACATGCCGAGATGATCGTGTAGGATTTTAAAAATTGTTGTATCGGATACTCCAACCATTTCTGCGAGTTGTTTCTTCTTTAGTCGAGCATCTTCGAGTACAATTTGTTCAACTTTTTGGATAAGTGCTGGCGTGGTCACCTCAATGCTCCTGACCGGCCTCGGGTCGTCTTCAAGGGATTCCCTTCCTTGTTTAAATAAACTATGCCACTTGTACACCATGGTTTTTCCTGGACAAGAGTCGCCGTAAACCAATGACATCCCATTCATTATGGTCGCGACTGATTTTCCTTGCCTGGTAAGGAACTTTATAACGGCACGATATTCGATTTTTTCCATATTTCACTTTTCACTCCTGATTATGTTACTTGGTTGACGATAGCTCAAAGACTAACTGTCTAATAACAATGAAACTTCGTATTTATACTAATCATGAGTCGCTGCACAGGCCACGCTCCCTATGCGCCTACTCACCCCTCTACAACCCGCTCATTCCGCGAATATAAAAACGCTCCCTCGTATATAGCTGATTTTGATAATGAAGAACAAAGAAATTAAAAATGAAATAGCGCTTTTAAACTTGGATGTAATACACCCGAGATATAACGAATATTCTCTAACAACGAACATAGATATAGATTTAATATATTTTATATTAGTTTGTAAAACATACAATAATTCGTGGACATAACGTACTAGGCCATGTTATAGTAGAAAACTACACGAGGCAGATCACGTGATAACACTGGCCAACAAAGTTTTTACCCTAAGTAAGTAATTGACAAAATTAAATAATATATACAAAGTACAAATTGTTTGGAAAGAGCTAGTAATGACTTAGCTAGTTACGGGGAAATACGAATTAGTATTTTTCGCAACAGACATGAAAATATTAATCTTTATACTATGGTCGGCCTACCGCAATATCTGTAAATTTTTTGGAGCTTTCGGAATATATCGTGAACCCAGTTCATGGAGATTATTCAAAGATTCATAGAAACTCAACTTGATAGCAGTTCTATTACATATTGGAAATTTTGACCATTACATTCTAATAGGTCATGCCTTTTCTATGAACGAAACATGAAAATTTTATTAGAGAAAAAGTTCAAAAGACTATTCCTGAAACGAAACGAAACACAGTTATTTTACAAAGTAACACCCGATAAAACTTTAAAATTACAAGGTGAGAAACGTTTTGAGGGTAAGCAAACTACAGAACGCGTAACTAACTCGAGAAAGCGAAAGCTATTGGGAAAATCGAAGGGTTCTAGGTGTTTTAAAAATCATTTGCCGTTACCTCGGCCATTTTATGATCGCGTTTACAATTGGGACTTTTAAATATTCTTTTTGTGTGTTTTGTTTCTTGGAAATTACTTTTCTGCTAATGCTTCTAAGTAATTAAATTTTTGACTTTTATTTATAGTGTATAACAGTTTAAAGCTGTCTATATCGGAAAATTGTTTGTTATTTATACAACATTGGTCTCCATTCACTGGACATATCCGTTCGCGAATAGTTTTATGAGAATTCTGTTCCTTTGCCAAAAAATATAAAGTCATAAACACTATTCATCGTTACTAGGCAACGCATAAATATCATGGCTATCTAGATTTTTATTTGGTTCCGCTAGTAGTTGAGTTATTAACATAGAACAGGTTATTGAAACATTCACTATATTGTAATTTAAAAATTGTGGTGCATAAAATTAAATTAAATCATTTGTCTGTTCTCTATACATTAAATAAAAATACATGTCGCATATGAAATTTTTGAAAATTGGCTGAGGCAATGAGAGAGCGAACTAGAAAAGGAAAAACATTTTGTTAATGGTAGATAATTGGCCAGCGCATACACATACAAGAAAATTGAAAATTCATCAAGCTATTCTTCTTACCACCTAATACTGCAACAGTGTTACAACTAATAGATCAAGAAGTAATTCGCTACCAGGAATCGCATTACAAAAGGTTTTTTAATATTTAGTTATTTAACGGCTTTGAATCCAAAAAAGACTTAAAAATGTTATTATTAGACGCCATAGTTTTGATCAGCATAATTTGAGGACGAGTAACACTAATACTATTGCGAACTGTTTTCACCATGCTCGTTGTTAACAGAATATATCTTCGGTGAAGATGATGAAAACTTACAATATCGCAATGGATTTCAAAATACGTTGTTGATGAAGATAATAATAACTGATTTCAAACTTATGACAAAATCTTTGAAAAAAGATTCAAAAAGGTCATCGCAAGGTTCAGATATAGGAGGAAACGCAGCAAAGCTACCACAATTGAAGAAGTAAAGGGTGTTTCAAATTTCGCGTTTTTTTAAAGACGAAATAAAGCACATAATTTGCATTCGCTTTTAAAAACTTTTTATTGGTAATTGAAGTATCAATTATGACATTTATATGCGAAAAATAATATCGTCCACTCTTTTGCTAAAATTTTCAATTACATTTTGACATAATTGAGGTTCTATCTCACTAATGACACGAATTATTTTATCTGTCAAAGCAGGAATTGATAGTGGATTGTTTTTATAAACCTGACTTTTCACATCACCCCAAAGAAAATAGTCTAACGGTGTCAAATTACATGATCTTGGTGGCCAATTAACATCACCGTTTCATGAGTGAGAAAAATTTCCTGGACGTGTACCAGGAAATTTTTCTCTCAATAAATTGATTGATTCGTATGCAAAGTGAGATGTGGAACCATCCTGTTGAAACCACATTTCCTCTAGATCAATATTCATTAATTCAGGGCAAAAGATTCAATTATTATCTGACGATATCGATCACCATTGACAGTTACAGCTTCACCAGCAGCATTTTCGAAGAAGTAAGGTCTAATTACATCACCTGACCATAATGCATACCAAACAGTAACTCGTTTAGGATGCATAGGTTTCTCATGAATAATCCGTGGATTTTCCTCACCTCAGATACGGCAATTTTGTTTATTAATATAGCCACCAAATCCAAAATGTGACTCATCGGAAAACATTATTTTTTGAGAAAAATCAGCTGGTTGTTCATTGATGAAATCTACAAGTGAACGACATTTTAAATGATCTAATGGCTTCACTTCCTGTGTTATTTGAACCTTATATTCCTTCAGAGCTAAATTGTGGAAAGTGCGCCATGTTGTTGATCAAGTTCAGGCTACTGTGGACCTTGTCTAATGGACATTTCAGGATCTTCAGTAACACTTTCACGAACCAAACCAATATTTTCTTGTGAAAGACCACTACGACTGTATTTTTCACTTTTTTGATATTCCACGGAAACGGTCTCTTGAAATTTTTTAATAATTCGACCAACAGTACTTGCAGATGGACGATTATGTAAGCCATAAAATTCACGTAATTTCTAAAAACTCTTTTCACAGAACGCTGATTTTCATAAAATAATTCGACCATTTGAACGCGTTGTTGTACCGTGTTCGAAGCCATTTTTATAAATGTCATACATCACACTTTTTAAATGCCCACATATCCCGACAAATTCAGTGCGCCATTTATATTTTATTTATGCTTAAAAAAAACGCGCAATTTGAAACACCCTTTAATCTTTAATGAAAATGATGAAAACTTCCAAAATCACCATGCATTTAAAAATATGATGAAGACGATAATAATTGATTTAGAAGTTATGACAAAATCCTTGGAAAAAGATTCACAAGAACTCATCGAAGATTCAGATATGAAAGGAAACGCAAGCATGTTATTGGGGAAGTATATTACTATGTTAACAAAAACAATCTGTTCAATTACAAATTAATTTTTGTCTACGTAATGTTTTTAATATAAAAAATACTTATTACGTTATGTTTTGATATAAGTATAAATGCATACGTATGTTTCTAATATTATTTACATGTTTATAAATTTAATTTAAAATACTGAAGCTTGTACATATTTAAAAAATAAAATATATTTATACTAATTAAATTACTCTACATATTATTTTAAATATAAAATATGAAAAAAATCATACAAATTATTTGTAGCGAAAATTTGTTTTTAGTGAACCTTTTTTTTACTTTGACGTGTTCGCTACAACCGAGTTCAAAAATATATAAATTTAAATTTATTTGTGTAAAAATTGCAAATAGAATTGATTATTTGTGTATTAGAAAAGTTTGAATATTAAAAAAAATTGCGAATTGTGAATAGTAATCAACACTATAATTTCAGTTTTTTATCTAATAATGGCACGATTTTACTTTTTAAAAAAGCCTCTCTCTTAACATTAACACACAAAAAAGGATATCCTTGGAGGTGCTTTTTTCAAAGTTCTACGTTAGAAAAAAGCTGTCGAGTCAAATTTTGAATTGTGATACAACTCAACATGGAGGATGGATTGGACATTTTCCACCTTACGAATATAAGCATCGTCATAAAGGAGGAGTAATTCTTTGTGGCAAAAACTTTGAGATTTTTTGCTTAATACGTATCACCATAGGTGGTCTTTTTTGACTATATTCGACAAAAACAACTCCTTTGTAGTTCTAAATGGACGTTATCATGAGCTTTTCGGCTAAAAATTCTGTGCCGATCTTTTTTGGGGGAGGAAGAATCCTTATCAACCCATTCCGTGGACTTCTAAATCCCAATGATGTAGGTCTCATCGCATGTCAGCACTATCTTAGAGAAAAAGTTAGCGTCTACAAAAATTACCAAATGTTTTAAGATATTTGTTGCTTAAGCAGTTTTTATT
The DNA here is from genome assembly GCA_031893035.1 of Dermolepida albohirtum. Classification (NCBI taxonomy): domain Eukaryota; kingdom Metazoa; phylum Arthropoda; class Insecta; order Coleoptera; family Scarabaeidae; genus Dermolepida; species Dermolepida albohirtum. The sequence continues at coordinate 570,764 of JAVIWB010005875.1, read as the reverse complement.
CAGATGTTAACAATCCTGGAACCCACATTGCTGACACTTATATCTTCTCTATAATGTAAATTTTTTTAAACTCATGATACGGCTATGTTTAGTGCTTTACCAATAGTAGAAACGTTCAGACGATGATTTTTGAGAATCAATGCTTCAACATTCATAAAAAAAATCTAAGTTATTTCCGTACAAATGGCCTCTGATTCTTGGATTGTCTTTGATAGATACACGACACCATCTGAACCTTTTAATCAATATTTCACTTTCAAATATGATGGAGCCTCGAATGGGTACGAGGCTCCATCACTGCAGTCATATGCTAGATAGATTTTTCTAATTCTTTTTTCCTTTTCTAATATGTTATTGTACTTTACAACGTCCAACTAATTGTTAATAAGTTTTTATCAAAATAAAATAATCGGAATATATATATGTGTATAATTTAGACATTCATTTCTAAATTTATAGAGGTATCTATTTATAACGTGCCAATAAAAAAACGGAATCGGAATGCGCAGAGTAGAAGTAAAATTTTGCACTTAAGTGTATCCCCATGTGGATTTTTATTGGCTCGTTATCGGTATACGCGTCTATATATATGTATCCACTTAGTTCAATATCCCTTTGGGGAAAAGTTAAATATTAGGGAAATATGCAGACAAGACATTACACATGATATACTACATAAGAACTTATTCAGGAACCATATCACAACGCCACGAATATGTATTAACAACACCCAATACCAGAAACTTGTTTAATATAACAACTAATCTAAAAAATTTGTGAATTAAAGAAAATAAAGAGAAATATATTGGCAAAGAAACGCGTGGAATATCCTAAAAAACCAACAATAACCAGAGTGTTGAAATCTTAACTGGTAAGTAATAAATAATAAAATAATATTTAGAAGTTTTAACCAGTTTATTATAAACGTGAATCAAATTTAAAACTCTTCAGTTAAAAATTAAAAAATACAAGTTAATGTTATTTTTGCCATCACACTAATTATGAACAAACAGTTAAAACATTCACTTTTATTAAAATATACTGCGACAATTTTGTTATATACAGATACAATAATTGGAACTTTAGTAGGACGCATTTGTTTTATATTTCATTTAAAAATTCATTTTAAAGAAGAAGCAGAAGATTATTCAATATCTTTATTATGAAGTAGCAGATTTAAGTTTAATTAATAATAATTTATTTAAAAAATGCCAACTTAAAAATATTATTATTAACAGTTATTTGCACTGTCGAATAAGCGAAATATTTTAGATGTCCCTGTATTTTATTTTTGTTATTAAAGAATTTATAAATACATATATCTCTATACGGTAGGGAGGACGATTCCATGATTCATTCTTAGTCGACAATCTTAATATAGAAATGCTATATGAGTCGTTAAAGCACACTAGACCATAAATGTTAAAAATGTGCGATCATAGTATAAAAGACATTTAATCTATGCCTTTCAATTCGACCACGAGTAACTGTTGAAATTTATCAATGAAGAGTATGCGATTAAGCGATAATTAAAATTTGAGATATCCCTAACAAACTTTTATTTCGAAAAACCCCTAAGATAAATAAAGATACTTAAAATTTACCTGTTTCTCGTATTTTGTGATTGAATCGACACGTCCCAGTTTAGGTTCTAAACATCAGTTTTATTTTAATAATATAATTTCAATAATCTAACGAAATAATAAGTTATGCTAAACAGTAAATTGCAGCACACGGAATCGACAACAGGTTACTGGGTACTTGGGGATGTGTTAATTTGAAAAATCATATTTTCAAAAAATAAATCACATTCGGCTTTTGCTAGCTGATACATCAACGATATCATCTCGTGAAAGTACAAGAAAAACAGATGTTATCAGTAATTTCCAATTCGAAAATAACATGAATCGTAATTGTTTTTTAATTACTTACCCGATAAAATGTCCGAAATAGAACTTCAAACACACAATAAATCAATTCGATTAAAAACAATTCTCTAACATTTAAATTAAAAATAAAATACACAGACAAATTCATTCTAAAACAATAACTAGTGAAATACACTTAAACAAAGTTCTTCCATCTACGAAGTGTGCACAGTGTTTTATCTACGATGACGTATGCCTTTACCTAGAACCTATAACAATTTTTTGCTAGTGTATTTGTTATATGTATTCGTATAAAAACGTACAAAAATACACATGTACAGTTTGTGGAAAAAGTAATGACTTCCCTAGTCAAATACCAGCACGGCTTTTTAACGTAGATATATACAGTTGGTTTCACATAAAAATAGAACAATGCTTATACGTACTTTTTGTATTTTTAGCGTTTGAAACCGGTTTATGTGTTCTTATTTTGACTATTTCGTCTACAAGTGCTAAAAATGACATTTATATGAACTACAAAAATAATGAAAAGGAAAAACGCAGAACGATCTCGTTAATATTTGATCGTAGTTCCATTTCCATGATTAATCTGTTGGAGTCTACGTTGGATTGAATTTATTAATGAGTTAATTAAATTATTAGAATTAATTTCTTTCCATGTTTTATATACAATGCTTTATAATTGTTCAGAGTTTTGCAGTTGGATGTTTTTCTTGTAAATGTTTTTAGAAGTTACATTTTCAATCGGATTTAAATCAGAGGCCAAGGCCGAACTTCGATGTTGTTGTTTACAAATCAATTAGAGTATTTGTTTTATGTATCAAACGGTCGACTTGCTGGTAAATAAAATTATTTTCGGTGTAAAATGGCGGACTGAAGCATTACATTTTCTAATATACTGATATAATTTTGCGCATTACATTTTTCGTTAATTCTCCTATATTGCCACGTACCCTCATTCGTCCTCATATATTCACTGAAAAGCGTTCTGGAATTTTTGCGATATTCATATAATTTTGGTCAAAGTTGCCTTATCCGATCGATATATTAATTTTCGATATTTTTGGTGACTGAAATACTTCCATAAAACTACTTTATTCCAAAATTTTAAATCAAAAATAAAAACACTAAAAAACAGTCCGACCTTCCTAAATTCTTAATTAAGAGGGGGTTCATTGGAAGCTATTCTTCTTCTCAACTCTATTTCTCTTAACCTTCTACAGATGACGGTATCAGACCCAGGAAATCTTGTTTCGTATCAGACTATTTCGCTGTAGTAAAAGGATTTGCCTTTAAACTATTTATCAACACAGCATTAATATGTCGGCTGATACCTCCGTGGTTATTTACTGGTTAATCACGCCATGGGTTCCGGACTCGTGTCCGACAGCCTGATGTCGTAGAAAGCTCTTAGTGGCTTCTTTCCCGTTTAAAGAAATACTGACAGCCAAAGATCTTTAGTAGCATCACGAGCGCCGATATAATATCTCATTATCTGTCAAAGCGCATACTGTAATTGACCTTAAGTTGTCGAGGGGTTGTAAAGCCATTGACTATTATTATATATTGATTATTATTATTATTTACTTTTCTCTAGGCTTCAAATACAGACAGCATAAAAGAATAAGTATATTTGTCCTATCTAGCATACTAATCTAGTATGAGAAATACATTTATTAGCATTCATGAGCGTCTTAGGGAGGCGCACCTAGACGCAATAGTGGATCAGCAAGGCCAATGTCAATAACAAGAGTAAAATGGATGAACGTGAAAGCTTAATATGGTAGAGAAATCCACATATACTTCTACCAGGAACATTTTGAGACAACAATCATTATACGTCTGCGTCCAACGCCTTCAAACATTACTTACCGGCGATTTTCTTCAATAATATGCATTTTGTCAATAACTTCTACAAACACTGATTGAAATCCCTCAAATATTAGCGTTGATTCTTTTCTACCGATGAAGTATGTTGAAAATAAATTTTAGAAAATTGGTTAGTTGGACCAACGTTTCTACTAAGAAGACTTACCGGCCTCGAAATTTTTTGGAGCATATGCTTCTTGAGTTGCTAGTAGATATACCATAGGAAACGAGATACCGAATGTGTGGTTTCCCGAAAGTATCTAAATGCAGCATGTCAGAACGGCTAGATTAATTCAAGTGGACTTCATCTATGCCATGATCGACTTCTAGACTTAAATCCCATGGATTTTTCTCTATGAGGCCGTTCGAAATAATTAGTTTATAACACACTAATTGAAAGTGAAGACGAATTAAGGGGTTGGGCTATAACTGGAAGAAATATAATAAGGAATATTCCAAATAGTTTCTAAAGAGTGCGTTAGTCAATGTGGAGACAGTTTGGTCCGTACTAACTTATGGTAGTGATTTTCAGCAGCTTTTGTAGATTAACGTACTATAATATTAATGTAACAAATATGATGTGTTTCCTAAAAATCTTTATAAAGCTATATCGTCTAAAGGAAGAATAATTGTAGACATTATTCTTCGAATAATTCAAGGAAACACACATGTTGCATGCTTACCAAACACTCTGTAAAGAAGTGAAAACAAAAATTGTAACTATAAATAGCCAATTTTATAGCACTCCACTGGCGTACCAGATCAACGCCTTCTCCCTCCTGATCTGCAGTATCCACAATTTCGTTTGCGATATTACATATTTAAAGTGACTTGTATTTGTTTTTGCAACAGATTGTTATATTAATAGTAATGTCGCAGTTTGGCGTATCGGGAAAACGACTATTGTCCGACCAAGTAGATAAGTTAATATGTGGGATCCTCATATACTACAATGGCTCAATAATTAAATGTACAATTTCCGATATGTTACTATTGTGTTAGACGAAAAGTTACTGCAGACGATAAGTGAAGACACAAAGGACTGGTGTAAAATCAAACGAGGAATTTTTATTTCATTTTGTATAATCTACCCTTAACTTTATTATACAATAAATCGTTTTGTACATACAAGAGTAAATACTCAAAATATCTGTTGCCTAATGGGACAGTGTTACAAAATTTTCTACCATCCATCCTTGAACATATTGAACATAAGATTAATTCCAAAATGAGAAATAAGAAACTGTGTTTATGTCTGGACGAAACAACAGATAAATAAAATTATGTTACTAATGTTTTTGTTCGTACAATGGAAGCACTTCAATCGTCGTCTTCAATTTTACTAGCTTCTAGAAGAAAACAACATCGTATTGCCGAAAGAAAATCAAAGTTGTTTAAAGTTACATATCAAACTATTTCTAATTTCTGTCTGGTAGAGGAAGAAATCGCTATACATGTACTGTACAAATCTGAGTGATTGGTAAAAATGGGTTTCTTCAGTTGGAAGACGAACATTATAAAGAGAAACAATATATGTAGAGAACCTTTTCTGGAACCATTAGGTTTATTTAAAATAGCTAAGTTAGAGAACATATCCTTACGGGGTATGGGGACTGCAATGAATCTGGAAAGGACTCAGAAGAATAGCTTCTATAACCATCTAAGTAGCCAAGTAGAAGTAAATCTTAAGTTTAGAAAACCATTAACAATACGTTAACAGGATAATAGTGATTCGAATTTTTATTTCATAAAATATTAAGAAAAATCGAAATAATTTAATTTAGTGATTTATTATCCAGAAATTGCCTGTCAGCAAAATACAGTGAAACCCGTTTATTGGAAACCCTCTTAATAGAATATATCAGTTAAAGGAATTAAAATCTCAAGAACAAAACCATTTCCCTTTAAGTATTAACAAAACTATTCGGTTATAAGAATATCTTTTAATAGAATATATTGGGTAAAGGAATGGCTTGTCTAAGAACATTAATGCGATTTTGTCTTCATAAAAGAATAAATTTCTCTACCCACTTAACTAAATGTGGATGTAAACCAAAAGTTACTATGAATGTTTACTTTACTTTTAGAAAGCTATTATGTACATAATTACAGATAATCTTCGGATAATTACGTATTGCAATAAAAGCAGGAAATTTCTATATTTCTGGTCAGTTTGTTATTTGACATTGCAATCGAAAGTGAGTGAAAGAGTGAAAAATGGCTTCTTCGACAAACTTGAAAAGAAAAGACCTTGTTCTGAAGGAAAAAGTAAAATTGCTTAAGTTTTTAGAAGAAACAACTTGCAGTCAGTCGGATGTTGCCAAAAAATTTGGTGTGTCTCGAGCACAAGTGAGTAAATTGTTAAAAAGAAAAGACAGTATTTTAAGTGATTGGCGTGATAATTTTAAATCTACTCAAAAACGAAGACGCAGAGGGATGAATGCTGACGTAGAAAATGCTTTAAATCATTGGTTTATGGAAAAAAAAGCGCGTAAAGTTCCACTTAGCGGACCCATTTTGAAGGAAAAAGCCGAACAGATTGTACAAAATTTGGGTAGTGTAAATTTTCAAGTAACAAATGGGTGGTTTACCAGATGGAAAAGTCGTTCCCAAATTTCTTTCAAAAAAATTGTAGGTGAAAATACATATTCGAAGGATACTCCAGCAACCGCGCCATCAACTCAAGAAGTGAAATTAGCATGTGACACTATGCATCGTTTTTTAGAATCAAAAACTGATTGTAATTTTGCAAATTTCTATGCATTAGATAACCAAATCACTGATACTTTGTGTAAACAGAGAAATCAAAATAAAATTATAGATTATTTTGTTAAGGATGTGTAGAGTTTGAAATAATAGTATCAATTAAAAAATATGTATTACGCTGAAAAGTGTTTTACTTCTTTTGTATGTATTCTTAAATGCATTTTATGAAAATCGCAACATAAATTTACAGTATCATACTGAAGTCAATTTTATAATTATAAAATCGCAGATATAAAGTATACGAAATATGTATGTATATACATACTTAATTTACTAGTAATAAGAAAAAATAAGTTAAAAACGGATAATGGAATAATCCGCATATAGGAATAATTTTGGCGCACAATATGAGTATTCTAATAAACGGGTTTCACTGTATTACATAAAATAAAAATTAATTTTAAACCGAATAGATTTCTTTTTCATCTATCTATTTATAGTTTGTACTTTCAATAATTTAAATTGATTTCGTAAATGCTTCAGAAATCAAGGTAAAGTGTAAACTGTAATTTCTAAATGTTTGCTTTGTTTCAAGTTCTAACATGGCATTACAAACACATATGATCGCTCTCCAATATTTGTACAAATCGACTTGTGTTTTAATTGATTAACACTTTTAGATTAAATCACTTCTACCGTTGATCTATATATGTGTTCATTACTATATTGAAATCGTCTCTGACAATTTAGGACAAGCAGGTCCTTTATGTGGCCGTGGCTATTTATATCACTCTCTCATCACTTCACAAGTTCATCCCTCCGATATTTAAATGTCAACCTGGATCAAGAGCTTTCACATAACTTTAACACTTAAGGATTCTGCGTGTTTCATTTGAATTACTTATCTACAATTATTTACAATCTTCAGAATGCGTTATTAACTTTTAACGACAAGGTTATCAATCATTTAGTTTATACGAAAATAATTAATGTATCAAAATTATATTTTTCTGTAATATACGAGGGTTGACTAAAAAATCGCGCAACGGAAATAAAGAAAAAGGATTGAAATTTGTGTTTATTTCTTAACATAATCCAGTGCTACTTACATAGGTACATTAGAACTAATGATGGAACTCTCAAGTTGGTAAGGTGGTGCTAAATTCAGCGGACAAAGCAGGTGTGGTAACAAATCTAAACTTAATTACTTAATTTTTGCAATAGCAGCAATACTTATGCGAGGCCATACGTTGTCATGATGGTGAAATGATTTTCGTCTCTATTAAACTAGGACACTTTTCATTAATTTTTTTCTTTAATTTGACTATAAGACTGACGTAATATGGGAAGGCAATCGGCAAGGGCTATATCATTTGCAAAGGAAAAAATGGAAGACATTGCGTTTTCGGTATATGGAACAACCGTAGCCATTTTTGAGGGAGAAAAACCACTATGAGTCCATTGTTTAGGCTATTTTGAGGTTATTTTGTACCGGGTCATGCAATGCTTTGTTTGGAAGATTGTTCTTCTTAGTTTAATCAGAACGCTTTTCATTAATTTTTTACTTTAATTTGTCTAAAAGACTCGCTTAACACTTCCTTCCCATGGCATTCTTTTGAAATGTGAACTTCTTTATTTATAAATGAAATTAATTGACGTACGTATTCAACACAGCGCTTGCAACAACCTTCCTAACTTGAAAAGTAGTCTTGGAATTCATCTGAAATTATCACCTTAAAAATATTCATCGTAGTCGTTTGGATGTCCGCAAAATTGGTTCTCTTGATCTCGCCATTCATTTTTTGAAAAAGAATTCACAAGAAGCGAGGCTCAGGCTGTACGGAGATGAAGAAGCACAGCAACCAACGTCTTTCTTAACAAAAAACATACGAATAAACAGCACCGAATGCAATAGGGTATTACATGAACACCGATCATTCCTTCTCATCGAACGAACGGTTTTGTTTGAAAGCTCTTCAAACCTTCCAGGTAAATCACAAAATTCATTGTCTACCTAATTGGTACAAATTTCCACTAGATTGCACCTTGGGTATCAAGAAAACAATGACGTTACCATCTCGAATAGCAAAGCTGGAAGTCTTCCAAAGTTATCACTCACTGGTTGCAGACAACCTCTTCAAGACCGTTTCCTTTAATTTGGTAGTTCATTTTCGGAAAAGATTTGAATGGGACGAGGCTCGGGCTGTATGGAGATGAAGGAGTACTTTGATAAGCAAAAGCTCGGGAATAATCAATGTCGAATGCAATAAGATGTGGCTTGAACACCGAACATTCCTTCTCGGACAATTTCAAATGAACGCTCATGTTCATCTGCCCTGAAACGCTTTAAATATTCGAAGTAAATTGTAAAATTGTTTGGATAACCAGTCAGTAAAAATTTCCATTGAATAACCCAGAATATTAAAGAAAGAAATAAGTATCGTTTTAATAGTAATCTAATGATTCGAAACAAGAACAGCGTTAGGATTATAGTAAGTATTGCGAACACAATAGCCATATGAATAACATGAGTTTGTCAGAAGAAATCATATGTAGATTCTGCCAAGTAGAAAAATAAACCACGGTACATGCAATGTGCTATTGTGAGAGCTTGACGAGAGCACAATCTTTGCAAATAAATGCGAAATGAATATCCTAAAGCGGATGTGCAAGAACCGTTCTTGGAACTGCTAGTTTTTATTAATAAAACGAAATTAGAAAATGTATACTAAAAAGATAGGCACTATGTTAGCCTCAAGTAATCTAATTGAATCATCGTAGTTTGAAATTTTGACATCCTAATGTTCGTTGATCGCGACTTTTCCTCTCTCACAAATAGATTCGTACGATTCTTCGTTTTTTATCCAATTCTATGATAAATTTGATATTGACACATTGATATAATTTGAAAAATTTGTATCTCGAAACTTACAAACGCAAATTGACATGCAATTTCTAACGTATATTGAAGAGGACTTACTAAATGTAGTGATACAATTGATAGCGCGTTAGTGTTGCCTTTTCAGACGTAAAGCCTTGTTATTTATTTGATACACCTCGTAGATTCAATTAAACAACTACTAATTTCACGTTTGAAAATGATTCTCTAGTTTCCGCAATAAATAAATGAATAAATCAAACGTGTGTATATTTAGAGACGATGTCAATCATTAACTTTACATAATATTTATTTCTTAATCTAATACACGAGTTATGAACTTCGCAGTGTTATGATATTTTTAAAAAATTCAAGTAATGTATTCAACGGTATAAATGAGCGATTGTTGGTATGCGTTCCGCGTTAGTGGCTCCATCACACCTTTTCACCCAAAGTGTGACACAAAAGACCAAATAATAATGGCATTGTCCCGATGTCGCGTTCGAAAATTTATATTAATAGTTATGCAGTAAAAATTTTTGTCTGTCATGTTTAGAGAATACCGAGGTACCAGAAAAAGATTTTAGTGTACAATTGAATAGAAGAGACTATTAAGATTTGTTACTTTTGAAAAAAAAAGAATGTGGATAAAATAAGTTACTTATTTTAACGGGAACTTTGTACTTTCCTTTGTGATCAGTTTATTTTATTTTCTTCTATTATAATCTTTGTATTTTAGATATTTTCTTTTAATATTTTTTTATAAGTAAAGGTATTTATTGTGCTAGTGTTTCTCCTCTTTCTTTTGTAACAATTTATTATTTGCCAAAATTTAAAAGCGTTTGTAAAATACGGGCACTAAATAAACGTCTTAAAACTGCTTTAACATTCATATTTTATATTTTTATTTTCAATTTCATTCAAATAAAGATGGAAAGTTTTGCAATACAGCTTTGTTTATTTAATTTTTTCAAAGTAATTTCCTCTACACTCAATACACCTCTCTATCCTCCGAAACCAATCTTTAAACCAGTTCTGCCAAGTTTCGCACTCGTCCCAAGCCCGCAGAAGGTCCTCATCACTGGAAAACCGCCTCCCTTTTAGCTTCATTTTCACATGTGGGAACAGTGCAAAGTCGCAGGGAGCAAGATCTGGACTGTAGGGAGGGTGCTCGAGAAGTTTCAATCCTGTCGTAGTCAAATATTCGGTGCATGCTTTGGCGCGGTGAGCTGGAGCATTATCGTGATGGAGGAACCAGGTGTCCATTCTTGACTTTGGCCGCAGGTTCTTCATAGATCCAATGACTTTAGGCAGGCACTGTTCAGTATACTACTTAGCTATGACTGTCTTCTGTGTGTCCAAAGCGACGCATTCCACAATTCCACTCGATTTGAAAAATACAGCTATCATTTTCTTCTTTACAGATAGGGATTTTCTGACAACTACGGGTGTGTCCTCATCATCAAAGACTCAAACTTTGTTTTGAGCTTTGGTCGGCACTTAGTAATAGTACAGCCAAGTCTCGTCACCTGTCACGATGTTGTTCACATACTGAGATTGTCCCTTACTAAGTCACACGTTGTGTCATTTGCTCTTCAGTCAGTCGATGCGGCACCCAGAGAGAACAAAGTTTCTTCACGTGCAAACAATCATGCAAAATCGAACGAATTGCTGGTGAATTTAGACCTCAAGAATCCTCTATCTGGTAGGTCATTCGCCTGTCCTTGCCAAACATTTTCCTCACAGTAGTAACATTTTCCTCCGCAACTGACGTTCGTGGCCTTGCCGCCCTCTCAGCATTCTCCACAGTTAAGTTTCCCCTTTGGGATTCTTTATACAACCTGAAATCGTTGTGCGATGTGGATAAACATCACCCAGTGCAAGAATCATTTCTTCGAAGCACTGGTCTATGTTTAAACCACGCACGAAGTTATAACGCAAAACCGCCTTTTTCTCATTTCGTGCCGATGATGCCATCTCAAGCACTTTATACTCTCGCTACTAATGAATAACTGAACCCATCTACATGGAGCGGCGGCTACTATGCACGTATGAATACGTCTCAACATGCAGCAACAAGCAGCTTCTTACGATTCATTGTTGTGTCATATTGCGAAACTTTCCTAGTATCCTTTGTATATATTTGTATTTTCTTTAATGTAATCTTGGAAATTTGATATTTTTATGGTCACCGTATTGTGTTTTTCAATTTTGTATATTGTCGGTTTCATTGTAAAGAAAGTTTAGTTTACATAATCCTATATTTTTAATTTTAGTTATTGAATCTGTTATGTATTTTCCTCAATGTATTCCAAGAAAGGTTTTAATTTTATTGATTAGTTATTGAATGCATTATGTATATTTTCTAAGTTTATGATATGCACTTAGAATTAATAACCAAGGTGGAGGGAAGAGGATAATCTCCTTGCCTCAAAGTGCCTCAAAGAAATTAGTAGATAGTGACAGTGCTCCTGGGTTTTGCATTAACAAAATTCCAGAAATTTTTAACATCATACGAAGAGATGACTGAGTAAATGTAGCAAACCTAGAGTAGTTTTCACTTTTTAGTTATCGTAAAAGAAAAATTTCATCACTTGCAGTCAATATTATTTCGAAACATCATGGATAAGTCTTTTTACTTAGGTAATGAACTAATAAAAATAAATTTAAAAAGGAAACAACGCAAAAAATTGAAAACGTGAATCAAGAAATTATAAGATTAAAGTATGTGTATGCTTAGCGTAAATCTCATTATTAGATAATAGTATTATTATTACTATTAATAAGCTATTAGAAAATCTACCAATTTCTAGAATTATCTCTGTTATCTTTGTCTCGAGGAAATCATCAAATCCCCTATTTGAAACGAACATTCATGTTCATTTCTTATTAGTTAATTCGATATTTGACAATATTTTTGTAAATATGTAAGTAACCGAATACAGAATATGAGTCAGGCACAGAGTTTTGTTACAGAAACAGAGGAACAAAATTAGAAATAAGACTTTTCGAGTAATATGATACGGTTTGCATGTTAAAGATAAATATTTCCAAAAGTGATAACATTAATGCTACAAAAAAGTATAAGAAATACAAAAAATCACCATACTGGTTTTTCTTTTTCCTTCTAATTAGACTTATACAACTACGAGAAAACATCTCTAAAAATTCATTTCAAATATTGTCTCACATTACCGAATACGTAATTGAATTTTTATTAAAGTACAGACTGATAGAATGGTTTCCATAGCAACATTAATAAGAGAAATGTAGAAACATCATGAAATCCTATCAAGTTACATACATATTGAGTCAATAATTAAATTTTAATCCATAGGTAGACGTTTTTCTACATTTAAAGATCGTCATTTTTTAATTTCAAATATCGATGAATGTACTAGACTGCACAGCTGCCGTATACTAAAAAACTAGCAAGTTTCAAGAACGAACGGAGAGAAAGTACGTATGTGGATTAACAGACTAAATTGTATTAGTTGTTGTCTTTCGATTAATTAATTAATTAGCATATTTGCAAAAATTTATTTTACGAATTTCTTTTACGAACATTTTTCGTTTCAAATTAGAAGTTTATCCTCATTCCTTATCCGTAACAAACAGCTCTGAACTGGTATTTAATAGATAAAAACTGCTTCTATCTGTTAAACCTCAGTTCAATGTAGTTGAGTACCAGTTCAGAGCTGTTCTTTACCTGTTAAAAGCAGTTGTCTTATCTGTTAAATATAAATTGATAAATACTGTTTTGATACAAAAAGCGGAGGCGCTGATAAGGAATGGTAATAAGTTTCGAATTCGATAGGCGAAATTAATAGACTAACAGCATGAAGAAAAATGCAAAAACGCTTAAATTCTTCTTAAATTAAATTTATTACCGTCTTGTCTCTTCATTGCCGGAATAGTGCTTCCCGCGAAGGCTTTTTTCAAATTAGGGAATAGATAGTGATCACTAAGCGCTAGGTCCGGGCTGTAGGGTGGGTGATTGATTTCTTCGAAACCACAATCTCGCACAGCAGTCTTGGAAGCACGCGCCATGTGAATAGGAGCGTTGTAGTGCTTCTCTTAAATTACGCAAAGTGGATATGCAAGATGTTGCGTTTGTGATTTCACCTTTTTTCACGTACTCGGTTAGTTTTGTGTCTCAAAACACGGTGGCATAATTTTTCCGACAAACGAGGCGACTTGCACTCTTTCTGTGCCACTGCATATACCTCTTGTTTACTTAGTTATAGTTATGAATCCACGTTTCATCTCCAGTAATAATTCGATCGAAAATGCTTGATGAATCTTCACCACAGAAGTCTAAAGATTCTCTACAGTAGCCGACTCGCACTTGTTTCTGAGACGCTGCGTGCATTCGCGGCATCCATCTTGCTCTAGCTTTTGAAGGGTTAAGAAAAATCCTGGTATTAACGGATAGGTTAGCCTCCACTGCTAACATTCTAACTTTTATTCGGACGTTCTCCAGTTTCTCAACATTTTTCACATTTTCTTCCTTAGCGGCACTAACCAGACCGCCCGAGCGGGGTCATCTTCAATGCTCTCTTTGCTCCTTTTAAATTCACTTAATTGCACTCTAGATAACGAAAGTGCAGAACTTTTGTAAACGGCCGCCATCTCTTCGTGAATAATTTTTTGACTTTTTTCTTGTTTCACAAGGAAGTTAGTCACAGCACAGTGCTCGAGTTTCTTCTGCCATTCTGATTCTCGTTGAGTAAAGAGTACTTGTAAACTAAGATCACAACTACATGAAGTTTGATATTTGTGCCCTCAGATAATGTTATTATCTAATAAATAAGTAAAATTATCATTAGGAAATGACCCCGAAACTGAGAATACATTGAACGCCCTTCGCACAATATGTACATATTACGAATGACCTTGAACGGCGTTTTTTTAGACCTCCGTGTTATTTCTTAAGAGACTTTGTTCTAAAACTTCTATTGCCTATCCATTTATACATTTACACAAATATCAGGGTACTATTACTGCCAAAAAGACTATAATAATAATATGATACAAATGTTTCAATATGATTCTGATATGTTTTTATGCCTTCTATATAAAAATGTGGTAAACTTCACAAAACAATTAGAGAATATTTTTGCTTTACATATTTCCGGAGAAAAGTTATATTAACAAATACACCATATATAATATATATATATATATATATATATATATATATATATATATATATATATATATGTTATAATGGAAATTTTTATCAATTTTATTTACACATAAATTGAATAAATAAACGAATTGCATAATAAACAACGTAACCTTAGAAGAAAAAAGAATCCAAAAATTTAAATCAAAAAGTATTCTCTTTTATAGCAACTAATAATGTTGCATGGTTTAGTAGCTCATGAGGAATTATTATTCCCTTTTCTAGAAGCAAACGACCTCTTATTGCTTGTATTGATACTAGCCTCTCAACGGCAGCAGCAAACTCATTTAGAATCTAAATTGCGCTAAGAAGAAGGCGATTTCTATGTGCCAATTGCGACCTATATTAATAGTCTATTGGTGCTGCTAATGTTGAGTGACCTTATATTTGTCTTCGTGGAGTATCTCCATTTTCCAAAATGTGATGTTAAAGTATAGAAATTACGCTTTGTCAGTTTCAGACGACACTACTTTTTCACTATTATTCACGGAGGTGAACTTCTGGATGCTGGTTGAGTGTGTAGAAGGACGGTTTCATCCACTCCAGTGGTTTTAATGAATGTGTGAAAAGGTCAAAACACGTCTGTATATTCGTTTTTTTGTTTAAAACAGTTGAAAATAGTTTAAAGAAATATTACATTAACCGGCACTACTTTTTATTATCAATTAAACAGAATATGTGTTAATTGTTTTAAGCTATGTAAATTATAATAACAAAAAGCTCTCGGTTTTCAATTATCTTTTAAAATAATTGAGGTAAACAAAAGAAACGAATTTAATGGTATTTTGTGTAAACATCTGCCAATATTCCAATAAAAACATTTCCATTTGATAACGCATAACCGACCAAAATAATTTAATGTAGAAAAGAAAATTAAGTATTGAAAACACAGTATACTCTGACGGAGATATTTTGAATGCCGAAGTCCTTATATTTTTCAGAGCGATTTTATATTAACATTTCGATCGTCAAGAGCTGGATGTACAAATATGTATATGCTGGTAATACCCTTTTGTTTTTTTTCTTCGAAATTAAATTTCTAAATTTTTAAATACGAGAAATTTCTTTGTTGTTCTTATTTCCCGTTCTTTGTGACGGATTCTTTTTTTCTTTCAACAAGCATCCATTCTATAGGTATTTTTACGTAAAATAATGATGAAGAGAAACTTAAGCAGAATTGTGTCTTGTTATTTTTTTGTAACAAATTTAGTCTTGGGAACGTTTATTTGATATGTTCGTTATTTTAACTGCAGCATTTCAAACAAATATATATTTTTATTCTCTTTCAAATTAAGTAGTGCTAATACCTACATCGGCTGGCATACACATAGTGACTTTATCTGATGTAAGAAGTAAGCTTTAAATTACTTTCAGTTTAATAACATTTTGCGTAGCAGTAAGGAAGGTTTAATTATGGGGAATCATTTAAGTCTATTGCTAATAGTAATAAACTTAATAGAAATTTTTTCATAATTTTAAACGATACATTAAGCAAAAAAGGAATCCATCGGCATAGATATTATCGTAAAAATATTTTAGCATGCTTTACAGGGACAAAAAACGTTTCTAAATTATATTAATTCGATACACACTAACATAATTCATCCTAGGGACTGAAGTAAATGAAAGTATTTACTAAACCAACTATGTATACACAACACGCCTGATGCAACATAAGTCAGCAGCATACAATAAGTATGAATCATAGGTAACTAGACAACTCGACATAGCTAGATCAAAAGACAGTTTTGAAAAGGAATTGAATCTAATACGGTAGACTGCTAGTAATAATGGTTATAATCCCTAGGCAGTAAATAGTATTTTAACTAAAAAAATGTATGATAAGGTTATTTCAAATATTTATCGTAAACCCAAAATGAATTTTGTCAATAAATATAAAATAATTACTTATATTGGATCCTCGTGTAATAAATTGATGAATTTCTTAAAAAACAAAAGTTTCAATTAGCTATCAAAACGAATAACTTTTAAAATATAATAAAAATAACAAGAACGAAATCCATTTTAGCAAAAAGTTAGAAGTATATAAGTTAATGTGTGATGGACAAACAGGAAGATCTTGACAAACCTTGTAACTCATGCACAGATAGAAAGTGATTCCCCTTTCGCTAATCAATTATTAGCTACACTATTACTAAGAAACAAAATATTTTAAATATTATTAAAATATATTTATTTCCATATTCTATAATATATATTTTCATCTTCTATTCTACATACTTTCCATTTCTGTTTTGTTATATCGTTCAAGAATCTTTTGAATTCAAATATCAAAGAAATCTGCCCTCTGAAAAGAAGTCAAGTCCATGACTGCAGTTTTCACATATTGAAAATCATTAGGTGCAAGGTCTGGACTGTAAGGGAGATGATCCAGCTGCTCCCATTCAGAAGACCTAATCAGTCCTTGTGTTTGTACAGGAACATGAAACACGCTTTGTGTGGTCATGGAGTATCGTCACTCCGGAAGACACTAGGCCATGCTGTTTGTTCTGTATGGTACGTCAGAGTTTTCCCAAGTTCACACAATATGCATCAGAATTGATCGTGATTATCAAAAGGCAATCTTCGAACCCGCTAACACATTTTGCGATACTTCAGTTTCTTCGAAACAATAGTGTACAAAACTCCTTGAACCATGTGAAAAATCAATTGATTTCTTTGAAATCGTGAATCGTCGATCCTCTCGAATTTTGTTGTCCCCATCAGGAACCAAATCTTCTGAAATCGGAGAAAATCGGTCTGAACATGGCTCATCATAAATTAACCCACTCGACCTTGAACGTTCTCACCGACTTTCGAGCTTTACTATTACTTATAGTATTATCACCGTACGCTTCATAAATCTGACGGTGAATTTCTGCTGCTGCCAAGTTTCTTGCGCTAAAGAAGTTTGGGTGGAATCAATTTTCACAAACATTACAAACCTCTACAGCTCATCACACAGCTAGACAATACGGCTGCAAATGGCATCAAAGCTTGCTGAGAGCATGCACAGATGCATATTATTTAAAAAATAACCCACGCAGTTATCAATAGAAATTTTCATTATGTCAAGACCGAGTCAATTCAATTCTAAATACTTTTGTTTTATAAAAGTTAATCCACACCTTCATATGTGAGACAAGAGTTTTAGATAAGGAATACACACTTACGAACGAAATAATATCAGTACCACCACCAAAATGAGAATTACTGAAAACCAGTAAGTATTTAATTATTTTTTCATTTTGTTCTTACACGAACACTAATTTAATAAAACAAAATTAAAAGAATTAGAAATGAAATAGCATTTTGCATAATAAATATATTTGCAATTATGTTTCAAAAAGATATACGAAATAGATTGATTTTCTTTAAGAACTATTCTTGTATCGCAGACTTAAAAATGGATTTTGTGAAAATTCGACTTTTGGATGAAGAAATAAAAACAAAAACAAAGAGTGGATAAGGTAACTCAATAAAATAATAATTTTTGCAAAACTAGTTTTAAAGCATTCTTCTTCTGGATGTTACATATGTGAGAATGAAACACATTATTATATCCGAAAGCAAGACACAATCGAGGTCGAAGGCAATTAAGAAGAAAGAGAGGTAGTAGTGAATATTATAAAGAAAAATTACGATAATGCTCATGCTCATGCAGTCGAAGAATTTCATTAATTGTACTAAATGGTAATGCAATTAAATACAGTGAAAACGGTGTGTTCGTTTTATATTTAGAGGCCAGCAAAAATATTTTAAAGATGAAATTTTAACTAACATTACAAATGATGAAGCGTTGAGAGCAGTAAGAAAGGGTCAACTAAAGACCATGCATCAAAACAGAATATTAGATATTGAAACATTAATTGTACCTAGTTTAAAACATAATTTGTTATCAGTTAGTAATCAATAAGGAAAGGTCGTAAGATTACCGTGCAGCAAAAGGATGCTTTAATGAAAGACAAAGAATTTATTCTTCTATGTGAGAGTAAGAGAGAATTATACATTCTGAAATTAGATAATGTACAAAGTAAATGAGTCGTATTGCATACGACACACTACCATATAGGCTAGGTCTTCCAACATCTTCTAAAAATTGTGCCACATGTATTGAAGGTAAAGCAAAAAGTTTACCTTTTATTTGACAAAAAAAAGTGTATAATAACTTGAGTGAAATTTTCATTTAGAAGAAAGAACTGACCTGTGATATATAACATTTATGTATGATTGTCCGACTTAATTAAACGTACCCTGTACGTTTTGGATTTCAGCGGTACGGAATTGCGTGCGGAATTTGTTTTTGTACGGGTATTTTTACCGTAGTTTTCCAGGTGCGACACTGTTTAATTATCTGCTGATGATGACAACTTAGTTGTCGAAATACGTATACAGAATACAAATATTAATGTGGCAAGGGTTAATATATCAATCTTCGGTGATTAAGTTAATCAACCACAGGCTCAAAATTACCTATCCGACTTAATATAATTCTTCTGAGTTAGTATATTTTTGTGTGTAAGTCCAAACAAATAATACCGGGATAGGGTATGTGGTAAGAATGTCTTTCCGGGCAATGCAATTTTTAAAATCGTTTATCATCTCGAAGGTGGAACGTACTTCTTCCGGTACATTTCAATGTTGAGGAAGAATTGTCGACACTATTTTTCCTCTTATGGCGGAGAGTTGTTAGTAAGAATGTCATGGAATACTTTACATAAATCAAATACGCATGATAGGTTGAAAAGGTTTATGATACAGTTAGGCACCTTCAACAAAAAAATTTGTTAATAGTTATTCAATAGTTTAATAAAAAATGGAAAATTTGGCATAATAAGTAAGCCGAAATTTATTCAAATTTTTTTACGTTTCTTACAGAATAGCATTAGGGCGTTGTTCATTCTTCTCAAAGTTACTGCACTGCTACTTTCTCTAATATTTAATTTAATTTATGAAAGTTATTATGTGTAACGATATTTTAAAGCAGACGAGAGTATTAAGAGAGACGTAATCTTAATATACGAACATTTTTGAAACTTTACCCACCAGATAGCTATTATAAATAATCAAGGATGCATCCAACCATGTAGTTATATAATAAACTGTAAAATACAAACAACGGGGTTTAAAAGTTTATAAACAGAGTAAAGGACAGTCGAAGGTATAACAATAGATTATACCTTCGGGGTAGAACATATTTATTTCAAGTAAATGTCGAATGAGAGAGACGAATAAATAATAGATTTGAAACAGAAAGCATATAGACTAAGTTCTTGAACTAAGTATGGTGTTTTATTGTTTATGTCTCCCGCTTTCTGTGTTTAAACTTTACTTAGTTGTATAAACTTAGTTCTCAATAAACCTAAGCAAATATACTTTCTATGTGCATAAGTTGCCCATTCAAAGCTGAGTGTAGCAATTAAGAAGACCGTTAGAAATAAATAGATCAAAGAGAAAGCCTGTGTATGTAACACTAACACGTAAAGCCAAAACCTCTGAAGCTTTCTACAATATTTACTTATTCATCAATCTTTCTACAAACTTTAACACATATAAATTACTCTCTTAGTTATGATTTGCCATGCGTGTAATTAGTTTAATACAGCGCTTTTGGAAAAACATTTTTTGATATACCATGGACCGTAATTATTATGTGTACAAGGACGTTCAGCAGTAGTTTAGAGGATATACGATTTTGATATATTTTTCGTTGATTCTTTTGTTTTAATTGCTTCCTTTGTTAAAAAAAAATCACAATTAAAGTGGTCTTCTACATTACACATGCGAATATTTTAATAAATCAAGAATACAAGTAGTATACAAACTGTTACTTCTGGACCGGAGTATTAGACTCGTGTAGAAATTATTAAAACGATCAAAGGAAGACATTATACGACCGAAAAAAAAATACCCCAATTTTTGGACATCCAAATGTGCCTTACGATCCAAATACGACTACAAATGAGGCACACGACAAAGTGGTTAAAAATCGTTGAAAAATTACTTAAAAAAAGAGGTTGAAACAATAGCAAAAAGTGTCAAAAATTCTATTTAAATCTCTCGTTTTTAATCGCTTTCTAAAATGGTATTTTACACCTGGATCAGGATAATTGGGACTTGTAAAAATCTTCCGAAGTACGCCAAAAAAAAAATACCTCAATTTTTGGACATCCAAATGTGCCTTACGATCCAAATACGACTACAAATGAGGCACACGACAAAGTGGTTAAAAATCGTTGAAAAATTACTTAAAAAAAGAGGTTGAAACAATAGCAAAAAGTGTCAAAAATTCTATTTAAATCTCTCGTTTTTAATCGCTTTCTAAAATGGTATTTTACACCTGGATCAGGATAATTGGGACTTGTAAAAGTCTTTCGAAGTACGCCAAAAAAAAATACCCCAATTTTTGGACATCCAAATGTGCCTTACGATCCAAATACGACTACAAATGAGGCACACGACAAAGTGGTTAAAAATCGTTGAAAAATTACTTAAAAAAAGAGGTTGAAACAATAGCAAAAAGTGTCAAAAATTCTATTTAAATCTCTCGTTTTTAATCGCTTTCTAAAATGATATTTTACACCTGGATCAGGATAATTGGGACTTGTA
This sequence comes from Dermolepida albohirtum, assembly GCA_031893035.1. Lineage (NCBI taxonomy): Eukaryota > Metazoa > Arthropoda > Insecta > Coleoptera > Scarabaeidae > Dermolepida > Dermolepida albohirtum. The sequence continues at coordinate 549,625 of JAVIWB010005875.1, read as the reverse complement.
AAAGTCTTTCGAAGTACGCCAAAAAAAAAATACCCCAATTTTTGGACATCCAAATGTGCCTTACGATCCAAATACGACTACAAATGAGGCACACGACAAAGTGGTTAAAAATCGTTGAAAAATTACTTAAAAAAAGAGGTTGAAACAATAGCAAAAAGTGTCAAAAATTCTATTTAAATCTCTCGTTTTTAATCGCTTTCTAAAATGATATTTTACACCTGGATCAGGATAATTGGGACTTGTAAAAGTCTTTCGAAGTACGCCAAACACCCGAAAATTGCATTACTTCTGGTTCAAGACAATTGGACGCATAAAAAAATCACAGAAATTTACTGGAATATTATTGATATTGAATATAAAATAAAAAGTATTGAAATTTGACAAATTATACCCAATAAAAGTATTCAAAAGAAATATATATCACAATAAATCTACGCGGAATTGTGTTCCACCATAAAATACTATAATAATTGAATTGTTACATAAAAGTATCAAAATCAAGGTAAATTTACTGGTTTTATAAAAGTTATAATGTTTATGAGAAGGCATACTGGCCTCTGGTTCACTAATGTAATGAGCAAATTTCAATTTATATCTACACGGCTTTTTTGCAATAGTCTAGAAATTTATATACTATTTGTTTCTGGGCTTCCGTGCTGGAACCGCGTCACTGGTATAACTGCCGACGTTTCGTACCCACTCGTACGGGACATCTTCAGGGCTCAACTACTGCTACTGTCTGTCGCACTGAAACTGAAACGTCGGCAGTTATACGCGGTTCCAGCCCGGAAGCCCAGAAACAGGTAGTATGGACCACGACCCCAGAAGTCTACGCACCAGATTAGAAATTTACAATTTTAACATATTTTTCTTTGACTCTTGTTGTTTTAATTTAATTGTTCAGTTTTTAGTGAAGGAAACACCTTAACCTAAAAATTGAGCAATTAAATTAGTCTCACACATTGCATTTGCGAAAAGTTTTATTAGTTTTAATAAACCACGAGTAGCATACGTAATGTTATCGCTAGACCAGAGCATCAGACGCTTGAAAAAGGACTAAATATTCTTCAAGTACCCCAATGTTTTGCCATCTCAAAACTTTCTACAGGCCACTCAAAATTGGACACACGAAAAAGTGATTAAAAATCTCCAAAAGAAGATATAAAATCCTAAAAATTTCCGTTTTGTAATATCTTAAAATGAATTTTTGCTTTTGGACTAGATTAACTAACCAATCACACACAACCAAAAATTATTAAAAGCGACTAAAGAAAGAAGTTGAGACGATAATAAAACGCAGCGAAAATTATATTTAAATCTTTTAACTAACCCAAAATGATATTTTATTTCTGTATCAGACCAATTAGAATACGCAAAAGTTTTTTAAAATACCCCAATTATTAACCACCCCAAAATTGCATGCTATTTCTGGATCAAGGCAATTGTATACATAAAAGATCGCTGAAAATCACTGGAAATATGATTGAAATTGAATATGAAATAAAGCAGTGAAACTAGACAAATTATACACAATAAAAGTATTCGAAAGAGATAAATATCACAATAAATCCAGGCGGAATTGTGCTCTCACGATAAAATATTATTATAATCGACTTATCAAGTATCAAAATCAAGATAAATTTACCGGTTTTATAAAGCTTCTAAAGTTTATAAAAAAAGCATATTGATCATTGGATCTTCACTAACGTAATGAGTAAATTATATCTTAGAGGAGTCAAAATATATTTCTAATTCTCACCCAATTTGGTTTGGGTAATTAACGAAATGGTAAAATTGCCAAAGACCTAAAATCATATTAAAATATTTTATTTCTTAAATACATCAAAATGCTTCTTCATTTCTAAACCAGACTAAAAACTGGGCACTTCAGAAACTATATGAAAGTTACTGAAAATGAAAATGTGTCAAAATTCTATAAGACCTTTATTTCTCAATTCCACAAAGAATGGCATAAATTCGAAAACTAATAAGTATTGGGTGCATTAATTAATAAAGAAAAAGGTACCAAACATTCCCTATTTCTGTCCAACTCGATCCAATCCAATTCTTACTGCAACTCCTTTACCACAAGTGTCCGCTTAAAGAGAAAAGGAATCCTTAACTAACTGACTTTCTATTTCTATTCTTCCTCTATAACTCCCACTAAACGACTCAACTTTTAAACAAGAAACTTTTACTGTTTTTCATTTGGCTCATATTGACCACTACGTCCAATTTACATACATAGTTTTTTTCTTGTTTGTGCAGCATACATTTAACATTTCTTGAAAAAGAAACTATTTCGAAGAGATTAAAACTTCATTACGAAGTTGATTTTAAAATTGAAGTTAAAACATTTAACAAGTGACGTAAATTCGAACTTTTCTTTAAACTCGGCTCAAGACGAATTGTTAAATACGTTTTCTAGTGAAAAATTGAGGCTTACCTGATGAAATAAATATTTAATTTAGGTTTCGGATAAATTCTGCGAATAAGAAAGGCAAAAAGTTAATACTTCGCTCATGAAATATGAATATATATTTTTTTCAATTTTACCCAACCTATAGTAAAATTCTGTAGCGGTTGATGGAACGTGTTAAGGTGTTTAATATGACCATGTTGTCTTTTCATTAGTTTGGCATGAAATTGATTATCCCGGACTGTTTATTACCGGTTCAGTTGCGCGGCACGTAAAAGCGTTAAGGGTTCCAATCTACCGGGGGGAGTTGCCGTGGATAATGTTTTGCGGTTTCCTTATGAATAATTTATACCTTAAGTTAGACATAAGCGCCTTGTACAATTTCTTGTTTCACTGCCAGGTTCTAAAACTTGAATTTCCTTTGATTTTGTGAATAACATCTAGACTTCATACCATCTCGTCTACTAGTTTTTATTGAGTTATAATATAGTTATGTTTATGCAGTGCTGATGAGTTCGACATAAAATTCTATTAAAAATTTCTAGTAAAATATTGGAATTACAGAAGTATAAAACAATATGTAACATATGTACTATGCAAACATTTTTCCAAATTCAATCGCCGAACGTACACTTTCACAGACGTTGTGTATTACGAGCGATGCCGTGCCTTCTATTTATTGTTAACTGAGCAGGAAAAGCTGTGAAACCCTAGTAGATATTAATGGAAAGGTAATAGTTATGTATATTAGTATACGCATAGTACCGAGTCAGTTAAATAGGTTTTGGATGCGAATATGATGGAAAAAAGATCAAGAAGTAGAGCGGCCTATGTTCGAAGAGATTATATCGACGAAATATAGGAGGAAGGATTATAATCAAAACATCAAGGACTCTAACAAGAAGCATAAACATAAAACTCTTCTGAGTATTTAAAAAAGTAGGAAGAACCTACTAAATGTTAAGCATCTAGGTCATAGTATATGTATACACAGACACACACATACACGTATTCAGACACACATACAATATGTAGGAGAAATGTACCAAAATTTCTGGGAACCTGCTATAGTTCAACTGCGTAAATCTAGGTCATGCTATTGGTCAGTAATACGTCTTCACATGTTTACGTAGCTATTCCGTGTTACTTATCTAATACAGACATACATATCTCCGTACCGCTGATTTTGAAACCGTGGAAGACGTGGCTAATCACAAGGATACTTTTGGTTTAAAAACGTTACGAAGGCATCGCAAATGATTCAACGTCTGCAAGATATATAAAAACAATGTCTCACGATCATTTTAAAGCTGGTGAAACATCACTAGAAGGTGGTCTACGCAGTGGATGCCTCATCACCTCTGTAAATGAAATAAACGTTGCTACCGCAGAAAATTTACTCAAGTATGGTGCGTGACCAACTATTCCTGAAGTTTGTGTTAGTGTAAGAATTGATATACGACAGATTCATCAAACATTATACAAAATTTTAGGAATGAATTTCTGCCCGTTGAGTGCCAAAGCTATTGAGACCAAAATAAAAACTCAATAGGTCTAATGCATACCGGCAACTTTAAGAGCTTTTAACCAGTTACGGCGACTAATTTTAGCCAAAGACAACTGCTAATGAAACATGGATACGTTATTTCAATCATGAGACTAAAAATCAATGCAAAGAATAGCACAGATCCATAGAAGGCTCTCGGCTTATAGCATGTGCAGTTGTTTGTTTGTTTGAAAAGTAGTGCGTACTGTACTCTAGAATTACGAGGAGATTACCTTTATGGACTATCTACCGAAAAGTACTACGATCAACGACACAAATTCGTCTTCTAGATAATAATAACAATAATGTCTCTATTGTCCAACAGAGACCAATTTTCCACTTACAAGACAAAATGGAAACTAAAACAAAATTCGCTGCTCTAACTAGTAAATGAAATACGAAATACTTTACAGATCGGGATTTTCTGACAACCACGGGCGTATCTTCATCATCAAACACCCAAACTTTATTTTGAACACATCGTAATAGTATAGCTAAGTCTCGTCACCTGTCACGATGTTGTTCGCATACCGAGATTATCCCTCATTAAACTTTTTTAGCATTTCCCGGCACCAAGTCACCCGTCGTGTCATCTGCTCTTCAGTCAGTCGGTGCGGCACCCAGAGAGAACAAAGCTTCTTCACGTGCAAATAATCATGCAGAATCGAACGAATTGCTGGTGCATTTACGCCTGAAGTACCCTTTATCTGTTGGTAGCTCACTCGCATGTCCTCGCTAAGCATTTTTCTCACAGTAGTAACGTTTTCCGCTGTAACTGACGTTCGTGGCCTTCCCGGCCTCTCAGCATCCTCCACAGTTACATTTTCCTTTTGGGATTCTCTATACCACTTGAATATCGTTGTGCGATGTGGACAAACATTACCTAGTGCAAGAATCATTTCTTCGAAGCACTGGTCTATGTCTAAAACACGCACGGAATTATAATGCCAAACTGCCCTTATCTTATTTCGTCACCACGATGCCATCGCAAGCACTTTACACTCTCACTGCTAATGAATAACTGAGCCCATCGACATGGCACGGTGGCTACTATGCACGTAAGAACATGGCTCAACATGCAGCAACAAGCAGCTTCCTACGATTCATTGTTGCGTCATATTGCAAAACTTTCCTAGTACCCTTTGTATCATAGAAGCACCTATTTGGTTATTCACAAGTTTCCACATAAATTTAGCACTCTGCATATCCTTATGTTCCATTAAAGAGTAAAAACTGTGTCGCTGCAAGAGTGTTGAGTAATCAGTACCTTGTACTACTTCTAAGGTAACCTGCTGATGCAAATAAAATGGATACCATAGTAACACATAGTAAATTTACATAATTGTTATTCTTTCGTTAAATACGTAATTTAGTAGTTTCCTTTTTATATTTAGGCAAATTTTAACAGAATTTGTAAAAAAATAGTAAGAAGAGACTACGAAATTATTTAACAAATGAATAATCATTACGTAAATTTACTATGTATACTTTTAAGCTATTGTCTTCATATACAGTTGACATGATTTTAGGTCAAACCGAAGTTAACCAATAAATAAACACCTGAGCGTAAATTCGAAGTTCCATCGATACAGAAAGTTAATTCAGACGTAACACGGACTCCAAGAAATTTCGAACATTCGGTTCACGAACGAAAGGCGAGTTTTGTTGTTTCAACGCACTACTAATAAGTTTTCAGGCTGCCAACAATTGAAACTCGCTAATTCAATTTGAGCAAAGGGGATGTGTATTAATGATATTACCGAAAGTTAATTTATAACATCGACTTCTATGTGCTTCTCACGAGCAAAATATCGAATATAATATGTGAGATTGGAAAAGTATTTATGAAATGGTATAGTCTTAATTCAATTTGTGTAAATTTGTTTTGCGCGGCCATTTCGTCACAATTAGTGCTAGTATAGACTTTATTCGAATATAAAATAAATGTCACTTTAAGAACTATTGTAATGGGTGTCCCAAAGTGAACGCAAGATTTGAATTGGTCACCATTTGTGCAGTAAAGTGTTGGCAACCCAAAAAAAATAATTCGACAGCTGACAGTTTAGGCTTAGTAAAAATGGAGCGATACATGATAGAACGTGTCTTCATTATTGAACAATATTTCAAAAATAATGAAAGCTTAGCGGCCGCAGTTCGAATATTTCATACAAAATATGGTTGTGTTTTGACTTCGTCAACTGTGAAGAGATTAATTGAAAATTTCAGGAAAACTGGACCCGTTGGAGACGCCAAACATATTGGCCGTCCAAAAACAAGCCGGTCAAATATCAATATCGAAGCAGTGCGTCAGAGTGTCGGTGTCAATCCAGGAACCTCAATTCGGCGTTCTGGACAAGAATTGCAAATTTCAAGAAGCTCTCTACAGCGCATACTCACTAAAGATATGTGTCCCCATGCTTATAAAATTCAATTAACACAAAAACTGAAGCCTAATGACTATGCACGGATTATTGAACATCAATAAATGGATGCTGATTTTTCGAGCAAAATCATCCTAAGCAATGAAGCACATTTTCACCTTGATGGCTTTGTTAATCGCCAAAATTGCTGCTTTCAGAGTTTGGAGAACCCACATGTTATTTCTCGAAAAACAAATGCATCCACAAGTAACATCGATCGACCTATTGGTCCAGGAAAAGAAGGGAATCTATGAGACACAGGATAGGCTGGAGTTAGAGCTAGAAAAGGTGATAGAGAAAGCACTCACCCGAAAAAAGTGGCAAGAATAGGAGAAACGAAACGAGAGGACGACGGACATAGAAAATGATCCTCAACATCACGAGGTGGATATATACCGTGGCCACGGAGAGCTAAACTATTACCTCACTCAGTTTCTCAGCGAGCACGAGTTTTAACACATACCTAGCCAGAATGTGTAAAGTGGAGGGAGCGGCGGCTAACCAATATCAGGACTCTATAGAAGATAAAGCTCACCACACTTTTTGTGGAAGGTGGACCGAATACAGAGAAGCACTACAAAAGGATGTAGACCATTTCACACCAGACAACGTTGTGAAAGTGATGTCTGGAAAAGATCGCTGGATGAATAAGACTGAGAACCCAGCTGCGGTGGCAGCCAATCGAGGCTAGTTACGAGATGTTATCCTGAAGAAATGCGAACGGCGGTTCTGGAATGTTAGGCGGTTTTCCTGGCCTAAAAAAATTATCTAAATACTGATTTTTTCCTAAAGAAATCTAATGAGAAATGTCAAAATTCTGTTAAAATAAGTTTAGTTCAAAAATACGCAAAATATTAGTTGGCTAGTTTACAAAATATGCTAATATTTTGATTATGTGTTGTTTTCATGCTTTCATTTGTACTATTTTCATATTATCCGACCCACAAAATTAGTTTTCCGTCAGAGTTCAGAATGATTCCAATAACTTTAATTTAGTTCATTAATTTTTAAATGGCAACGTTCGTTGCAATCATTTATCGAAGTAATGTGTATAGCTTAATTTATTAATCATGACATATACTCATATACATTACCAACTCAAGCATAGAGAAAAAAAATTTCATGGCGTTCTAAAATATGAAACATATCGATCATTTGGTATAATAATTCCATGCGTATTTATTAGTTTGTGATAGTTCTGTATATTGATTGAAATAAATGATTTGAAGAATTATTATAGTTATGTGTTTCGTTCCCTATCAAACTTTCTTTCTTTTTGAACACTGAGTGCATTATCATTTATAAGGTCTGTTATTTAGTAGAATTGTAAATTCTGCGATATAATTTACAAAAAAGAACGCAATGTAAATCAGCTTACTGTAGTTTATTAATGTTTGTGGGAGGTAATACAAATCTGCAGCATTAAAAGACTCCCGAACACATTTTCTATTTAGGATCCCTCTTAATCGATGCTCCAGACAACAAATATACAGTTACAACAAAAAATATACCCGATAAGCACTAAAAGGTTTTACGTAAAAACCAAAATAAACGCTTGCCACTGTTGGTACTTGCATTACCGGACATTTTACCTTTTAATCTGACCTGGTAATTTTTGTTTAACGGCGCTTTTGTTTGGGGTCCCTTCCTCCCTGTTTTTTTTTCTGCTGCAAATTGATGTTTTTACAATTAGGCTCCACTAATATCTGCAAAATGTAAATTCCATTCAATTCGAAATAACAGCTTTTAAAACACCCCTTTAAATATTCGTATTCTGGGAATTTAATTTCACATACGTATACGTACATACATGTATAAATTTACCTAAAGACTCTGTAATTCGAATTCGTTTTTTGTTAACCTCTATTTCACACTAGGATAATGTAAATCTGCTAATTAGATTGTTCTACTTGGTTAATTAAAATGAGGAAAATATTAAGTTACTGTTAAGCATGCTCGGATTGTGTAAATATATAAAACAGTGTTGTTGATATTCACTTTCCACAGTTTTATTCATCGATTTTCATTTGGATTCACAGACTTAAAATGTTGATTTTTAATAGAACAGTGAGTGCCCTGATGACATATTAAGGATCATTAATAATTTCTTTTACTTACTTTTTATAAATTTTTCAAATAGAGCTTTAGCACATAATTGATAAAATTCTGTAATTTCAAATGCTGTTGTAAAAAATGTACACTTTTCACAACAGCATTTGAAATTTGTAAATTTTATCATTCATCTTTTAAAGCTCTCTGCTTCTGGGTTTCCGGGCTGGAACCGCGTTATTAGTATATTTGCCGACGTTTCGTACCCATTTGTATGGGACTTCTTCAGGGCTGAACTACTGCACTGAAACTGTTTCAGTGCAGTAGTTCAGCCCTGAAGATGTCCCATACAAATGGGTACGAAACATCGGCAGATATACTAGTGACGCGGTTCCAGCCCGGAAACCCAGAAGCAGATAGCATGGACCACGACCGCGGAAGTCTACGTACCAAATTTAAAGCTCTATTTGTAAAATATAATAATACTATGAGCTTGGGGATTTTTATTTTGAATTGACTGACGTTATCCAGAGACCAGTAGATTTCATGATGCAATATTTCACCCTCGAGAAACGTATACAAATTTTCCAAACTTTTTGCCAAATGCTGTAACATGTATGGTTTATATTTGACAGACGTCATCCAAAGACCAGTCAATTTCGTGACGCTCCTCGAAGAATGAAAATTGTGCAAATTTATTGCTAAATGCTGTAATTTGTAAGATTTATATTTAACAGACGCCGTCCAGACCAGTAAATTTAATGATACAGCATTTCATCCTTTTGTCAAATGCTGTAACTTGTATGGTTTCTATTTGACAGACGTCATCCAAAGACCAGTAAATTTCGTGATGCTGCTCTAGACACTCGAAGAATGAAAATTGTGCAAATTTATTGCCAAATACTGTAATTTGTAAGATTTATATTTAACAGACGCCATCCAGACTAGTAAATTTAATGATACAGCATTCCATCTTTGAAGAATGCTTAAAAATTATCCAAACTTATTACAAAAATAGACATGCTTTGTTAAACTGTTCGAAATATACGCTAGTGATTACTTATTCGACCCAAATCTCTTGGCACTAAATTTTCAAGTTGGAAAAGACAAAAAAATTGAATGCGGACGTAATTCGAAATATGCTCCATGAATTATTACTATTAAAACAGTTGAAGTTTGAATACAAATAAAATAGGAATGCATAGCACTTGCCTGTCGTCATTTTATCTTTTCAAAGATAATCGTTAAGAAGAATCCCACTGTAATTCCTAAAGGCAATGGCCACAACTTTTCCTTCTGAGTGCATAGTCTTTGCCTTTTGTTGACGAACTTGTGGCAGGTTCAGTCCAATGTTTCTATTGTTGCTTTATATCAGGTATGTAATGGTGCATCCAGGTTTCATTAACCATGATTATTCAGCATCGAAACTCCTTCGAGTCATATCTTAACTTCGTGAAATCGAGGGCTGAAATGCCTTCGCGTTCGCATACGAAATGTGTAGAACTTCTGCCAGCTCGCATAATTTTATTCGATGATCATCTAGCACCGCATCATGTACTTTTTTGATCGCTTTTAGAGTACATTCTTTTGGACATCTACTGCGTTTATCAAATATACTGGTCCGGCCACGTTTTAACACAGACATCTATCGCCGACTCAAAACAGACTCAAATTTAGATTCGATATTATCGTTTTTGTTTTTTAAAAATAAGAACTTAATCAATGATCGGTGCTCCACTATTTCCATGTTCCAAAGCAAGCTGAAAACAGTTCAATTTCCATTCAAATAATAAGCGTTCTTATGGTAGAAGTGGCTGCAAATTTTGTTAGTAATGTCTTGAATGGTCGTTAAGTTGGAAAATAAATAATATATTTTTGTTAGTGCTTAAAATTTAGGAGTAGCTTAAAACATAGCATACCAGAATCAACTAATCTAAATCGTCACACATTAATTTTAACACCGAGAAAAGAAGCTTGCTCGCACATAAAAATAAATAACTGCGAAATTCCATAAGCCGATTATGACAAATATCTAGGTCTTTATCTTAACAGACTCATTTGGCGAAAACGCATTTTAACAAACGTAACTAGCTTGGACACCAAATCATCTTTCTTAGAAAATAAAATTTGTTTGCGATTCTGTTCTACAAATTGGTCATAGTATTTATCTGTGGGGTAGTGCTAGCAATTCAAATATAGCCATCATACGAAGGTATAAAAGGCACTTTACTTTGATTTACTGTGTTTTGGACAGTGTTATCTAACGTGACGTCCATTTTCCATCAGTAAAGGAAGTGATACAACTGTAGTATTAAATACGGTGAAAGATATCCCAACACAGTAGCAAATCAGCTAAATGTCTCCAGTGATAGCGAAATACGCAGGCTAAACAGACATTAACCCATAAATTTAGTTCATACTGTTAGATAAGTAAAATTGGTCAATCATTTCTGTATTTAATACTGATGAAATGGTATTAATTGTTAAGGACAATGTACTATGGTACGATACCTCACGCTTCTTTCTTGTAAGTAATCATTTCAAATGCTATTGCCATACTTACGCAGATTGCTGTTCTCTGTACGAATCTCTCCTCTTTCGTCAGGCTCACAATTACTGATCTGCCCTAGTATTTACCAGTAAATATAAATCTTGCAACAAAATTAAATATAATCTCCAATTTTCTAAAAAACAATGTTCCTGTTGTAAATAAGAACTTAAGTATGAATACATGAAAAATATAATTAGTACTTTCCCTGTAACTTCTTTTGATTTTGGAAAAATTTCCCAAGAAAAGGATTAAGAAAACCAGTTTCTTTCCAACAGATTTTTTTTTACAAGCAAAACAACTGCATTTACAGTTTTTGAATTGCCGCGGTAACAAAATCTGCTGGGCTTCTGCGAAAAGAACAGCATTTAATCAAAGACGTAAAACTTTAACGGACGAAATCATAAATAAATTCTTCCAAGTAGAAGAGGAATGTAAAGGTTCTCGAAACTGCTGGGTTTAACTGAAAAAATAAAGGTAGAGAATGTACTCTAAATAGACGTAAAGTTGGCCACAATCGAATTGGCTCTGGGGCCAACTCAAACAATCTAATCTGTATATGTATAACATTTGCACACGTGGTTAAATTGATATTTTATCTTCATTTCTAATCCAGAAGTTGTTTGAACATATATACAGGTTGTTATTATAAAACTATCGAGAAAATTATTTATATATCGAATTTATTTAGGTTCTTATAATAATTTTATTAATATATTTCTTCAGGTTAAATTACTTTTGTGAGAATCTATGGTAAGATAATTCGTACGGATGTTTTTACTGAATACATGTACCATACATCGTTGACGTACATATAAATATAAAATTCATTTCAACGGTGAAATCGATTTTTGCGTCCTTACATTCTTTGCCAGCAGAAATCTCGAGTGTTATAATAAATTTATTTCTTTTGATATTTCTACTGTACAATTTCCCTTGTCGACATTTGATTGATTACTGTTATTCATAAAAATATCAACGGAACAGTGTAATCGTTTCCGCGAAAGTACCTATTCAAAGGATTATATGTTATATAAATATTTCAATATTTCGTATAGAAAATAGTAATTAGGCATTAATATTTTATAAGCCCTAACACACTCAATTACTATACTTTTTTCATGGCAATTTATCCATTATGGTCAATGTTTTTATGTATGGAACAGGTTTATTATGATATGAAATGTATACTAATATATAATTAACAGAGTAAGTGCCATAAATACGTTTAAATACATAATTCAAATCAGATAATATATTTCATTAAAATTATCGAGTTTCTCTTATGAATTATGGGCTTTTAACGCGGATGCGGTTGTTTCCATTTCTGCAGTCAAATATAATTTCATAAATAAATAACGAATGCATTGTTTATAAATTACCTAATTAAATTAGCATCGTCAAAATATATTTGTAAAGCTTACGGGAAAGATGGGAGTGCTATTTCTACATAAGCTCGCTTATGTAAAAAAAGCACTGAAATTAAAATTTCTGAAAAACTGTATTAACAGCTCCAAATAATGTTCATCAAACAAAGTATCACAATGCTTCGTTTGGATATAATAATCATAATAATAACCAGGTGTACCGGGAAGTCATTACCAGTTCTTCTAACAGATGTCGCTACGCTTAAGTATGCAATGTTATGAATTGCCGCATATGTCATTTTATTCTACAGACATGAAGCTCCAAAGCCATACATATTATATTTTGTGAAAGCAACACTATCATGGATACCTCTTTGACAATGTCGAGTATCGTGCTTGAAAAAGTGCATTTGCGGCATGCATTACTTTCCTTATTTAACCAAAAGAAGAAAGCCCTGAAACTCATCGTTGGCTGGTAGAAGCTTATGAGCATGCTCCAGCCATAAAAATATGTGAGGCGTGGTTTCGACAATTCAAAAGGGGTGATTTAGATGTGTAAGACAAAGACCGTTCTGGTAGACCGAGAAAGTTTGAAGATATGAAACTGCAGGATGAAGACTACTTCTTTGGAAATTAATTATAGATAAATTATTCGAGGTAGCCGTGAAACCTATTCCCTTGCGACCTTTTCAGATCTACTGCGGTATTCACATCCGTTCCGCTCTTTTTTCAGTTTAAAACGAGGTCACATTGTGACAAAACTATGAGTGATTCGAGGAAAACTGATCTTAAATATGTTTTCAGCACCAAAAAAGACATGAGAATCAGATATTAACGTTGAAAAAGCTCTTATGAAATTGTTTTTTGTTGACCTGCGTAATTACTAACGCAATATAGAACGAATTCTTATTTAAGAACATTCAGAATTCATCCTCAATAAATATAATTTCAGCATTTTTCTTTTTGAACTCTACAATATTCTATATACCACAACTACGGTGAGTGTGCAAGTTCCATTATCGAACACTGTTAAACAATCACGCAGCATATGCAAATTCATCGCAAATGAACGAGTTGGATAACTGAAGTAATCATTACCAAGGGGTAAAATTATGTATGTAATGAACGCTTGGTATTCATCTAATTATACTGAATTTTCGGTTATGAATTACGGGCACGTCCTGCTAAATTTGCAGAAACTCTTCCAGAATTCAAATTTACAAAATAGAGTATCGCGCTCTTGTAAAAGTTTGATATCAGCTTATAGTAAACGAGGCATTCGTTAGAAATTTTTAGCCTTTTCGTACGTAATAACATCTGAGCGTTTATTTTAGCATTTATTGGCATTTATATACACGTAAGTAATTAAGTTATTGAATATTGTAAGTGGTACTTAAATAAATTTGAAGTGATTAATAAAGCGGGGATTTTTTGACAATATGCAGAACGGTGAACTACTCTGGTACGGATGCCTCCGGCAGTCAAAGCCGTCACCGTCGTATTGTATATCAGACGTTGCAATGTCAAAAGCACATGCGTCGCGAGGCATACGAAAGGCGTAATAAGTACAGCAATATACTGGATAAGCAGTAATAACCAATATATTCTATGCTCTTATTGTTGTTAAACATGTACCTACGAGAGAAGTACTAGCAATCTGAGTTTGGAGAATTTTTAAAAATATTGGCAACTTATTAAATTTTTGGACAAAAACTTGATTCTAACTTAAATTATTTTTAGGATACCACTTGTTTGAACAACAAATTTTCCCCGCCTAGCTTAAAATTACTGAAAATTCTTTACCATTTATATTGTTCATCTTCAGATAATTCAACACAAAAATACGATTAATACGTGTACAGGGTTATTCAAAAATTAGTTCCCAGTTTCAAACGGACAAACTGCCAAATTGTTTGGTTCTGTAAAAATAAAAACTCGAACTGTTCGTAAAGAAATAGAGTTTCATTTTTGAAAGGAGAAACAATAAAAACTTAAATATGATTATCATCGTGATGTTCAATTAGGAATAGTCGTATTTCTAAATTATGAACGGCATTAGAAAGATTCTGAATGTAATATCGATTGCTAGTTTACGAGTCTTAAGCCTTAGAAATACTGTTTCTTTAAGGTAATTCTATAGCGCTGCACATCACGGGCATAGATATGGAAGGCTCCGCAAATATTCTCGATTCTCAGCTATGATATGCTCACCAACTAGAATTGACGTATTGAACGGGGTTGTGTAGACTTCTGTATGGACTGTTTTACGTTGTATGTAATAATATCGCAGTTATGTAATTCAAGAAAACGACCATTATCAGGCAGTGAATTTAATTTACGATGGCTCAAAAATCAAATGTGTAGTTTGCGATATACCTTCAATGTTGCGAATGAAATATGACTATAAGCGACACGTGAATAGTCACTGTATACTGCCTAGTCGGAAAACAATATTAATGTACTGCCTAAGTAATATTAAAGGTGGTGTCAAACACACAGGAAAAACTTTTAAAAAACCAATTCTTAATTATTATGCCTGACGCCGTCATAACTATGCATTCTGTAGGCAGGTCCCTTAAAGAAGACTGTGGCAATTTACATGTTACGTGTAAAATGTATGCTTTACATCTTGTGGCAGAAACTATTCATAGATGTTATTCACATGTAGATGGATTAATTACAAGTATAAAGATAGTTTCGCAAGTCCCCCAAACTCTAAAACTTCACAGACTGCGTACGTGTTTATTCGTAAACCACCACCGTCGACTCGTACGCGTTGGGGAACATAGCTACAGGCAGCGTTTTACTATTATAAACATCTTAAGGATATAAATGAGACTGTTTTAATATTCGATCAGAAAGAAGCAGCTGCTATTCGCATCAATTACTTCGGACCAATGGAGGAAATAGAAAATTTAGAAAATCCTTCGTTGTCGCTAGTAAAATCCGTGTAAACTATGAACGCTGTTTATATACAGCTCTGCGCTGTAAAAAAGGGAAAAAAATTCGTGAAGATACAGCTTCGTTAATTAGTTCCAAAGATTATTTGAGTTTTGCAAAAACTACATCACTAAATGTAGTAGAACAGTCGTTTTCTGCATATAAGATCATTTTTCCCACGACGAACTCGGTTTACTAAAACAACTGTTGAAATATATCTTATACATAAAAAATTTAACAGACCCTATCCAGTTAGTGATTTCAGGGAAGACACGTAAAAGATGTTTCACCACATTTTATAAATTACTACATACTATTTATTTTATCTACCTACTATCAAGCAAGCGCACACCTATGGCGCGCTACTCAATTTTGCTTCTGTACCAACTTATAGTCAGCCGAATTCGTATCTAATAGCCTGGAAGGCCAACTGTTCGGAAAATGCCTACTGAATACACCATTACGAAATATGTTGTGTAGTAGTGTCTATATTATTGCCTATGTAGGGTGGAGCGCCGTCTTTCTTAAAGACAATATTGTTAATAGTACGGTTCATAAACTTTGCAACATTCAATAATATCGCTACACATTTATTGTTATCATTTTTGTTTGTCCATTTCTTCATAGAAAGAAGGTCCTATTAAGAAATTTGACTTAAAGTCGTACCAACCAGTAGCCTTAATATCAGGTAGGTCTTGCGAAACAGTAGTACTTAGATTATTTTCTGCTTATATCCTGTAGTTGTGTGTGTTAGCACATGTATTTAATTCAAAATGCGCCTCATCTATACAGAAGATTTTGTCTAGCCATTCAACGTTATTCTGTATTTTTGCTAATATTTGCAAAGCGAAAATGACACGAATCTGATTGTCTTGTTCTTTAAATTGAAAGCAAATTTTTATTTTATATTACGGATTCGGGCGAAGCTCGGTGTTAAGAATTTACCACGCCACTGGATAAACCATCTTCAATAGTTTTAAAACTTTCTAGCACTAGAAACATCACAAGTCGAATTTTCACGAACATCCTGAATTTATAAAACTAGAGTTGACTTCGTTTTCTACTAACTTCGGTCTAGCCTGTCGCCATTTATTTCTAACTATAAGTTTCCTGAAATTTTTGCACGAGCTTACGAAATGATTTTACTAAACTAGACCCATTTCTCAATTCATGCGTTATTCATTATCTTCTTAATGCGTTAGCATATTATCTGTTGGACTCGTACTGGCACTGAACAAGGCTAATACGAACCCATGACAGATCTATTTTAACAATTATCGTTTGAAAATTGCTATTAGTACTCAGTATCAAATTTATTTTAAAATTAGAAGGGCTAAGTAATTATAGCAACAAAAATTAAACAACTATATAAAAAAACCGAAATCCTCAAAACCATAATGATGCCTAACTTGTGAAACTAAACTATTAATAGGTACAAAGACAGAGAACTTTGAAACTGAAAACTTACTTTTGAATAGCCCTATATGTGTAAAAGAATTTAAGAACTTTTCAATCAAGACAACCGCTCAAGAGTTACGTAAATAAAAAATATTCGCTCTAGTTTTCTACATTATTTATTTTACTACTTCTTTAAAATTTGAAAAAATAAAATAGACATTTACATACATAGTAAAACAAGAAGAGTAGTAGTTTGGTTGAAACGAATCTCTTTTTAAGATCAAAGCTGCTGAAGATATTTGGAGCAGACGCACAAAGTTGCTTTGCATATTGTTATTATTCACACTTTTTCAAATATTGATTATTCGCAAATCAGATTTAAGTTGGGGTGTTTGTAAATGCCAGAGTAGAAGTTTTTGCATGTTTTACGCTCTTACGTAATTCTCCAACAAACAGAAGTACTGCTTCCTTTCAACTCTATGAACTGCATTACCGTTGTTTGTCATTATTCTTTCTACGCTTTTTTCCACGCCTTTTGTATATTTGATGTAATATTTCGTTTTTAAACAAAACTCTTTCCAACATTTACTCGTCGTCCTTTATTTTGAGGTTAAACGTATTTCTGAATTCTTAATCTACGTACATACAATACTGGAAAACGTTAATATTATATTTTCAATAAAAGAAATTAAAGCGCTTTTGTATAGATTAAAACTTTTCTACTAACAATTTTGTGAACATTTCTAACTATAAACTTATATTGTATACCAGGTCGGCTGAAAAGTCCCCGGTCTGACACATAGTTACTGTTATTAAATCCATATGTTTTTTAGATAGTACTTACCTTCAAACGAAACGTGTCAAAATTTGACAACAATCCGACCATTAGTTACTGAGATATTGCGTTAAGAGTGAAGCTACTTTTGTTATTTAAAAAAATGGAAAAAAAAGAATTTCGTGTGCTGATAAAGTACTGCTTTTTGAAGGGAAAAAATACCGTTGAAGCAAAAGCATGGCTTGATGAGGAGTTTCCGGACTCTGCGCCAGGAAAACCAACCATAATTGATTGGTATGCTAAGTATAAACGTGGTGAAATGAGCACCGAAGACGGCGAACGCAGTGGACGACCAAAAGAGGCTGTCACCGACGAAAACATCAAAAAAGTTCGCAAAATCATTTTAAATGACCGTAAAGTAAAGTTGAGATAGCTGACATCCTAAAGATATCAAAGGAACGTGTTGGACATATCGTGCATGAATATTTGGGCATGCGGAAGCTCTGTGCAAAATGGGTGCCGCGCGAGCTCACATTCGATCAAAAACAACAACGAGTTGATGATTCTGAGCTGTGTTTGAAGCTGTTAAATCGTAATAAAACCGAGTTTTTGCGTCGATATGTGACAATAGATGAAACATGGATTCATCACTACACTCCAGAGTCCAATCGACAGTCAGCCGAGTGGACTGCACGCGATGAACCGGCTCCAAAGCGTGGAAAGACGCAACAGTCAGCTGGAAAAGTTATGGCGTCAGTTTTTTGGGATGCGCATGGAATAATTTTCATAGATTATCTTAAAAAGGGCCAGTCCATCAACAGCGACTATTATACAGCGTTATTGGACCGTTTGAAGAACGAAATCGCAAAAAAACAGCCCCATATGAAGAAGAAGAAAGTGCTGTTTCACCAATACAATGCACCATGTCACAAATCAATGAACACAATGGCCAAATTAAGTGAATTGGGTTTCGAATTACTTCCCTATCCACCGTACTCTCCAGATGTGGCCCCCAGCGACTATTTCCTGTTTGCAGACCTCAAGAGAATGCTCGCCGGGAAGAAATTTAGCAGGGATGAGAAGGTGATCGCCGAAACTGAGGCCTATTTCGAGGCTAAAGACAATTCGTACTGCAAAAATGGTATCGAAAAGTTGGAAGAACTCTATAATCGGTGTATCGCCCTCGAAGGCATCTATGTTGAATAATAAAATCGAATTTTGCCAAAAAACTGTGTTTTACTATGGTAGACCGGGGACTTTTCAGTTCGACTGTTAATTTCGCTAAAGTATTTCAAATAGTACTGTTTAATTACATTTCCAGTTCTATTAAGTTTTGCGTAAGTACAGTGCAACACGGTGTCAAGAATAAATAATCAACAATAATAAATTTAAGCATTTTCTGTCAATATACTACACTAGCGTTCAAAAAGTTCTTGATAACATAGATCTTCATTTTCTCTCTTTTTCTCATTTGAACTTGAGATTGTGGGTTTTTCTTTATCGCTGATTCTATTTTGTAAATCGTATTTGTTTAGAAGAAGCAATACTTCGAATACCACAATCCTAGATTTACAGCTTTAAAATTTTGGCCCAGTTTTTATTTCTGATATTTATAAATAATATTTTTGTAGGACAAGATATTTGACGAGTAGTTGAGGTTTGATATAGAAGCAGGTTACTGAACATTAAAAAAATGTGATTTGTTGCCACCAAAGAAAAAAACCTAATCAATTTTAACCGTGTTATAGATAATAATAATAATAATAAAAATAAAAGTATCACCTTTACAACTTGTTTTATTTAATTTCAAAAATCGAGCTCTGTAAAGAGTTGAATTTGATGGAGCCTGTGGTTGATTGACTTGATCAATAAGGTTGATATATAACCCCTTTCCACATTAACTTTTGTAAATTCTGTATACGCATTTCGACAACCAAGTTGTCATCATCAGCAGATAATTTCAAAGTGTCGCACCTGGTAAAACACGGCGAAAAACAATTGTACGAAAATCAAACTCCGTACGCGATCCACACCGCTCAAAACCAAGATGTACACTCTGTGTACATCTTGGTTTTGAGCGGTGTGGAACTTGGTTGTCGAAATGCGTATACAGAATTTACAAAAGTTAATGTGGAAAGGGGTTATATATCAACCTTATTGATCAACTCTGTAAAGAGCCCTATTGATATAAATGTATTAGATACATTTTGTTAATTAGTTTTTGCATTGTAAACAAATTAATGGAATTTGTTAAAATTTAATTTCGCCTATACTGAAATTTATGTCTTCTAACGTGGAATACCCACAAAAATAAATAAATATTAACATCAAATTATTTATAAGAATCTTGAGCAGTATCTTGGCGGTAAAATACATATATCAAAAAGTATATCTCCAACAAATTTCTACAAAACCTATTTATTTAACATTCAGCGTCCGCAGTATATTTGAAAATAAATCATATTTGAATAAATTTATTCTTGAAAACGCTCGCGAAAAATGCGAGTAATCAAAATACACTTAAACTAGTCGCGTTCACATTAAGAGTTTGCGCTTCCGGAGTCCCATCGTTTTATGAGAGGTAGAGTGGCGGAGGTAACTATAAACAATTTTACTTACTTTAAGGTAGAACGCCTCGGGGATATCCATTTTCTAGATTTTTCTGTAAGTACATTTTGTTTTGCACACTAAAATGGAAATTGCAATAAATGTTTTACGAAGAAAAATATGAACAACAGTAAATTTCATTACTTAAAATTTGAATAACGAATATATACATCATCAACGTAATCTACATATGGTAGAACGTATCATTCGGCAGTAGAACCACTACAGATACAAGGCGATTAATAGATAACTTGCAGATGAAGATGTATGTACAAGTTGAAAGCAATACTTTAAATAAACAGATAAAAAATAAATATATTAGAAACCAGAAATTGCTCATTATGTATGTAGATACATAAATTTTCAAAGCAGTTAATAAATTCAAAATAATTAAAATACTAATTTTTCATTAGAAGAAAAGAAACATTACTGAAGCTAATGGAAACTGATGACTTGACAGGGAGGCTAATAGCATACGTTACGAGCTCAAAGTTAATATGTTGGATTTAATTTTGATATTTTGTTTGCATTTGAATAACTATCAGTATCAGTATACTGCAAAATAAAAAAAATATTTATAAATCGATTAATTAATGGAATTTGTTTAAATTTAATTTCACCTATAACAAATTTATTTATAAATGGAACTATTTCCCGTTTAACCGGCATTAATGTATGTAAACGCACTTAACAAACCTTGAAAATAAACCGCTTGCCAAGCAGGTTGCCAAAATCGGCTTTTGCTTGGATATCCTCTCGGGTCCCGCACGACCAATGTGTAGTCGCCCACTTGACTGATAAGTAATGCTGAATAATCCTCGGGGTAACCAGCGACAGGAAGAGATAGGGGTGAACGCGTGCAGGCATTGCTGATAGTTTGTATCATGTCAGCGACACGGAGACGCCTCGCTGAATTGGGTTGTAAATTACGACAGGTTCACATAAATATCTAAACCGTAACTGCAAATTGGTAAATATCATAATCTTAATATTATGCGCTAGATATTCAGAACTTTTTCTTTCCTTTGTGAGGGGCGAGGTGGTTCTGAATTTTATATGTAAAATATGATGTATGCGTTCAATCGATATGCTCCAGATCGCTATCATCATCATCACAAGGTCATACTCTCCACTCCTAGATAAAAGCCCCTCTCAAACTAGAGTTGAACGGTTTGTTCTTGATTTTCTGCCACGTTAGCGAGACGGGTTGGAAATGGTAGGGAAGGTGCAAGGATAATGGTTTGTGAAGAGAATTGAAGGTGAGGCCATGACTTCTCTCTGGTAATAAGGGAGGTGAGGGAAAAGTCAAGGCTCGCGTGGGCAGGGTTGCATCCCTGAAATAGACATATTTTTGTCAGGACCACAAAGAATGTCTATCCGCTACCCATATGCTGATATTGCTACGAGAAATATCTTCAATTTTAATTCTTTGATAGTTCAAGAGATCTAAGACCATAACTCGTACCGATTTCCGTACATTTTTGTCATTTTACAAGCCTTAATGTTGCTTTGAATATTTTTCTTTTTTTTATTAAGTTGTTGCGAAAATATTGCAGAATTTTGAACAGCATGTTTGAAATGCCTTTAACTCGACCTAAACTAACTTTACTAATCAATACATAAATCACCAGAATCAGCACATTTTCATTGCTTCCTGTAGGAAGCTGTCGAGATGCTTGAAGATGTGATCAGTAGGTAGAGAACGTGGAAAATTTCTATAAAATCATTCGTGAAACGTAATATTGAGCATTACTCTGTTGAATAATTGAAACTTTTCTGATTATTAATGTTGTAATAATAAACGGCAGATCTTGGTGTGTTTTACAAATTTTTTGGCGCTACATCTCTGCCGTTATGATCTTGATATGAGAAGCTATCGTGGACCACTCCGATTACAGACCATCAAACAGTCAGCATCACCTTCGTTTGGTGTTGGTTTAGTTTGTGGAACGGTTTGTGTTTTCCTCGCAGACCACAATGCGATCTAGGAATGGGCCAAGTCTATCTCTAAAAAGCAGCCTAGAGAAAATCTCAAAATGACAATCTCTCTGATTGTCATCATTTCACGTAGCGCCCGAATAACGTACGACGACCAAATGATCTACAAATTCCTCACCTCCGCAAACTTTCAGTTTTCAGCGAATTAGCTACGACGATTGCTTTCCATTTGCTGTTGTCAACGGCGGACGCCCATGAGCTTCTCTACCTTCAAGGCTGAATTTGCCACCACAGAATTTTTGAAACCTACGCTGAATCGTGAATTCATTAGCAATTTCTTCACAGTAAATTTCATTAATATGTCAAGCCGCTCAAGCTGCACTGTGCCCGAGTTTAATGATAAAGTATTTGGTTCCACTTTCTACAGACTAGGTTTTTGTCAAGAAGATAATGGAGAACCATTTCGACATTTAATATGCTAAGACAAACAACGAGGACTCTGTAGAAAAATATTTGATGTTTATCTAAACTGGCGAATTCAATAAATCGCTTAAAAGTCATTATTACTATTATTCAAATAATAAGTATATTAAACTCAAACGATCAAGTACATTTTAAAAAAGATAAAAACATACAGGATGATCCATTTAACGAAACTCGCCAATCATTTACAGTAAATATATATTTAACATATTTTTACAGTTTAAAAATTGACGCGCCCGAGCATTTTTCATAATCTAACGTTAGAAATAATGTTATTCGTGTGTCAATAAACAGTATAACTCACATTTGGTCTTAATTTCTTTTTCTAACAATATTTTCATATTTCGCATTCATTAAATCTCCAAGCATACGTTTATAAGATTCCACAACTGTCGCGAGTTCATTGCAGAGGTTGTTAATCTGGCATTAGATTAGGATTTAATTACCGAGTTCATAAACAGTTTCGTAACATTACTTATACACTTAAACGTGACGCTTCCACTGTGTACACTCAATGTTCCTTTAACGACTTGTTCAGTAATAATTTTTATCAGTAAGCCGTGAAAATCTCTGAATTCGTTTTAATAATATTACATAAATAACACGCGTTCAGGTTGCATCATTGCAAATTAGTTAGTGTGAAGTTAGATTAGAATTTAATTAGTAACTTCATAAACAGTTTCATAATTTTGCATGAACATGACACCTTCACCATGTAAATTTGATTATGAACCAGACTTGTATGTTACAATTTACGCCACGTTTACAAAGGAAACTAGGAGATAGAAACTACAAAATCCAGTATCACAATATTGACTTGGAAAATTTCTTTACAAAACATTGTTTCAAATAAGGACGAAATTAGTGGAATGCGCGGATTTGGTAAAAATTAATTGATTGAATAGTGAATTAGTATTGAATGATGATGGGTAAAGATTATGACAGAAACCTCCTCCCCCCAACCCAATTGTGTGAGTATTGTTCAATATTTTTCTCTGCATATACTTATTGAAATCGACCTTGATTTTAGCTCTTTCGGTCTCTGTAATTTTGGCTCAATTCGACAGTCCTGTCTTCTCTCCCACACTTATTTTTCCCATGAAAGGTCTTGTAACTTAAAAGCCTCTTAAGCGTTGCTTTCTATGTCCCTTTATCTTTGGAATATACTCGGTGATCTCAGGGGAAAGTTAACTACTGTTCTTGCCTGCGGACACAAACAACTAAAGTATGAGCTTAGCTTGGATTCCTCGAGAGCTTTAGTTGCCATAATTACAGACAAACCGTGTGCTCCATAGGCGATGCCAGAATGATGGATATCACCGTAGTTCACGTTCGCTTACCGTATATGTTTTGCAAGGTATTTTTCGATATTTCGCGTCGACCATCACTAAATTTAATTTCAATGTTGCTGAATATACGATACTCAGAGGAGCCTTTCGCATGTTACCTCACACCTATCGGATTTAGCTCAGATCCTCAGGAGCGCTAGTTACTGTACCCATTCATTAGCTGTGAATGTTTAAGGAGAATTCTAATGTTCGAATTTAAGATAGAATTACGTAAGGGAAGTTAGAATATTGGTGGAGGCGCCGAGCGTCAGTATCGCTAGCTGGTACATTATAGAATAATTGGCAAAAAGATCGAAGGTTTTTCTCTCTTAAGCTCTTAAAACTTTCACCTTAATTATCAATTAAAAACAGTTCTATATACTCTGTTGTTCCAACTCTTACAAAAACTCCCTTATGATAAGTTTGAATTTTTTATTGCAATATTGTTTTGTATCATAACTTTTTGAAGGTGTATATACTTATATGAATGTAATTCCGTCAGTTCTTCTTATATATTTTCAATAGAGTTAATACTGCGAGCATTCGGCCAGTAACACATACTTCGAAGAAGTTGCCAGAGGTTTGGCATGTAATAAATGAAAATAAAGATTTACCCATTCAAGAAACGTCCTCAGCAGTAGTAAGTTGCAAATGCTTAAAATATAATTTGCATCGCTTTGTGTTTCGTTTTATATAAGTTATCTACTTTCTGTATAGGTTGTCAAAAACTCAAAACTAGTATCATACATGAATTAAGATGTTTTTGAAGTTGAGTCTAAATTTTAGTGGGTGCATGCTAATGCTTCATCTTTATACATATTTATGTATATTTATATCTTAAACAAGTGATAATCAGGAGTAATAATGCTCTGAAGACTGTGAAAGGTAAACAAGAACTTCCTTTATTAACTGGTCCAATTTTTCTAGTTATTTCTATTATAGATCGTCGACACGAATATTTTAACAGTATATACACTATTCTATACAGATCCAGGGCAGGTCGGTATTCAAGTTTAGAACGCACAAAGCAGAGTTACATATAAGGTGAATGCGTTTAGAAAAACGTGAGTTGAAAAGAACACCTAAATCTTTAACCTTGACGTGTCTAATTAAAAGATAACCACTTCAAATGTGCTAACATTAAGCACAATTTCATTTGACTCACATCCATTTGCAAATAAAACTTAGATAATGTTGTAAGATGAATTCAGTTTACTGAAGAAAATATAATACTTCTAAGTTATTAGCATAAGCTAATACTTAAGCGTCATTTGTGGTTAAATCATTAAGGTAAATCCAAAAGAGTAATGTCTCAAGAAGTGATCCCTGCGGAACACCTGAACAACCAATAAAACAATTAAAAGTACTATTATAGACAGTAATTCATTAGTATCACAAAACTTTACTCATTGTCTATTGTAAAACTCTATAGATATTACAAAAAAAGCAACTTTCAAAAGTTCTTTACAAATTTACGTTAAAAAGGATTTTAATTTTCGTCTTTTCCGCCCAAGCGTATATTTAGCCGTACATATTAGTGTATATATTACATTTAACTATTGTTTTAATAACGGAATTCACATCAACGTTCTAATTATAACGAGGTACCTACCTATATGATTCCGGTATGTACATATACATGTTACGAGAGATTCGCGCTTCAAAGAGCTTAGATAAAATTTATGTTTAATCTGCTTCAAATTGAATACCCAACTGTTTCATCTGTGGCATCTATTCATGGATTGCTAGCTATGCCACTATCACATGCGAACAATATCTTTTATGTTTCGCCGGTGGAAATTAATACTTATGGTCATATTTATAATTTATTCTCTTCGAAATTCGGGTGACTGCGACAGCAGTCGTATGTACTAATTGTGGTTTTGTTATGACAACAAAACTTTTTTAGCGGCATAAATTTAGTTTTTAAATAAATAAATGAATAAAAACAGTGTCTTTTAGGAGAAATAGTAAATATTTTAGGAGGTTATAGCATGGAGTACATTCATAAAGTTGACAGAGATACAGCTCTTTGAATGTTACCCATGAAAAGACATACATAAGGTGTTAGGTAAAGGAAAATGACTTATCGATTGCATTTATTAATTATTTAAATGATATTAAACACAAGACTAATTAAGCTCAAAATTGGCTATCGAACTCTCTTGACAATATCACGTGTAGCTCTTCTTAGATTGTCTTGGTGTCCTGTTATAAAAGCAGAACCATTCATAAAGCGAGTAATTCGTCTCGTGTATTTCTTTTTTTCTTGTAGACGTCGCCTTTCATTCATCCCCATACGCAATAATCTGAAGGGGTAAGATCTAGAGACCTTGGTATCCAATTAATGTGACCATTTCAGCCGATCCGTCTTCCGAGTAATGCTTCGATGATTAGAAGATGAAATGACGAGTTGAATGTACAAGGGCTTCGTCATTATTGTAGAACATACCCGACCTTGCAACCAAAGGAACCTCCTCCAAGCACATTTTCCAGAGAGTCTAGTAAAATATAAGACGATGCAGTAATACAGCAAGCCTAATCAATACCCTGTATACATTTATAGATTTCCCGTTACATTATAAAGCAAGAACATTTAACTGCAAAAATTCTTTAATTTCTTTACAAGAAAGTATAGGGCTGCTTAGTATGTTGCTTACAATTAGGATATCTTCCTTGGGAGTTGTTATTCTTTTATAACTTTCATTGCAACAAATCTGTGCCATATTTTTTAAACTGTACTTTTAAAACTCTGTATTTTATTGTTTCACCTACACACGCGAAATTTTTTCTATCTTCAACAATTAAAATTCATAACTGAGATTAAAATTGTTTTCTTATCTGATATGCTGTTTGTACTTGTATAGCGGGTAGAAGCAATAAAGTTAATATTTCCAGCGCAATTGACCTTAATCTCTTTACCATGAAGTGACCGCTCAGTTTTGTCCAAGTAAATGGTAGGTTTATAGAAAATCATTATTATATTTTTGTCTTTTTTCTAAATATTATAGCTAAGAGGATAATATAATTAGTAACTAATATATCTTTATTTATCTAATAATAGTAAACACTGCTAGTGTTTTCTTATGTTCAGAAATATAATCGAAAATAACTGAATTATATGTACATATATACGGATTATATAAATATCCCTAAAAAATATTAAATACAGTAAAAGAAATTGAAGAGTTAGATATAATCTGTATTCCGCGAGATTTTAAAATTTCATGTAGTAATTATAGCCTATATATGTTTAGATAGGCAACAAGTGAATGCGAATTCTAATACGTAATGATTAAATCCCCGGCAGTGACTACGACTAAGCCATATTGCGTTAAAATCTGTTCCAAAACATTAGTAAATCTCAGCTTGCATAAATTAAATTGACCCATTACCGCTGCCTGCTTGACAAATTAATCTATAATTAAGTTAAAGAACGCACTTATTTTACGACCTCATAATCTACTACTACTACTTCTTAAGCATCAACAAGTTGGAACAAATCGATAATACCAAAGAAAGCGAGAGTGTAATAAAATATTAACGGTTTATGAAAGAAATAACAAGTCTAGAAATAATTAATTTCGTTTTTGTGGTAAACTTTTAAAACCCTTTAAGAGACGAAAAATTACTTCGTAATACATATAATTGCTATTGTTTTAAACTATTTCTGCCCATCGGTGTGAGTTCCCAATCGTAAGCGGTGAAAGTTTGTGAATTCCTGTTGAATTTACACAAGCCAAAAGAGTAAGACTATCTTTGCTTTTTTGAAACCAGAGTTTTTCTTGACGGGGCTTTCCGGTATGAACCTGTTTCATTCGTATCGTAGATAAAATCTTTATCGAGTTATCCTGCTAACTTCAATGTAAATTCTGAAACGAACATATCTGCCGCATGCTTGCTGAGCGAGTTCCTACTTAATTTTCTATTAAACATTAGAATCTTTTGTGAAAGTACAGGTCCAGATATCAACCGGCTTTGAAAACCTTTCTGTACAAATCAGATGTAAACAGTATGTACAACTTTATCATTTACAAGCCCTTTCATAGATTTTCGACATGAACTTCTTCTTCATCTTTAATTTTGGAAATGACGGTTTTCAACGAGTCAGCATTCTTTTATTGATTGAAGTCGTTGAAGTTCCAGCATTATACACGTCCGCCAACTTCTTCCCAATTTCATCTTTTGCGATGATTACCATTTTCTCTTTCACTTTTAAAGCAACACTTTTTGGGGCCAATGAAAGCTAAAAGTAGACTAAGAAAGTTTGGTGTAAGTAATGTACATATATATTACATTAACAAATTAGGAAGTTCTGTTTAGGATCTGTTGGAACTGCGATAATGCGTAATTCATAAGTACGCGGGATTTCCTGCGCCATTTCAATTCAGCTACATAGAGGTGTAGTGGAACAAAGTGGTTTTTGTTGTTAATATGTTTGGCATTGCACACTTAAATATATTAAATTAAATAAATTTTTTGGTTAACTGATAGCTCAGTAGTAGGTCACTGGCTTATTGCGCCGGAAATTCCAGGTTTTTATTGGTTTTTCTTTCCCGCTTAAGTGAATGCTGACAGATAAAGATCTTAAGTCGAACCACGAGCGCGGGCATATAAACAACATGGTCTGCCAAAGCCCTCTGTAATTAGGGTTAAGCTGTTTGTGAAGGCACGGATTATGATTTTTATTGTTATTACAAATGTTTTCTCTAACTGGTCCGAATAATCAAATATCCATCAAGATAATAATAATTGAATATCGCCCATTTTCTTCCATAATTTTTTGTCATTTATCGAAAAGCTTTAAAATTCCTGGTTTATAGAAAGACTTATCTTCCTTAACAAAACACTGTAAAAGGTGTTGATTCACAGTTTCATTTGAGTGCAACGTTACACTATGCAAAGAGTTTTCGAAGAAAACGAAACAAGTGGAAGTCTAAAGCCACAAGGTCCGGCAAGTATAGTGGCTGTTGTAGGACATCCGATTGTCCAAGATCCAATAATTTTTGATAGGCGACGGAACTTTTGTGTGGCCTTGCGTGTTGTAATTAAATATTACTTATTTTTAATTAATGAGCACTGGACATCTTTGGATTCGACTGTACACACTTGAATTAATTACTTTGTTTCTTGGTTTCTTTCGCTCGAAGAACACGACACCTTTATTGCATGGCTACTTTCAATGACATTTGAGTTGAGTCTTCAGGTTAAAACCAAGGTCGTTTGCAATACATGTTTGTAAACAATTAACTCCTTATCACCAATTATCAGGCTCTTTAAAAATGGAAACCCATACTTGTTTTTCTTCTTCGGCGACCGAACGTGTGTGTGGTTTTGCGTGTCGTAATTAAATATCACTCTTTTACAATTAATGAGCACTGGACATCTTTGGATTCGACTGTCCATTGTTGACACACTTAAATTAATTACTTTGTTTCTTGGCATGAGTTCGAAAAACACGGAACCTTCATTGCATGGCGACTTTCGATGACATTTGAGATTAATCTTCAGGTTAGAACCAAGATAGCTTTTGCAATACATTTTTGTAAACAATCAACTTCTTATCACCAATTATCAGGCTCTTTAAAAATGGAAACCAGTACTTATTTTTTTTCTTCGGAAACCATGTCGAGAGTTTGAGACAAAAATTAACCAACAGTGAAATATATAGATGAATATACAATAGCACCTGTTTGAAAACTTTTCCAAACTTTGAAAGTATAATAATAAGTCGATAATTAGACAATATATATATGCATAGGAATTATGAAAAATTAAGAAGTTTAATTGTAGGAAAAACCTAAAGATATTTCTTAGAATAAGATTTTTATTTTCGTTTATAACTAAAATAAAGTATAATAACATACAGAAAAAGAAAAAATTAAAAACAAGCGCCATTAGATAAACCATATCTAAACTGGGCAAAATACGAAAAAAAAGGAGTTATGGTTTACTGAGCCCCCAGTCTGGATTTTGTATAGTGGAAAACCTGCGTAAAGAGCGGAGAATGTAGTTCATCCATGCTCGCGGACTCCTGAAAAATTAAAATCGATAATGACGTCAAGCGACGCTTGTGCGACGCTCGCAAGAGCATCCTGACGCTGCCTGGCGGCTCCCAGTCTAAATCAGACCGTGTTGGTGTTAGGCCGATCTAACAGTGCGCTGTACAGCTTTGAGTCAATTGAGCTCAAAATTTATCCTACTAACATGCTGTAGTCGGTGTTCGCGCCTGAAAAGTGAGTTGTCAGTGTGTACCCGAAATAATGAAACTGAATATTCTCAATTTTCTTTATCAGTTTGATTACTAATCGAGTTTTATTTCTTGTTAAATTTGTAGACACCTAACTTTACGAGAGAAAATGAGAGTTTTCAACTCGACTTAGAACCACCTGTTACTGCCTTTTCGATGGATTTATTTTAAATTTATTTTGAACTTTTTCAATTTACATTTCAAGAGTAACTTTTGATAAGCTAATACATAATATTTAAATATTTATTATTTTTAAAATAATAGAATGAATGAATAAGATTTTTTTTCAAGTTATGAGAACATATTTTATTTTTCGAATTGAAGAATATAGTCACAAATTTTAGATTTAATAAAATAAACTTTATTATAACATTGAGATCTTTTATCTTATAAATCATTATTTTCTAATCACTTAAATTCAATTGAGGAGGCTTTATTTGCATTTCTTGCACGTGTTTTATGTTAATTTAGTAATAAAATCCCTTAAAATTCCACTAAAGCTCGTAATAGTAATCATAAAGAACCACCATTCAACAAGTTGAAGTCACGAAATGTGGTTTAACATAAATCTTGATTTCTATTTTGCATGTGAAATAAAATTTATTACTTTATGTCCCAATTAAAATTTAAAATTATAAATTTCTGTCGCTTATAAATTATTCAAAGATTTAATGTTCTAACACGCATAATAATTGTAATGGACTAACTCTCTGTGTTCTTAAAATTTATGAATTAATACATAAATTACACCTACATAGTATTAGCTATAAAAACAATATATAATTTTTTAAAATTTTTTCTCTGTGCTTGTATGTACATGTTTTATGTCCTGCATTTGAAGCCCTTTACGCTATCCATAAATATCCCCTTTTACGACCTGAAATTTCATCAGAAAATTTCTTTTAAGTCTAGTATAGTAGAAGAAAAGGAGGAATAACGTAAGCGAACTTCAGTTTCCGATCAGGTAATATAATTGGCATACTATTCGATCTGAAATTAAAATCGCCAACGAAATAACTTTTCGAAATATCAAAGAATTGCTGTTTTCCATCTCTCAGACATCTACTTCCCGTAATCATCGGTGCGGACCATTTCACGCCAAATATAAAACACTTTGACACGAGCGTGAATTAAATGTTTCCTTTAGCATTTGCATTTTTAATGTTTTATTTATACACGTCAGCGATGAATTGGGAATGTGCGTGTTATTTTTGAAGTGTATTGACACTTTTCGGCTAAAAATAAAACTACATCTCGCATCGATACTCAGATTTTGGAATTTTTGTTAGAACCTATATCCACAGAATGAAATGCAATGTTGCATTAAATATTCAGAAAGTATAAATACGTTTTAAGTATTTTAGAAATAAGTATAAAATTAGTTGTAAAGAAGCGCACATATTTAAATTATATTGGAACACATAAAATTCATTGCCTAAAAAATAATTAAAAAATTCCTCGAATTTCGACATTAAACAATCAAATTTTGTTAAAATACTTTTTGCATTTTTAACATGAAAGCTGTTTCAAATTCTAAACCTAATCTACGCCATTGTAATTGGATTTGAAACCTAATTATGAGAGATATATATAAAAAAATGTCCACAATCATTAAAACAAATAATAAATACAATTTCTATAATGAATAATTGTCGAAGAATAACAGTGTGTATCAGCCAAATGGAATAAATTCGACAATAATTAAATGGAAGGGTGTTCGAAAAAACGCTCGGACACGTCGATTGGGATTTTTAGTTGTGTATTTTTTTTAAATAAAAAGTTTATATACAGGGTGTGTCATGTAAAAGTGGTCAATACCAACTTTCTTATTTTAAATGCAACACTCTGTCAAATGTTAAATTTTTGGATTCTTTAGAAAATTCCAGACATATTTCATGTACAATGTCTTATACCTATCTTCGACTGTTTCGGAAATATTAAATGTTTTCAGATTAATTTGAAAAGTTTTTGATAATGTAAAAAATAACAAGAAAAACATTAATGCCACTGTAGGAGATGTTCAAAGTGTTCGCCGCAAACGTCTTGACAACATCCTAATCTTAAATAAAAATTTTTTCTAACGTTGCTCAACATCTCAGGTGTGACCAATCTAATCGCAACTATTATTCGTCTTCTTAAGTCAGCTAAGTCGAGGGGGTTTAGTTTTGTATACTATACTCTTGACATATCCCCATAAGAAGAAGTCTAATGGCGTTAGATCAGGGGATCGTGCTGGTCATTCCATCGATCCTCGCCTACCTATCCACCGATTCGGGAATATTTGGTTGAGGTACTACCGGACATTGATTTGGTAATGGGGTGGTGCTCCATCTTGCTGGAATCACATCGTATTTGCTGAAACTTGTGGGTTTGCTAGATCAGGATATAAGTTTGTCAAAGCTGGCACGAGATTATTTTGAAGCAATGCTAAATAATTGTCGCCATTCAAATTTCCATCAATGAAAAAAGGACCTACGATATGATCTCCAACAATTCCTGCCCAAACATTAACCTTCTCAGGGTATTGTGTATGTTCTTCCCTCATCCAGTGAGGATTTTCCCTGGACCAATAGCGGCAATTTTGACGATTAGCATGACCGTGAAGCGTAAAGGTACACTCATCAGAAAATAAAATATGTTCTAATTGGATCACATTGTTATCTAACATTGTCATCATTTGTTCACAAAAATACGTTCCCCTATCAAAGTCGTCTTCCGTGAGCTCCTGAGTTGGTATAATTTTATAGGGATGCATTTTATTTTCTTTTAATGTGCGAGTAATCGATGAATGGCAAACATCGAACATTGACGCTGCTTGTCTACCAGAAGTATGCGGGTTTTCTTCAAACTCAAGCACAATATCCAGTTTGGTATCATTACTTACTTTTTTTATTTGCCTTACATGTCCAAACTCGCGAAACTGCTTTTCTATTTTACTAATTGTTCCTTGGAATATAGGCGGCAAATTTGGAAATTTCTCATGAAATAAGTGAGCAACTTCCATTTGTGTCCGTGTGTTATCTCTATAATCAATCATCTGCAGAATTGTTATTTTGTGCATTTCTGTTAAACGAACCATTTTGCTGAAATGTAGTTAACGAAATTCAAACAGTTATGACACTGACAACACTATGACACTGACAACACTATGACACTGACAACACTTTGCTAAGGCAAGGTATTTTAAAACGAAGTACAAGTACAATTAAAGATTTTCACTTAATAGTTCGGTAAACAAACTATTATGTGAAAATCTTATTTTAATTGTAAACAAAATTATAAATCTGAAAACATTTAATATTTCCGAAACAGTCGAAGATAGGTATAGGACATTGTACATGAAATATGTCTGGAATTTTCTAAAGAATCCAAAAATTTAATATTTGACAGAGTGTTGCATTTAAAATAAGAAAGTTGGTATTGACCACTTTTACATGACACACCCTGTATATAAACTTTTTATTTAAAAAAATACGCAACTAAAAATCCCAATCGACATGTCCGAGCGTTTTTTCGAACACCCTTTCATTTAATTATTATCGAATTTATTCCATTTGGCTGATACACGCTGATACACACTGTATATATTATCAAAACCTTTCTACCCGCAGATGTAAGGTGATTAGTCATGGTTTTATTATAATTTATTCACTAAATTTCCATTAATATTTTTTGCGTAGTGTGGAAATATTTAAATAAATTGAATAAATAGACCAGACGGAAGCTACAAAAAAGCGTATTCCAACTTCTGTTATAAACTTGTTCCTTTTATTTTAATTAACCTGTTGAACAGTCTCAACATTTAAGTTCTGAATAAATTTTTACGAAAAATTACTAGTTTGCCCTTTCATGAAATAGGTATTGCATGAAAATATTCCCAGGCCTATTTTCTTGTAAGTACAAGGGATTGATAAGTCCGTAGGCTGAAGATAAAGAAACGAACTTTGCGGTTTGAAATTGAATTTAATATGAAATTCAAAATCGCTATCTGTTGTAAATGTTTAACCTGAAATATATTTTTTAGGGGTGGAAAAAGGTGGTCATCCGACGGTGCTAAATCTCGTGGACAAATTCTTTAATTTTTGCCGTAGCCACAACACTTGTGTGGAGTCGTACATTGTTTTGATGCAAAATAATTTTTGTCTTGCCTAAATCAGGACATTTTCATTAATTTTTTGCTTTAATTTCTCGCGTAATATGCGCCTGCGATGGTCAGGCCTTTTCGAAGGTAATCAATAAGAACCTCTTTTGCATCCAAGAAAAAGGGAAGCCATTATCTTTCCCGCATATTCGTTTTTTGAGAAAGAGTATTCACTGTGTCACCATTGTTTAGACTATCGTTCTATTCCAAGCATGTAGTGATGAATCCAAGTCTCATCTGTGATAATAAATCGTCGCATAGGATCTACGTTGTTTTTCCAAAAACGCTCCAAATTTGCATTCGCATCGGTTTTTGATCATTACAAAGCAATCACGACACCCACTTCACAAAATGTATATTACGCGTTCTTTAGAGAAGTTTACGGCCAAATTCGCGTTTTAACGTTTCCAAATGATGGTCGCTAAATATCATGATACGCATTTTTTCAACAATTTCCAGTGTAGTGGCAGATTTCGAATGTCCACTACATCTTAAACGGTTGTACAACCCCTTTTTGTTCAAAAGCTCATTGGTCAATAGCGTAAAATGAAGATGCTGAATTCGTCCTTTCGTCTGTCTATCTGCATGAATATTTGCAGCTGATAAGTTTTTCAAAAAGAATTGCAGCATACTGTCTCTCTCATCAAAAACTGAAAGACGGCTTTAACTGAACAGTTTTCATAATGAAATTAATAATTTAGCGGCCGCAAATTCGTCAGTTAACGTTGTGAGTGAGACAACTTTCCGGCGCACCACAAAAAGTCTGAAACTGCGCCACCTATCTGTTATTTCGAGAACGAGCCCCTAAAAGGCTACCCTTGTAAAAGACCAAGAATACAAGAATAAATAATAAATAAATTAAATGTACACAGTATTAGTACTACATTTACGAGGTGGAGTGACAAGTCTGGCACAGTCAAGCATAGTGTTAATGCTTAACAGATCTGTGCACTCACTATCACTACGAATTTTGTTTTAATGGAGTAAAATCTTCATCTCTCTTTAGCATACTATCTACTTTGTCTATAACACTAACAATTTTGTTATCACTGATGTATATAGCTGTGCTTGTATCTAGCAATGAATCCATTAATGCCAACAAAGAATTTTGTAAATTATGAGGCGCTTCAACTACTCTTTTGTAATTATTATAAACTATTTGTAAATTTGCTTCAATTTCAGCATCTCGGAATTTCTTTTGACTTTCCTTGATGGCAGTTGCTTCTTTAGAATCAAATTGTAAAATTGCAAACTCTTTGAAAATGCATAAAATAATGAAATGCTGCCCTTAACCATATTTCCCAACGTGTAAAAGTCAGGTGTGGAGGTTCGAGGATGTCAGGACATTGCCTGTGGAATTTTCGAAAACGTTTAAGGGATATGAGGAACACTGCTTTTGGGAGCACCATCAAACCGTTTCCTCTGGAAAACAGCGTCAAATCGTTTCTGTCACAAGATGTAAGGCATGTACTTTACACGTAACATGTTAGAAGTTACCACAGTCATCTTTAATAGATCGACTTATAGAATGCATTGTTACGACGCCATCAGTCATAATCATTAAGAATTGATCTCTCAAAAGTTCAAATTTTTTCAATCTAGTTAACACCACTTTCGAAATGGCGTCGGCAATACATTCTTGTACACTTCTGGAGGCTAGTAAGATGAAGATGACTGTTTAAGTGATTCCATTGTACGAACTACGATATCAACAATACAATCTGTCGTTTCGCCCACACATAACCAGATCTTTTTTTAATTTCTCCATTCCGATTTAATTCTGTTCTCAATACGTTCGCGAGTAAATGGTACAAAATTTCGTAATATTTTCAAACTGGTTAATTTACAGTTCACGTATTTATTTCAGAACGAATAAAATGATTTGTTCTCTAATAAACGAAACGTAGATTGCACATCATCAGTGTTACATATAGGTCGAATAGAATTGCTCATTCGATCGTGCACCAATTTTTATTTTTGTATGCTATCACGTGTTTTTTGTCATATTTCGTCTAGTGTATAATCGGTCTATGCAAATTAAGCACTTCGCTTTTGAGTCATCGTAAATTAAATCGGGAAATTCACAAATAAACCCATTAGCTGTGACAGATAATAGTAGATTTTTCAATCTACGTAATCGCATCATAATTCTGTACAACGTACATAGTTACAAGTGAATACCTCCAGATGACAACGTACACTGCATTATATACGTGCATATCGGCAACAAAATCCCTTCGGCATTCTCGACGCATGCCTAATTAAGCGCCGATCGAATTTCTGCTCTCTACATATTAGGTAGACAAATTCAGCAAGACGTTAAAATAGAGACCGTTTCGACCATAATTTAAAGGATACTTCTTTCTACACTTAAACCAAGCTTTAGGACAGTGTATGCAAGGAATTAATCTTATTACCAATTTAGATTAACTATTACAGCTTAATTTAACTGTAATATCCGCTTCCTATAGAAAAAGTTTTAAAAAATGAGTTCATGACATCATACCACGCAAGGTTGTAGAGAAATTATTTTTCATCAGTAATGAATTCACAAGAAAAAGAATAAAAGTCGACCTGTTCCAGTATTTTCATCAAATTGAACATTTTTTATTTTTTATTACAAAAAAAGAGAACATATATTTATGGACAACCGCAACGTCTTATATATTCTGAACGTTTGTTTCAAAAAAAATCAAAATCTGTACTAAAGGTTTGATCAGGAAAACAAACTCATAGATCCCATTTCGCCTTTACTCATTTTTCTCTGTTTCAGAAATGCATCAACAGATTTAATTTTCAATCTTTTTATCAGACTTTGTTAATTGTCCAAAATACAACGAAGAAAAATGTGACATAAAAGTATTTCAATAGACATTGTTAAAAAATATACATCTTGCTTCCTTATATGTTCGAAACACGTTAAAGTGCAAACATATCTATTATATTTGCCCTTTCGAATTTGCCATTTCATATTTTGCCCGTTATAGGCAAGTATATTTGTTCGCATGGAAAAAAGCATATTCATGTCACACTTCGATACTCGCAAACATCGTTTTATTAGCTTATGAAATCCTAGTTGTTTTTGAAAAAAAATCGAACGTATCATCTACGAATAGTTACATATGTATGTCCATGTATTCATTTGGTTACATTTCGTATAAAACGAGAAACGTACTAAATATAAAATACGCATCATTCTAACAAAGAGGAAGAAGAGATTACGTCGTTCGTGGTGTTTATGATCAAATATATGTGCAAATTAGCATATTGTTATTAAAATATTCGTTGGCCTCTCCGATTCATACAATTATCTCCAACTCTTTTTTTGCAGGAATGATTTTTTTCTTTTCCTAACTTTTTTTCAGCATTGAATGTTTTAATACACGTTGCAATTGAACATGACTGATTAGGTTGGAAATAGATTTCTTGACTTATAAAATGTATCTTAAATCGGTAGACAAAAATATTCAGAAATAATGTTATTAATTAAGTTAATTATTATTAAAACTCGTAAGTTTGCAGGGCCGGTGTCACCTATACCATTTTCTTGCGAGTTTCGCCATGTTGTAGTTTCCATCGAGTTTTGTTGTCCATGGTGTTAGCTCCTTCAGAATGTCATTAGACTCATTTTCTCTTTTATCGTTCTTCTTTATATATGTCGTTGGATCAGCGGTAGGCAACTGTCAATTCTCGTAGTGGGTTTTTCCAGGTGTGGGAAATTTTCTCTGTATTCGAATCTCCTGAAAAGAACCTCTTTAAGTCAGATTTATTTTTATAATTTTCGTAACTTTTGTCCTTCAAATACCAAAATTTCTGGTACTGGCACTGAACTTTTCACTTTCTGCTATAATGTCAATTTTCTCTTTAAGAGACAAATTGTTTATTTTTAACGACATAGTATAAATATTATATAATTCTATGTAACAGTACCACACTTGAACATAAACTAACTCGAAGCATGTGCAGCAAAAGCTAACATACAAGTTTTTAGAATTTTGATCCTAATAAGCCTTTGCATACTTAGAAATCCATCTTTAATGAGATAAATTCCCAAGCATATTCTTTAAAGAAAATAGAATAATAATCTTTTACGCATTGCCTCGGAAATTTGCTTTTCATGGTTGCTGGATTTGCATTGAACATCGTTCTTGACAAAAAAATTTTTTACCGCTAATGAAAGGTCAAATTGCAATTATTTTTCCAAGAAAAATTTCGTGACCACTTTTGAGGGAGCCGATCGTGTTTTTCCATGTCGGTCGTTTTAGATTTTGAAAAGTTGTCGTTATTAGAGGTGACCGGTTTTAAGAGGTGGCCGTAAGGAAAGGATTTTCTGTATAAGATACATTCACATTTCTTGACCTAGTTTCAGCATCTTTTGGGTAGCAGATCAACATTCTCTACGGTGTTAACCCCCATAACTACGCTCGTGTGGATAGCTCTAGTACATCGTTGCCTTCCTGGCTTGTTCTTCCAATGGAAGGTCTTAACCTGCAGCTTTA
This sequence comes from Dermolepida albohirtum, assembly GCA_031893035.1. Taxonomy (NCBI): domain Eukaryota; kingdom Metazoa; phylum Arthropoda; class Insecta; order Coleoptera; family Scarabaeidae; genus Dermolepida; species Dermolepida albohirtum. The sequence continues at coordinate 510,917 of JAVIWB010005875.1, read as the reverse complement.
AAAGCTAGAGAAGAGTACACAGATTCTATCATATGGTAATGATACTATCAGCATAATACAAAACAGAAATTAACGACGACCTGCCTGCTGAAAATAGTTAACAAAGTTACAAAGAGGTTGAGAAATTAATCAAGAAAACCTAAATACACGTTTGCTCAATAAATAACACAAATTCATCAAAACCAATGACAATAGGGATATATAAATCTAAGACTGTAGAAGGCTTTAAATACGTAGAAGTTATAGCGAATAACAAAACCAGGAAGTTGTAAAAGTAATGTAACGAATACAAATTGGAAGTAGTTTTTTTTCAAATATACGAGGCGAGACTATAGAAAACCGAACCGATCGTTCTGCGGAAAAACTGTGAGCGAATTAAAGTCAAACAATATACGATCGTCACATTCCCCTCTCTGTTACCATTATTGCTTAAGCAGAGTGACGTATCAATGTGAAACACGAAAAGGCCGCCACAAAATCTTATGCCTTATTAAAAAAAGAATATGAAGATGAGTGTTTAACACTCACTTAGGCTTTTCAGTGATTCAAACAGTTGTCAAAATTCGTCACGTAAATATTCGCGTTGTTATTGGATTCATAGGAATCGACAAAGAAAGTGTTCGACGGATTTTACACGAAAAAGGTACCAAAGAACCGCACACTTGAACAAAAGTAACCGCGAATGAACATTATTTAATTTTTTTTTTGTCAACTCAGAGCTGCAAGAAACCAGATTTTAGATGAATAATGAGTATACTTTCAAAAAATGATTTACAGCATTTACACCACTGCTGTAACCAATGGAAAATTCGCATGGAGTTGTATAGGAAACGTAAATGGGAGTGTATTGAAGGCTATAATATTAAAATTATGAAAGAAAACCAATAAAAGATTTTATAACATTAATCCAGATTTTTTATAGTCATGCCTCGTAAACGACACAAAAATAAAGTCAGTAAGGCTGTAACTGTATAAGTGAAAATGCAGCTACACGTCAATTTCAAATGAGAAAATTGAAATTTATGATTAAAATCTTTCAAAGTAATTTGTGAAAATTGATTAATATTTATTATTAGATTTCAGATTCATAAATTTTTCATAATAAATTTTCTTTATTTATAATTGTTTTCTAAAAACGGTTTACACCATTTCGCTATTCACAAACTGCAAATTACTTATTATATCCGATTGACCTAATAACGATGAAAGCAAACGGTACTATGAACTTCCCAAAAATCGTTTTACTGATTGAATTGTGGTTGCGTCTCCCCTGATGCGTAAATTGCCTAAACGAGCGTAAGTGGTTTAAGAGAAAAAGTAAGTGAATAACACGGAAAGAACACGTTTGCGATATATTTTTTTTTAAACTCTGTGTAATAATTAAAATTCTACTTAACGTTAAATTATGAAATAAAGGATTTTTTTACTTCAAAAGTTGTATGTATTTAACTGAAGTATACAGATGACGAGTTTGCGTCTAAGTAAATATAAACAAAATACATAAAAATTTAAATCTGAACGAATAAAATCTAAAAACTTGTAACTGAAGTCTTTTAAAATCACAAAAACTTCATAATATGTTCAAAGGAAACACTTTTGATGAATTAATACCTAAAAGCGTGAAATGGTCTACATTCACTGCTCGAAATTCTAAAGAATATTCATTAATAACTTAATGAAATATACAATAAAGTTCATCACTCTTTCAACATTTACCAAAGGTTATATGATGAAAAAATTTGGAGTTTTAAATATTTGGTAGAATACTAATAATAACTAATAATAATACAAATATTATACTATAATATACAATACACCTGTACATTTATAGGTCAATGCTATTTTTAACAATAATTCTAGAAGCTTTAATAGATCCGCCCAACAACTACAGTAAAGGAAGATAGTCGAGAACAGACTTACTTTAATTGTGCTGAATTATATAGCCTAGATTAGATGTACCATGTAGCTTTTACATTAAACAAGAAACATACTCACTCTGTTCTTTAATCTATATAATTATTAGATGAATTGTCTTCGGAATATAATTTTCTGTTTCCTTACATGATAAGCTAGTTCACAAGATTTGAAGGTAAATATTATATATTTCTAGCATAAAAACAAAGATAACTCGCTCGCTCAAAAACATTCAAAATTCAAACTGACATCTTTGATTCATTAATATTGTAGTAACAGTCATAATATTATGCCTCATTTTATCAAGTTGTTCGAAAAATTGGTAGCGATTTTACAGAGAATTTCATTAACAGATTGAAGACTTTACTAACACAATTATTCAATAATATAAGCACCACTATTATGGATTGCTTCTAACTATCTACCGTGATATTTGAAAATTCCGTTTTCCCAAAACTTGTTTATCTTTCTCTGCAAAAAAATTGTTTCAAATACACGTTTTAAACGCATCTGAATTATCAAAATGTTTTCCATTAAGTGAATTTTGTAAAGAACGGAATACAGAGCGATCAGATGAGGGAATGTGCGAGTTTTCAATAAATGTTACTTTTTATTCATCGTATTTCTTATAGTATTTATCTAAATTAGTGGTTTCGTTAGATACAAGTGTTTTAAGTACACAATTCGTTTCCGATTCCACAAAACACAAAGCACGTTCTTCTTTAGATGCAGATTAGCCTTCGGATATCTTATATTTGATAGTTTTTCAAATTCTACTTGCCTTAGCGTTCACTGTTAATGTGGAGTACCCACTTTTCATTTTTATCATAAACTGATTTATTATTGATTGATGCACGTAATGTTGACATGTTCAATACTTTTCCAAACATTCGTTGTTTTCAACGAAAACATTTATTTGATTTTGGTAAACATTGGAAGGGCTTTCTGACCGTTCAAAACCAGTAAGGCATACCTAAATTGCTCTCAATTTAGTAATTTTTTAGTAATTTACTAATTGTTAATTCTGCCTGTTTAAGGAGCATTCTTTTCTTTCTGCTAATGAAGAAGTATTCGATGCCTCAAGTGCACTTTATTTTCGTTTCAATAAGAAAATATCACTAAAATGTCTTGCCATATTCTAAATAACTGCACAATACGACAAAGCTTTCTAAATTGCCATCATCTATGTATATCCTCTATAGTATATTTGCGTAGAGTGTTTCAATAAAAAGTTATTGTTTCATTATTTCGATCAAATAAAAATGTCAATTACGAATATTTTGTATTTGTTTTGTTTATTATGTTACTGATACACGAGCATTATGTATGGAAAATAATGTCATTTAAATATCGCCCTTAACTATTCTTACAAGATATTATTCGTTTAGTCATATTTGGAATGACTTTCAAACATAAATCAAGATGGATTTCTCTGATGACGCGTCGTATGTTAAGTTTAAGATTAGGAATCGTTACAGGCTTATCGGCGTAAATTTAGTTATTAACGTAACTCCTTAGAAAATACAATAAGTGCTCGAACGATCTTGGAAACTACGGAAACGGAACTACGCCAGCAGGAAATGCAATAAATCATGTGTTTCTCCTGCAATGTTGCAGGTGGCGCCATCTTGCTGGAACCATATGTCGCCAGCATTCATTTCGTCCGATTCAAGTCATTATCCATACTTAAGACAATTTCAACTACAATTTAGAAAAACTGAGATTCAGTAACACACCTTGTCCAAAAGGCATACTAAACTGGAATTTTTCCGGATGCATTTATTTTTCCTGATGATTTTCGAGATTAAAATGATCTTTGTCATGATAATTTAATTAAATAAAGGGTACACTTCCATCGTACTAATTTCTCGCCTCGCTATATGTAGACGTACACGTTCGTGGATTTAGACTTGATGAATTCAATTTCTTTTCACACTTTCTTCGTTCATAGGCTTCAGTTCCTGCACTAACCTCATTTTGCATGCGTTAAAATGCAAATCTTTTTTTCAATATTCACTGCAAAGAAGGCATTGAGATATTGAGTTGCTGGACTTGACGAATTTAAACGTTTTTAGTTACACTTTTGTTCACAGCAGTGATATACTCCAAGCGACCACAATGTGGACGAAAAAGATTTGGTTTATTTACACTCGAATTACTGTCTTCGAATTTTTTTAATAACTTTCTAATAGTATCGACTATTTGCACGCAATTACGTCCAAATTGTACACGTAATTTTCACGGCACTATTACATACGCACTATAATTTTCATAATTAATATTTACGTTCACTTGTTCAAGCACTGTACGTTCTCTGATTACCCATGGTTGCGCCTTTACAATAAGTGTACCTAACCTCAAACACCAATTTCAATTATGTGCAGCTAATTCAAACAGTCGATTTAAAGACCTATGTTACAACCTGAAATATGCTGAGACACATTCAAATATGTTATTTCCGTTAACTTAAAATTTATCTATTTTTTCTTGTGCTTTAGATCTTTCTCAGTAATTTTTGTCCTTGCTCTGGAGTTACTCAACTATACATATATTCAAAGCATATAACGGTTGTCCCATGACATATTTGCTATAGCTTAAGGATGTATTACTAAAGCACACTCAATCATATATTTTATGCATATACTGGGTGTCCCATGACATAATTGCCATAGGCTTAAGGGCGGGTTACTGAGGCAATTTCAAGTAAAAAGTGTCTAATGAATATATGTCCAAAACTCTATCGTAACTGAGCTACAAGTATTTTTAGTTTTAGGTATCCCTACTATTACAAGTACTATGTATCGCTACAAAAAAAAATCTCAAAAAAATCATTTAAAAAGAAATTGCTTTACTGAATTAGTTGCTCAAAATGTTGATGAATTGAAGAAGTAGCTCTGCTAATAGTCTCAGGATCAGCACGAATAGTATCTGCGGCATCCATAATTCTAGCAATAAGATATTCTGCATAAACCAAATTTTTGGTCTTGCCCAAGTCTTCCCCATAAATGTAGAGAATTTAAGTTTGGTAATCTTGACTGCCAAGCAACTGCTAAACCTCTTCCAATTTACCGGTTAGTATACTCTTTATTAAGAAAATCTGTTACTTATCTACCAAAGTGCCTAGGAGATCCATAGTGCTGTGCCCACATTCGTCGTCTCACATTAAGATGAACGTCATTCAGTAATGTTAAGCTCATTCTCCAGGAAGCATCAGTAACGAACTGTTATGAGACGTTCTTAGATTATAAATGAATCAATGAGACGGTCGATAATAACACCACACCAAACAATCACCGATAATCTATCTATCTGCAATAGTAGGGACATTTTAAACTTTAAATTGCTTCAGGAGCACATCTTTAAGCTGTAGTAATCATGTCACGGGACATTCTGTATAATAACTGTTACCATTATTAAATAAAACACAAATTATGAAACATTATTTACTCGAACTAAATCAACGTTTTAATTTTCCCAAATATTAATTTTAATTGAAGAGCAAGGTTTTTTTGACATGACAACAGTACTCTTTCTACATTCACGTAAAGAATCGAAACGAGCATAATAGACGTAACGTATTCTCTCGAAAATGTGAGATAAAATACATGACATGTAGAAATATATAGTCGGCGCGTATGTGTGTATATACAACAGCAATTCTTCCATTTATACCCCACATGTAAATTGCTTTGTGTATTCAGATAACCAGTGTATAGCTGCTATATTTAGATATGTTTCTACACCGCCACCTTTATCTAGCTTATTTGAACAAGATTCAATAGATATAGATTGAAAAAAGCTTTAGATAACGTAATTTTCTACGAGCGTGATTAGATTGGATTATTTGGGTATTCGGCTGATATTATTTATAATAAATAAATATATAAAACTTAAGAAAATGTTTGTTGAACAATATATAATTTAAGGGAAAAGAAATTTAAAAATTATTCTTTTTAAAACCAATCCCCTTTAAATTTATCTTATAATTCTACTGTTTCTAATCAATAAATAAATAAATGGACTTGATTTTTATCCGTTTTTGTTTAAACCTAAACAAAAGAGGTTATTTAGACAAACAATAATGAGATAAATAAAAAATGTATTTAATACGAAATTAAGTAAATATAACTTAATTTTATGATTTAATACATTCTCAGAATTAATGAATAACTTAGGTAGAAGATATATTTAACAATTGTTGCACATAAAATATGAAGAATTAAAATAAAACAAACTATTCGTTTTATTTCAATTTTGTATAGAAAACTTTTTATTTTCAATAAAAGTAGCCATTGCTCTAGTTTTTAATTCTATTAGATATACTGTACTGAAAACAGAATAAAAAAAACAAAAACATATGAATTCACACCATAAAATTCGGTGATAGTCTTAGTAATTTACGTATCGCCATTGAATAAATTTGTAACAGTATTGGAAAAATGCGGTACATGCATACTCGTATGTTATATCATTTGTCATACGAGCGGCAATGTAAATCTTCTTGAATCTCCGCACTTCTACTAGAATGTTAAACAACTCTTATTTCAGGTTTTATCCAAAAAAATCTGCTCTTAATATACTTGTTTTTATTCTAATCAAAAATCGTGAAAAATGCGGTACATGCATATGTTATATCATTTTTCATACGAGCGACAATGGAAATCTTTTTGAATCTCCGTACTTCTACTACAATATTAGACAACTCTTATTTTAGGGTAATCTGCTCTTAATATACTTGTTTTTATTCTAATGAAAAATCAATAGGATGTTGTTCCACTTTTGTAATATGTACTTCACCTTGATGCAAAAGCAACAACTCCATTATAGCTAACTATTCTATCGAATGCAGGATATTTATTATTTCTTTTGTGTTTGAGGAGGCAGCGTGGTAGAGCACAAACAAATCACAATAGTAGTTTACAAGAATTTTTGTGTGCAGTGTCTAGTATGTGTGTTTAACTCAAGCTATAAAAGGTTAGAAATTATGAACTCAGTCCACTAGCTAAATTCAACATACAGTTTGATTCTCTTACCTATTCCCAGTGTCATAAATCTTTCGTTTGTTAGCAATCGAGTTTCATGAACATAGAATGCTAAACAAATGAATATGGGCATTATGTTTTTTATTATTTTTCAACATATGTCTCTTCAAATTCATCGCATTTGTTTCAACGACGCTGTGGCCTCAACATGACATTTTTGTAATGACGTTTCTCAAGATCCCCAAAATATTACTTCATTGATGGAATAAATTTTTTATGCCTCCGAAATCTCTCTAGTAAAAAAGTGTTCGTATTTCAAGAATAATTGAGTCAATTAGGGTGGAAAAGCAAAATCCTGAAATTTCAGTAGTAGTATACATATGTATAGAAATTGTGCTCCAAAATCCCATATATTTTCTTATATGAAGGTTATTCAATAGCTGATCTGAACTATATATATATATATATATATATATATATATATATATATATATATACATACATACATACAAATAAGCTAGAATTGTAAATATACCTTCCTAAGAAGGTATATAAAATTTTAGCAAAAACCCCCATACTTATACTACTGTTGATCTAATTCTTCTCCGAGCGACTTGTTTTGTTTAGTGTGAAAAAGTCATGATTATGCAAGAGACTCTTTTTGTTGGTCCATTGGTTTAATGGAACAGCGTAAAATAGGATAGATCTCCGAAATACCAAAAAATAGTAGCCATTTCCTTCGTTGTCGATGAAAATGTCTTGCCTTCTTTGGAAATAATATTTTCACTACTTAGGTTGCTTTCGAGATTCAGAAAAATAGTGGTGAATGCAGATTTACTCGACCGTAATAAATCCTTACAAAAATATAGTTTGTTTTTTATTAAACAACTTATTATCTCTCAACATTCCCATTTTTTCACGTTTTTTTGATTGTAATTCAAGATTCGTAATACCTATCTTAATGACACCTAGAACGCATCCATTTGTACGAGTAAAATATGATGTCCACGTTGAGTCAATACGCTTCAAATGTTGTTTTTGATGGTTTTGGACACATATCATCTTCCACGCTTATTCCATTAACTTAAAATTGCATTATACAGCAACAAACTATGTCTTTCGAAGGAGAATTGTCTTCTAAAATTTTCTGAATATTCACAGATGACTCAAAATTTCAGACGTATTTAGTTCCTCAAAAGATAAATATTGGATTGCGCCGTGAATTGCGAAGTTTGAATATTCTGAAATTTTTCATTTAGGCACAAATGGATTGCCTTATTTCTTATTGAATTACTTTGCTTGGCTCGACGTTTCTCTATTTCGCCATTTTCTTAATTGTTAACTGGTCCTTTAAAACTGCAATTCTTCCCTTAAAAATGATTCTGTTAATTTCCTTTTGGGGTTGTTCACGTTCATTTAAAAATCAGTTCTTGTAGAAGCTTTCCTCGATTTTCTACATCCACTTAATACTAGTATTTTCCCTAGTTATTACGTTGTAGAAATTATAGACGTTAGACATGCTATTAGCAAGAGAGGAGTTTGTCATAATGAAAAATCTTCTTCTCTTCTTTCATAATTTTGTTTACAACACTAGCATAGAAATGAACTCCCCATATTATCATTACCCAACGTTATTAGTCTGGTCTTAAAATGAGAGTAGATGAATAGGCGAATGTTTTATTCTCAGAGGAATTTATGCCAGTACATAAACAACACTATAAAAATACACGTAACTCCACATAAGAGTAGAGAAGTGTTAAAACATATTAAAACAATACAGCCCTTAACTTGCATTTACATTTTAAAACATTACATGAAAGTGAGTTCAATGACCCGGATGGTTGAAAGTAAAGTATTATAATAGGGTTAAAAAGCTATTGCAAAAGCGACTAGACACGCGGTTAGTGTTCAACTTTATAAAGTGAAATATCGCTATAGAAAAAGATTAAAAACTTGTGCAGTACACAGAGATTGCACAGATGCCTAGACTAGAAAGAGAATGTAAATTAATTTCAAATGAGAAGGATGCTGATTAATAAAGACATAGTAGAAAAAAGTATAAAATATAGTTTAATTAAGTGAAAGATATTATGTCTTGTCTATTTGGAAATACTCGTTTATAAATTTCAGACTGTAAAAAAGTTTAAAAGACCCTCTACAAAATCAATTTAACATTCTTTTTTTGGATTTTATACGTTCGTTCTTCATCAGAAGCAAAGAGATAGTTTTAAATCTTAAATCTCATATCCGACTTAATCTAAATGTTCGTGATAGACATAAAAAAGTCGAGGAATTTGTGTGTTTCCACAACTAAATTGTCATCACCATGGCTTTCGATGGTACAAATCGTGTATAGAATTTGTTTCGTACGGGTATTTTGCCGTAGTTTTCCAGATGTGACACTGTTTAATTATTTACTGATGATGACAACTTAGTTGTCGAAATACGTATACAGAATACGAAAATTAATAGAATATAAATTAAATAAAGTACAAAAAACTATAGAGACCAAAAATTCTTCTTCTTCTTGTTGTTTAAAACCTATGGTTAAGTGCCTGTATACTTTACAACGATATTACCAGATAGTTCTTTCCAGATAAAGAACTTTGAAGTCTGACTGATGATCTTTAATTAGTCTGTAATTGCGCGATACGTTCGCTCCAGTATCTTCGGTGTGCTTACATTTATCTTATAAATATCTGTTGTTGCATTTTTAACTTATACTTCCGCTACGTACAACCTCTGGGTGTATTTTCGGTGACATTTCTCAATATTTTCGTCTTTGATATTCTAAAGATTGATTTCGTCTTTAAGGTATCCGTTCTGGTTTCTCCCACATATGTCATTATGGGATGTAAACGTATCTTGTAAATTTTAACTTTGGCATTAATGTCCATCTTCTTGTTATTCCATATGGTATCTCTTCAGTATTCGGCAACTCTCGTGATTTTAGTTGTTTGGTCTTTTACTTCATTCGCTCTGTTTGATTTGCAGTTAATTCTATACCCAGATGTCTCAATAACATCACCTATTCGATGATAATGTTGTTTATACACAATTAAAAACGAATAGACTATCTTACAATGATGAATAATACCGTTTTTGTTATAGCAGCGGTCCATATTACATGTTTCTACTGTAAGGCAGAAGTTATTGAGTATTCTTGGTAGTTAATTTTTTATTTCCTCCTACTATAACCGTGTCTTCTGCATAGAGTATTATCTTTTACATTTCTTTGTTCTGTAGCCACGCCCTGTGTATTTCGCTTGCTCGATAATTCTATGCATATTAAATCCCAGTGGGTTTAGTGAATTACCTTGTGTTATTCCAGTTGTTATAGGTACTTCTTTCACTAAGGGTATTTCTGTGTTGATGATGGTATTTAATAGTTCTAGCAATTTGGTTAGATTTTGGGTGTTTTGCTTTCTCTGAGGATGTTTAGTACTTCTGTAAATTTTATGCAATCGAAAGCCTTCGTCAAGTCAATGAAACACATGAAGACTGACTTGCCATATGCTATTGATTTGTATCTATTTGTTGAATTGCAAAGGGGGTGTCCGTTTTGAATCAGTTTTTCCTAAATTCCTTTTCTTCGTTAAGTGTGACATACCTAGCGACTTCCAACACTGGAGTAAATAGTTTCATAGATGCATTCAATAATGTTATCCCTCTGCAGCTTTCTCTAATACCTTTTACAATATGAATAGATATATTCTGTTCCCGTACATTTGGTAGTATACCATCATCAATAAGTTTTAAGAAGTGTATTGTTTGTCATTTCATTCACTTGTCTGTTTGGGTATATTTTTTGGCATGCCGTCTAGACCCACACAACTAAAAGTTAATAGATTAAATTCTGCACATGTTACATTTACTGTGAAAAGAAGCTCAGTAACTTAGAATTCGGTATTTTTTTAATATTTCTAACTTGGAAAGTAGGGGTATCATGAATTGCTGTTAAAGCTTCTTTACTTAGTAATCTAGCAGTAAAATTAAATACATTTTTCTAAACTCCTGCAAATTATATTATTATTCTATGCAAGACCTCCAAAAATTTGTTCCAATTATCAACTGCTCATGTTAAACTACTCTATGGAGCATTTAATCTAATCAAAATTGCGTTGACAATATGTTATACTCTATTTTATAGAGCTAATATAGATACCATAAGCACGAATTTCGAGCAGTGAATATTGAAATGTATGAACTCTCATAACTTTCCTTGAAATCAATGTTACCTTACTACTGTAATGCCGTAGACTGTAGTTGAAATGATAGATGTTTGATGTTATTTAGGCCGAAGCAGTCTAACAGCGGCAGTGAACGAACAATACCAGTCAGAGCCGTCAGAATGAACCATGGCGCAGCTACCGTCGCCGCGCCTGCGTCACTACAGGTCCGCACTCGCACGCTGCACGCATAAAAAATTCCTTGCCGTTCGTTCAAATCGGCTGCTTAATTTTCAGGCGATTCACAAAGTCAAAATAATATCATACGCATTACTTAATTCATTTGTGATATAATATGGCATGCCCCATCTGTTCAAGAATGCACAGCAGCAAATTTAGCACTGACATGTCCTTAACCATGACAAATTGTAATTAATTCCATTTTCTTTTTATAGGACGATGACGGCGATCTGTTTCGTTTGCAACTTGCCCATTCTCTCCCATCAAGTGGGTCTGGTATGGCAGGGAGGAAATGGATGGGACGACCTAGTGAGAGAACAAGTAGAAGAATCTACTATCCGTCAACGGCTGGGTGGACGCCGCGATTCGGCCGCTCAAATATCCAGCATATCACCGCCAACAGAAACCCAGGAAACGTCTCCGCCACCTTCGGGACAGGCGAGACGAAGAAGGAGCTCTCTCGCTCAACTGACGGACATTCTCCGAGAATGGGGAGGAGGTTCCACGAAATCTCGTCAGAAAGCGCCACTTTCTCGTCGAGAAACTTTAGCAGATATGGCGAGAAGTTTGCCGTGGGGTCGTCAGACCACCACGGAACAGGGACCGACTCCGAGCATCTCGACCAGTCGGAAAAGACGCGAATCTAGCGCTGACTCCGGCATAAAAAGCATTGGATCGAAATCGAGAAGAGATTCTCACCAAACTGCGCTCTCGGATTTTCGCACCGAGGTCGCAAAACTCTGGCAAAGACGAGAATCCAATACTACTACCATAATCACAGCTAGTTCGACTCCGCGAAGAGGATCTGGAGAATCTAGTCGCAGCGGTCGTAGAGATTCTACTAGTCATTCACATGGAGCTTCTCGACGGGGTTCTGGTGAAAGTGGCAAAAGTGGTCGACGCGATTCTAACACTCTAATTACGCCACCTCCTAAAATCGTCGGAGCTCAGAAAAAGCGAAGAGATTCTCGCAATTTAAGCGATGTACCTTATTACAGACAAGAGCAAAGACCATCGACGTCATCTACTGCGTCGGATTCTATTCCTCCGCAAGTAACTACCGCTCCAGTTCCAATACCTCTCCAGGTCACCACAATTACTGTAGTGCAATCGACTACAACTGCCACTACTGTCTCAGAAGTAACCAATAATCATGGCCTCCCTCCTCCTACAATTATAATGTCTAATGTGTCACCGCCAGCTACATCTCCAACAGTACAACCAGCTACAACTCCTACTCACCCTCTTCTTGCTACAAGAAGAGATTCCACAACTCAGTGTGGTAGACTGGGTCGAAGAGATTCGCGTAGCCATGCTAGTCCTGAAAGATCCAATAAATTATCTCGTTTGCAACGTCAGAATACCGCATACGATGAAAGTTGCTTGCCACCTGGGGGATGGGGAAGACGTGGCTCTCAACCTACAGCACTAAGTCCAGACGTAGATGAAACTGGACGCAAAGCAAGGCGCGATAGTTTAAGTCCAGATTCGGCGTCCAGAAGTCGAAGAGATTCCCGTTCACATCTCAGTCCGGATAGATCTGGGGAAAGAGAATTAAGTCCGGTAAGGCGCAGCCGACGAGGCCGGCTAAGAAGACAATCGACTAGTATTGCCAGGGGTCATGGTCACCGTTCGCCTGACTCATCGAGTTGTTCATCTAGAGATCCAAGTCCTTGTAATAGACCGGTACCACCTCTGCCCGAAACATATCGCCCTGCAATTCGACGTCAATCAACCACAGAAGAAATTCTCATAGCAAGAGGTTTCCGAAGACAATCCACAACTGAAGAAATGATTCGCTGCCGAAATTTCCGCAGGCAAAGTTCGCAAAGTGATGATACTTCCAGATATCGCGGCAGAAGAGATTCCTGTGCTCAAATTATAGATGGTACTATTGCCTCGATGACTGTTGAGACTTCAAGCACATTCTTCGATTGCAGCACTCAAACTGGTAAGTGTTTAGGAATACTTCGCAAAAATTTTTAATTTTAATTCGCATTAAAGAATCAGTAACTTAAATATTCTAGAAGTATCTATAAAGTTACAAAAATACTGTAATATTTAAATATTTGCTTCATTAAAAATATTAATTCCAATATATTTTGCAAATATCTTTATATTTTGCTAGAATATTTTATCCATAATTAATACTACGTGAATAATGCTTAATAAAATGCATTAGTAGTTTGAAATTCTAATCAATAGTATTTTGAAAGGGTTTTATTAAATATAGAATTCTACTTCTTTCACATGGCCATCTAATCAATAAGTTTACGAATGACATAGTTTATACGTGCAAAATCCGAACATCAACCAATAGATGTCGCGACGTGAATAATGAAGTAAAATAATCAGTACAGGAAATAAATTGGTCATAATTCTTACTCTTTAAGTTGATTCATTATTACAGAAAGCTATTTCACGCTTTTTAAATAATAATAATTGACTAATTGTAAATAGATTCAATATGGAAATACTCTTAGCATATATAAAATTGTTTATTTAGTTTCAATAAGTTTTAGAGTTACTGAATGAAACTCTAAGAATTTAAAAACTACTTTGTTTATCACTTATTACATTTCCATTGTCGATAGTTTATTTATAAACTTGGATTCTATTATTAGCGATTTAAATTTTTACATTCACAGTAGAAATAATCCTAGTGTGTAAAATTAAATATTACGTGATTCACACTTTCTCTTTTAGAACATTTTAGTAATACCTAAGCGAATTAATCTGGTTTGTAGACTTTCGCGAGCGTTTCGTGTCGTTGGTAATTCGACTGCCAACGTTTCATCTTCATTTGCATGAGACACCCTCAGGGTTTAACTGCTCCTACTGCTGTCGTTGTTTCGCTGAAACTAGTGGGGATGAATTTACATAGAAGTGTTGCTTGTCACGGATCAGTGGAGCGTTACAGTTATGGTCGAGATGTTTGGAGCTACAGGGTGGCCGGCCACTATGTAGGGGTTATGTTTTTAGGGTATTTTGAGGTTTCTATAAATTCACGATTCTTTAAGTTATAATAATGACTAGTTCGGGGCAGAATTTTTGTAGAATGCAATCTGGTGTCTAGTTTCGAGCCTATGCTCAGCAAGTGCAGTAGCTGTGCGTAGCAACTTAATACCCCAGCAAGTATTCGTAAAAGTATAGATAAAACATAGGCGGCAAAAATACCCAAGCGAATTCTTCTCAATTTTAATCTTTCTCCTTCATATACAGGCAGATTTTCGACCTTCACCGTGTGAAATCTCGTCTACTACTGGAGGTAGCACGTAGGTTTGAATTCGGTGAACTTGCTAAATTTAGTACTTATTATGGACTTGTAGAGAAAGGGACGGGCATATGGCTTTCGCGATCTTTTTAAATGACAAAAAAAATTTCCTTTTTTTACTTCTAGTATTTGGCATTTCAAACAAAAACTAAATACATATTTTAACGCACATTTGGTCCTCTATCTCTTTGCGTTATATTTACGAGGGAGCGTTTTTATATTCGCGGAATGAGCGGATTGTAGAGGGGTGAGTAGGCGCATTGGGGGCGTGGCCTGTGCAGCGACTCATGATTAGTATAAATACGAAGTTTCATTGTTATTAGACAGTTAGTCTTTGAGCTATCGTCAACCAAGTAACATAATCAGGAGTGAAAAGTGAAATATGGAAAAAATCGAATATCGTGCCATTATAAAGTTCCTTATCAGGCAAGGAAAATCAGTCGCGACCATAATGAATGAGATGTCATTGGTTTACGGCGACTCTTGTCCAGGAAAAACCATGGTGTACAAGTGGCATAGTTTATTTAAACAAGGAAGGGAATCCCTTGAAGACGACCCAGACCGGGCAGGAGCATTGAGGTGACCACGCCAGCACTTATCCAAAAAGTTGAACAAATTGTACTCGAAGATGCTCGACTAAAGAAGAAACAACTCGCAGAAATGGTTGGAGTATCCGATATAACAATTTTTAAAATCCTACACGATCATCTTGGCATGTCTAAGATCAGCGCAAGATGGGTGCCGAGAATGCTCACGCCGCCGCAAAAACAACAGCGCGTAGAGTGTTCGCGTGCATTTTTGGACCTCTGTAATGAAGACAAGGATGGTGTATTGAGTGGAATTGTTACTGGAGACGAAACTTGGGTTCATCATTATGAACCTGAGTCCAAACAAGACTCCATGCAGTGGCATAAAAAGGGCACAGCACCTCCCAAGAAATTTAAAGTATCACAATCAGCTGGGAACGGTATTTTGGGACTCGGAAGGAATATTGTTGATTGATTATAAAAATGAAGGTGTTTCTATAACCGGAGAATATTACGCTTCAATATTAGAGCGACTAAAAGAAGCCATTAAAGAGAAAAGACGGGGAAAATTGACAAAAGGTGTTCTGCTTTTGCACGACAACGCGCCCGTCCACAAGAGCCGCGTTGCGTTAGCTGCCCTGCATAAGGTGGGCTTCGAAATTGTGAATCACCCACCCTACAGCCCAGACCTGGCCCCTAGTGATTATTACCTGTTTCCGAAAATGAAAAAAGAGCTGCGTGGTAAAAAATTTACTGCCGATGATGAAGTCAAGGAGGCAGTTTCGGCGTATTTTGCAGATAAAGAGAAATCATTTTTTTATGAGGGTATAAATAAATTAATTGAAAGATGTGAAAAATGTATCCGTCTTGCAGGTGAATATATTGAAAAAGAAAAATAATATGGTTTTTTTATTTCCACCCCTTGTCCCACATTCCGCGAATATAAAAACGCTCCCTCGTATATATGTTCCCTTTTATTCAGGACATCATTAACTTTCTTATTTTTTCCGTGCGTCATATTGGAATCTAACACTATTAGAAAAAGATTTTTTTTCTGATTCCATTTATGAAAGTTTTTGAAATTAGGTGTTAATTTTCGAAAAATTTATTTTCACATATGAAAAAGAACAAAACTTACAATCGTGGTGGACATGGAATTTCAATCTATCAAATATTTCAATAACTATTCATTAGTCAAAATGCCGTACACCAAGAGAAACGAGATATGTTATTTTCTATTCATCAATTTGAAATATTATACAACAATAGTCAAGATATTTTAAAATGCGCCAAAAATGACAACAGCAACTCGTACAATTTTTCTAGATCTTAACAGAAACTTAGTGTAGAATTGTCTGTTGGCCAGACAATGTTTTTCCTTGATCTTGACAGAAATTTAGTTGAGAATGGATTGTTTACCAGGCGACATAATTTTTATATTAGCAGGAAGATAATAGTTATAGAAAACAAAACAATAAACCAAAAATTACTGCTATTTACATTCCTTTGTTTGGCTCTCCCATGGATTGCATCGAAAACACTACGGAGTCTATCTCAAAGTTATTTAGTTTTCTGCGACATCTTCTTTATATAAATTTTATTTTTAGCAAATCCTCATAAAAACTAATCGAGGAAGCTTAAGCCAGAAGATCTCATTGGTCGACAACTTCGCAATTTCCCACCCAATGCTTTGGAACCTTCGAACTAAATAATTACTCACGATTGTGACCCGGTGCATCATCTTATTGCCATCATATATGCTCCCGTTGAATCAGAAAATTATTATCTAGAAAATTAGGCACGTACCTATGTACGAAGAAGATTGAGGTAGTTTTCGTTATCTAATCCAGTAATTACTACGTATTTCTGTTAAACATTCTAGGATAAGTGAGCTTTGATTCTTATCACCACATGATTTTGTTTAAAGAAATTGCCTTTCTAATTTCTAAATCTGAACTTTGTGGTGGCCAGACCAAACTTTGTGCAACTCTTTGCTGCTGAATTTCATTTAAACCATTTTTAACGACCCTAGCGGTATACTTCGGATTATTATCGTGCTGAAAAAATGTAACTATTTGCAATTAATTGACTTTCTGCTGGTATAGCATGTTGTTGCAGAACCTTTAAATGTTTCGCCGACGTTCATTTTTCAGTAATTTTAATTAATGAACCAACTCCTTGTGCAGTTATGCAACCCTACACTCCACCTCCATGTCTTATTATTGACTGTACGCATAATGGGTTATACGCTTCTGGAGCCGAATATTTCAAATTTGGCTCATCCGTCCAAAGCATGCGTCTCCTTCAACCGTTTCTGTTTATTACCCCTTTGCAGTAATCTTTAATTCTTTTTTGTATTACTACATCTCACTGATGAATTAAATGATGCCGAACGATAAAAGGATGCACAAGAAACTCTTGTCGATCTACGAGGGTTTCCTGTTAATTCTTTAGATGATTTCATATTGTTTCGGAAGGATGTCTGTCACATATTGGTTACAATATTCTTTGACTTTCCCGTCCTTTTTTACTAACTGCCAAATCGGTTGTTTCGTGCTTTTTGATAATTATAAGAATCTAAGTGTAAGAACATTGCGTTTTTTCTACAATTAGACCCAGACTTTAATTTTGATGAAAACACACTATCCGGTGGCGACTTTCTTTGGATATTTTAGGTATTTCGCCACCGTCTCGGGAAATTAGCCTAATCAGAATATGGATGATAGAATAAAATTGATTGTTACTTACAATATCGCTTTACAAAATCAGAAAAATATTCATAGGCACTTCAATCAAAGGAAACAAGTCCTTTTTGATTGAAAACACAATAATTTAACGAAACGCTTGGAAACCAGTGATGTACTAACCCAAATTGTACACAAACTGTCCTTAAGCAGGTAACGACATAACCATCGATAAGGGATAGATTATCTGAGTAGGATTAGCAGAATATTTTCTCAGAAACTGCTTTCTCCTT
This sequence comes from Dermolepida albohirtum, assembly GCA_031893035.1. Lineage (NCBI taxonomy): Eukaryota > Metazoa > Arthropoda > Insecta > Coleoptera > Scarabaeidae > Dermolepida > Dermolepida albohirtum. The sequence continues at coordinate 492,834 of JAVIWB010005875.1, read as the reverse complement.
TATTTAAAGTACATTCTCAATTTCTAGAGTTGTATTATAAGAGTAAAAGTAGGATAATATTAAGTATGGACACAATATTGCTGAAGAATTGAATTTATTGCAGATGGTTTTACTAAAAAATCCAATAACGTCATTGGTTGTTTATACACATTTTAAGAATAGACCAACCTATCACATCTACTTCGTTGTATACGCGAAATACGAGGTTTGTTCAAAAGGAAAGGTGAATTTTGATTTTTTTTTGAAAAGTATTTATTCATCAATATCCATTTTGTCCCCTTCAAACTAATCCGCCTCAGATATAATGCACTTATGTCACCGCTTCTTCCAATCCTCAAAGCACTTCAGAAATGCGCTTTTCGGTATGGCCATCAGCTCGTTCTTCGATTCTAACTTAATCTCATCAATTGTGGTAAAACGCTTTCCTTTCATTGGTCTCTCCAGTTTTGGGAATAGGAAAAAGTCGCAGGGAGCCAAATCTTGTGAATAAGGTGGTTGAGGCATGATTAGGGTGTTGTTTTTTGCCAAAAAATCACGAACAAGCATTGATGTGTGAGCTGGTGCATTATCGTGATGCAGAATCCATGATTTTCTTTTCCACAATTCCCATCGTTTGAGCCGTATTGCTTCACGCAAACGTTGCGTAACTTCCTTGTAGTATTCCTTATTAACCGTACGATCGGTTGGTAACTCATGATGCATCACGCAATTGTAATCGAAGAAAATAGTGAGCGAAACCTTCACATTTGATCGAACCTGGTGTGCATTTTCTCGGCCTTCTGTAAAGCGCTTTTACCACTTATAAACACTTTTTCGAGACAAAGTGGACTCGCCGAATGCGACAGTCAAGATTTCAAGTGCCTTGGAGCACTTTATTCCATTTTTAATGCAAAATTTAATACATATACTTTGATCCGTTTTTTTCAAAAGTCAAAACCGAAGAACACACACGAACGTGCCTAAGCTGTTCAGTTGTCAACAACAAACTACTAATCCAAATTGGCTGATAATGCCAACATATAACTAACACATGTGTACCAGCATAACAAAAAAAAATTCGATAATCGAATGTACACAGCGCGCGGAAATTCAAAATTCACCTTTCCTTTTGAGTAAACCGCGTATGTTCTTTATAACGAGTTTTGTTGAGCGTTTCGTTTGTCCGTTGTATTTTTTGTTACAGTCACGACGGTTTATTTCATAAATCCCGGATTTCTGACCTCGACTTTCTGAATCGAAAAGCAGCTTGAAATCTGCGTTCTTTATATACCCTATTTAAATTTCTTGTAACTGGGTGAACCGGTAAACATATGTATTGTTTGTTACCTTTGTTTTGAGATAATGAACAAGTTATAGAGCAGATTGTCTTTTTTTCAAGTTAGGTGTCTTACTTACGTACACCGCTGTATATGTTTTAACGCAAATCGGTCTGGTTTATGTACAATTTATTTGTTTCAAAATTCACTTAACGTGGTTTCTATATAGAGTGGTGTAAATTAATCTGATTGGTACTAATTCTGAATTTTCTATAAGGCAATCGTCTTATAACGCGACAGCGGTTTCCATATAACGCGGTACGAATTAGTTTGATTTGTACTAATTTAGAGTTTCTTATAAAGCGATTTACATATAACGTGCCCGAGTTAATCTCATTTGTTTTAATTCTGAGTTTCTTATAACGCGGTACAAATTAATCAACTTATAGAAGGGTTGACTGTACTACTACAAAACAGTCTGAATACATTCATTTATCTTTTGTGTTAAAATGTAAAATTCGACATCATCCATTTTCTATGTACCAAACAAGTTTTTAATTAAAAATCAATATACACTACCGTTCATAAGTATTTGGGCACCCATATTTTATAAAATTATTTGAACAGCATAGCTTCTAGGAAATTCATTCTTGTAATATTGGATAGGTATAAGGAAAGTATTAAATCTACAGAAACGCTGCATAAGTAACATTATGTATTACTTTATTACCTGCAATAAACCAAAATTTGTTATTGGGACTACCTGGGGATTAGCGCAATAAAAGTTTCTCCAAGTTCTTGTAATTGTCTTTCTGTGAAGGATACTGAAGGATAAGTTTAGTAATGATGTTTTAATGACCTCGGGCGAGTTTCATGTTATATTTTTGAAATTGCCCTCAGTTACGTTTCTGTATTCGTTGTGAGATATTCCTGTGCTAGTAGTGTTGTTAAGATCGTTAATATGTCGAAAAAGAAAAGAGATGGACATTGAAACGCGTTCTCTTATAATTGCGCACCATCAAGATGGCAAAAGCAACCGGTAAATTGCGAAACAATTAAAATTAAATAATACTTCCGTTATGTTCGTCAAAAAATACCGAGAAAGTGGCAGTGTTCTCAATAAATCACGGAGTGGGAGACCCAGAGCGACAACTTCTGCTGAGGATCGTGCAATAGTGATCACAAGCAAAAGAAATCGACGGAAAACAGCCCCAGAAATCGCTGCAGAAATCAATGCAGACCGTCCAAAGTCAATAAGCGTAACAACGGTCAAACGTCGCTTGTACAAAGCAGGGTTGTACGGACGAATTGCAATGAAAAAACCGTTATTGCGCAAACAGAATAAGCGGAAACGCTTAAACTGGGCTCGTGAACACCAACATTGGACAGTTGAACAGTGGAGTAAAGTCTTGTGGACCGATGAGTCAAAGTTCGAAATTTTCAAACTGTTGTTCGGAGATCTACAAGCGTGCGGCAGAGCAATGTATTGTGCCTACGGTTAAACATGGCGGTGGTTCCGTGATGATCTGGGGTTGTTTTGGTGGTACGGTCGTGGGTGATATTGTGAAAATTGAGGGAATACTAAGGAAAGAGCAGTATCGAAACATTTTGGAGACCAACGCTATTGCTTCAGGATTAAGACTTTTGGGTAGGAATTTTGTATTCCAGCAGGATAATGACCCAAAGCACACATCCAAAATATGCAAAGACTATTTGCAACTCTTGGAAGCGGAAGGATCCATCGAAGTTATGAAATGGCCTCCCCAAAGCCCCGATCTGAATCCAATAGAGTTATTGTGGGAGGAACTTGATTGGGAGGTCCGGAAAGCAGTACCAACATCGGAGGCTGATTTGTGGAGGAAACTGCAGGAAGCTTGGGTCCGCATAACACCGGATACATTAGCAAAACTAATTGCAAGAATGCCGCGATTATGTGCTGCCATTATAAAAAACAAAGGAGGTCACATAGATGAATCGAAAATTTAAATATAATATGTAATTCTACTGCCAGATACTGTAATTAGTTATGTATGTACATGTAATAAATATATTTTCATTTTTTCACTAGTGCTTTTAATCATTTCTTCTAAATTTATGGGTGCCCAAATACTTATGAACGGTAGTGTACTTTAAAAGAGTTTTATGGATTCTGTCCCAATGAATTCGGTCTAACAAAAAAAAAACTTAATACAATTTTATAGTTGTAGAACTGTTAACATATAAAACTAAATTATAACTAACAAATTAAAACTGACGCGAATGTAAATCTACTACCACTAGAAAATTAAATATTAATATGCTCTGATAACTTTGTTGTCGACAAGCGAAGATAGACGCGATTCTCGCTTTGTCGTTCAGTATATTGTACAAAGAGAGAGAGAGGCGCCAGTTTTTTCATCTTTTTTCTGTATCGAAATGATATGATAGACGCTACCAAGGAATCGTTCATTAATAACACAAATCTGCCTGAAGATCCGTGAATCGGTGAAACATATGTAGTAGATATCGTGTTATTAATAATAGAATGATTCCTTTTAACATTGTTACCAACTCAATGAGTCTCAACTAGTATTACTAAATATTGACATTCGTTAAATGTGAAATTAACTCTTGAAGGCAAGTGGAACGTTTCTTTCAGGCTGCGAGCACAGTTTCCTCAATGTTTCGATTAGCGAAAGATTTATTGAAATATTATTTTTAGGAAAGTTGAATTTATATTTTCATTTCGTGACTCTTTAATAGATAGATTATAGGTGTATAAGATATTACAAAGCTTCTTCCACTGATACCTTTTTAGATCAGTTGTGGTTCTTATGTCTTTCAGGAGTTTGTTCGTTTCTTTCCATATGCTCGTTGAAGTTGACCTTCATTATGACACTTTTAGCCTCTATAGAATCTTGGCTTCGTTTAACAAACTTTTGTGTTTTAGTCGTAGAAATTCTATAGTAATAGCTGGTCGGATCTCCTCGTTGAATATCAGACCCACTTCCTCTACTGTCTTCACCCTAACAGCTGCATGCATCTTTATTTCTATAGGTGTTGACGTCCTGGCTTGTTTTTCAAATATAGAGTTTTAACCTTGCTGGTTTAAAACTACCTTTAAAACCTGTTATTTCTCACTTTTTTTTGCTCTCTGAATTTACTGTACCTTTTCCATGCCGTTACCCTGCAAACATTGTTTTATAATGTTTATATTTGTTTGCGATGGATACAGTTCTAGAATCTACTCTTACGATACGTCAGGACCCTAACATCGGGACACTACTTTTTCATGTATACATAAATGATTTTCCTACGGTTTTAAAATATTCTGCACTAGCTTAGGTTGATGATCTTATATTTCGTCAAATTATCGAATTCTACAACAAAAATAATGCTTGGAACTTAGCTTACAAACTGACATTAAGCACTGTAAATTTCTATTTTGTTTGCTACTCAAGAAGACAACAATTAGGTCATCTTATTGAAAAATTGATACACTATTCACCAATGGTGTACCAGTCTCTTGAAAAACTGTCATGGATTTAGAAGTGACTTTTGATGAGGACTGTTCTGAATCGGATGGTGATTATATAAAAAAATAAAATAAATATACAAATTTTTAAAACCATTGTCATTTTTTTCAATTATTTTCTTTTCTGATAATGTATTGATAAATATAGATTATAAATAATGAATTAAAATAAAAAGAAATTGATTGAAATAGATGTAAATAACGAGATATAAAATGATTGTAAAAGTAAACAAACATAGTCAGAGTCGGTAACTGTAAATGATAATTTAGGAACTTCTATGATATCACTTCAAAACACTTCAAATTGCTCACCCCGTAATTTTGCAGAGAGTAGCTGTACCAAGTAAAAGTCTGGTCTAAGGAGAAGTGGTACGAAGTTGTTAATATTTTCTTTTCTTAAAAGCAAAACATATTTTAAGCGTGCTCGTTTTTACTACCTAATAGAATTTCTTCTAGGCATTCCATCTCGTTAGAGCGAAAAAATGTGTATCATGAAAAGTTTTTAGAGAGAAATATAAAAGCAAGGCAAATATAATTTTTGTGGAAATATTAATTGAATATGTTACATTAGATTCTCCATTTTTAATGATAATAATAGCTTTTATTGTCCAACGCATTAGATCCACCCACCGACCAACGCATATATATGTACAAAATGCGTACAGTAACAAAAATATATAAATAAATATAAGAAAAAAAATGATTCTAAGTGTGAAACAAATCAAAACAATACAACGAAGAAATAACTTCTGTATTTTACATTATAATTATTAAAGGTTTCCAAAATGTTCATTAAAACTTCTGACTATATGAGTTATCGAACACTTCAGTATAACTTTGGTTCTTGCTCTCGGGACGCGAAATACATCTCCAGACCGTGTTCTGCAGGAGGGCACAAGAAAGTAAATATGAGAAGAGTGGCGGAGAATCAATAATATTTTTGATTAAATTAAGCGTAAACTTGGCACTCAAAATATTACATTGCAAAGATAGTGCTTTGAAAACCATGTTTCTCAAACAAAGCGTGATAGTCCGTGCCGCGAGCTGAATATTTCCGTGCTGCTAAAATGTGAAAATTTAAAAAATTTCTTCTGTACTCGCCCAATAAGAAGCCCCTGGTAAATATTATATAATACGGCATCGAAACAAAGGATGCATACTCCAGTTTTGTTTAAACCAACGTATAGTGTATGATTTCTGTAACTTGAATATTTCTAAAATTTTGTGACGATAATATGACAAATCCAAGTACTTTTGAGGCAGAAGAATATAAAGAGAGTATAAGATTGACAAGAGTCAGTTTGCAATAAAAAAAAGTAATCTCAAATCACGTAATTGTGACACTCCAAGAGGTTTGCTGAGGTTCCACGGAATAGTTGAACACCGTCACACTGACAATACACATGTAAGAGAAAACTGCGCAAATATCAACATTTAATTAGATTCTATTCAACTGACATCATTCGCTGAGTTTAGTAAGGTTTGATTGTAATGCTAGATACTCAGCATATGTATTAATTTTGTTATAAGTTTTTAAATCATCCGAATATCCTAGACTCCCACGCCCAAGATTCTAAAGAAAATCATTCATATAAACATTAGAAAGCAAAGGTCTAAAGTTGCGGCACACCGGAAGTAGTAAAAATACAATCAGAAGGGAAAAAGGCAAACCGTTGTAAATGACAGCTTTTTCTGCCGGCCAGTTATGATTTTATCAATCTCAATAATGAAGGAGGAAGCCCTATAAGTGTAACAAAGCACTAAATTTCTTGCAAATGATATTTAAGATATGATAGGGAGCAGAAACGCATATGGGCAAGGTCCTCTGGATAACTTGATGTAAGCGAGTAACACCGATATTGTCTCAAGCCTTTATCTTTAGTTTTACCAAATTTGGATTGCGTAAATGTTCTAGCTACCGGACCACATAAATGCTCTGGTTGATATAAACATATAGGGGGTATATATATAATTACTTTATCGGGCAAATTAGTAGAATTTTTGTTTTCCATATATTATATTTTGGGATTATTGTAGCAAATATGGCAAGCATCAAGATAACTTAAAGCTTTGCTAACAATTTTTTAACATACCTACATAAGGAAGCACAACTAGTAGCACTTTTATTGCAAAATAGCTTAGGGACGCACAAACCCTAACTTGTACTGTAGACATACAATATATACGGCAATAGATAATTAATGATTGGTAGTAAACAATACATATACATATATAATAATGCTATTATTATTGTCAAAAAAACAAGTATTCACAATCAGAATGTAAGCATCTGCATTTTCTTCTGTAAATGATGTTAATCGAGCTGTAAAAAGAATGTCCGTTCAGTGTTTAGTAATATTTGCGTAGTGAAAATGGTCTTTTAATTGAATTAACGATTCTTAGAAGAACTCTCAGTGTAAATTCACACTAACAATGTTCTCATTTATAGTGCATAATACTGTTAGTACTCCATCAAGCGTTTTTAATTGATCCACTAACATCAAAGATATATTTTGTAATTTTCTATGGAAATTCATGTGAACAGTTTATAAATCTTTCGACTTGAGCACTTCAAAATTTTGACAGGCTTTCCTTGAGGACTTGCTGATCATTTAGAGTTTAACAATAATATTAACGAGTGGTTTACTTTGTGAAAATTTTGATTATAGAAAACTTACTTATAACAATATGCCCCAGTATGTAAGAATAGGTTCGGGTTATTGTGCAATACAGGGATAGTGTTTCAGATATCCCTGTATCTGTTTATGAAATTATAGTAAATCTACATCTCCGTAATTTGTGCGAATAGTTTCTGCAACAATATGTAATGTTTGTTCAGACATGTTACGTATAGTAAAGTGGCGTCAGTAACAAATACTTATTACTACTTGGTTTGTGGTCAATTGTATTCTTTCTATTGCATCTAGTATCACACTGTGAATAGCTTGGCTGCAGTTTGACAATCATTTACATAAGAGAAATGGAAATTGCTGTTGATGTGGTTCGAGATTATGTACTGCACTACCGAGACAGGAATTCTTTTACACTCCGTAATCTTCATCATAGCTTAACGACATTTTTTTGAAGCAGATTTTATAGCGATCTAAATTCTTCCGAGCATAGGTGTTATATAGTTTCAAAGCTTCCAGAACGGTATCTTCTTCACTATCTTCAATAGTAGTTTCCAATTCTAGTAAATTGAAGTAAATCTAATATAAATTGGTCCTTAGATCTCAGACCACACTTTTTATATTAGTATTTTAACAGTTACGAAATCATCTGTTCAGAACGGCGAATGGTGTGTCATACACTAAACGAACTACTTTATCATCGTCGTATTTTAGATCTGAGAATTGTTCGATAAATTTATTTACACGGTCCACAAACTACAGCGTCATTATTCCGTTTTCCATTTACAATTTCTCTACAATGCAATATCAAACACTAGTTCGTTATCAACTCAACAAACCAGCGTACGAATCTAAACCAAGATAATCACGTCATCCCATCGAGAGAAATGCAGAGATTGGCGAGACAACTTTTATTTTTAAAATATTCTTTTCTCTCCATCATTCTGCGACATATATTAAACCTTTACTGTTGCATTCAGCATTATTATTATTTCTTTAAAACATTGGCAATACGTTCTAATAAAAAGCGTAGTTTTTTTTCAACATAACATTTACAATATGAATGTAACAGGAGTATTGATGTACAGACAGTATTTGTGAAGCGGTAAGTTCCGGTTTTCATTGGAGATTTACCGTTCTTGTCACGTAAACACCGAACTAGCTCCTTTTTTTGCCTGAGCTGAATGCAACCATCACTCGACTCTGAAATTTTTAAAAGCAAAATCTATAACATTCAACTTTATTTTTATTTTCCGTGTTTTGCACACGTGTACAATGAATGCTCGAAAAAGTTCGAAGGAATAAAATATTAATCTATAATTATAATTGATCAGTATTGTCGTGTATAAATAGCAAATTCTAATCTTTTAAATATCAATTTTTAAAACAAGAACCACTCGTATGTTTTATTAGTCTCAGTATTAGATGCTGTTCGTAATGATTTATTTCAAAATCCTATGTAAAAAGATGTGCTATTTAAATTCTCGCTGTGAAGTGTAATATGTAAAAGCAGAAAAATTTAAAATGAATTTTAAAACGTATATTTTACTTCATTAATTTCCTAAAACTATAGCGGAAACGGAAATGATGATTTATTGGATAAATTAGAAAAAATTTATCCAAGAATAGAAAATATTTTATTTCGAATATTGAGCTTAAAGTATTTTCACGGAAGAGGAATTGAATAACAACAAATAAGACTTAAGAAAGTTGGTATCAGATCAAAAAATGCCTTTTAATTGATTAAATTTTCTTTGTACACCAAAATTTTGCGATTTATTTCCCAATCTTCATCAGAGTGAAAACATTTATGAAGATTGAATAACACCACTGGACGAAATTTTACTTTTTGTCTGCTGGCCCGAATTGCATAGATGATAAAACTTATTTATTAAACCCTATTTCCAAATCTATCATTAACATTTTGTATACACATATAATTACTTCAATATTTTTTTCGTCGTTTATGTGCATTTATTCATTGATAACGTGCACGTTTTAAACAGTATCACCGTGTTAAGATCGTTAGCGGAAGTCTTTTCGCCATTAGTAGTTCAAAAAGGTGTTTCTTAAACAACCCAACACGATACGTATACATTTACGTATTATATATGTGGAGAATATGTGTCTAACGGCTATAGAAAATATTGTTAAACGAGTTCATTGAAAGTACCTATTTGCTGTATTTCGACTCCTAGATAAAAATGACAAGTCCTGAGCTCCTACTTGCACTTCTCAAGCATGTATTGAATAGGAAAAAGCGACAAAAAAAGTGCCTTTAAATTTGGAAGCTCAACTATTTATCAAGGAGTAAAAAGTCATCTAGAATAATGTTATTTTGGTAGAGTTGACATAAAGGATATGAATAGTAAAAGTCGATCTAAAGTATCCAAGTACTATCTCTGTGAAGCATCCTGTGGAATCAACATATAATTGATGTTCCAGGTCCGTCGGTTTCGATTACTGAATATATATCTGAATTCTTAATATAAGTTGATTTTGAATGAAGATCATCAGAAAGTGATTCTGACGTTGAAAGTTTACCACTCGACAAACCATAATGCTTTTCGCAGACTAAGCTAGATCATCTTATAAGAGATTTGAATCTTTCTAAACAATCCTCTGAAATATTGGCAAACTACTGAAAGAAATAAATTTGCTTTCTCCAAGAACAAAAATCAGTTTTTATCGGAAAAGAGAAAAATACAGAATTATACCGCACAAACACCAAATACACACTGACAGTGCGTATATTACACACTGATAGTGTGTGTTTGGTGTTTGTGCAATATGATTCCTTGTGAGTTTTACCGCAGATCGAGGTGCGACACTGTTGTTAATTATCCATTGATGATGACAACTTAGTTGTCGAAAACGTAAACTGAATGCGAATATTGATGTGTAAAAGGATTGTATTTACTTTTTTTGATTAATTCAATCAACCACAGTCTCATTAAAGTTTATCTATTAAAAGTTCGTTGATAAAAATGGGTTCGATATGATACTAATTAACCAAATGCCATTTATGCATTAACAGTTAAAAACGTAGTCTTAAATGTAGTTTGTTGTTACATAGCGGAATTAAATACCCTGGGATACTCGTTAAAGTTTGCGAAGAATATCGTAACATCTCATCAGTTTTGAATAAAATAAAGTACCATGAACACGAATGGGTAATTTGTGTTAGAAATGTGTTAAAAATGATGAATACACTAGTGGCTACACTAAGTTTTCCTGCAGAGCTAAACAAGAGCACTGGGTATGACAAAATTGGCCTTTAAGAAAAAAATACGATGCCTGGTAAGCAAAATATAGTCCATATTCCATTGGTAGCTCATGACAAAATTATCCTGCTAGCATTACTTATAAAATGGGGCCTCATGAAACCGTTCGTTAAATCTCTTGATAAAAATGCAAACTGCTTTACAGAGTTTTTACGAAAGAAAATTTATAGATTCAATGACTGAGCTTGAATTAAATGCTTGGACAGTTTTTATCTCAGCGATGCAAAATGCAAAATTTTCTTGGAAGTCGAAAATCAGAAAATTCAATTGAACTAATAGATCTACTTTTGCATTTAGAAAATATGGGATGTAATATGGGTATTAAACTTCATTTTCTCCATTGACAGGTTTCCCTAAAATCTAGTAGAGCGAGGGAGAAACAGGGAAAACGTATGCATCAGGATTTATGATACATGTCGTGGAGGATCGTTATCAGAGTTTCTGGTATACGCAAATGCTGTTTAACTATTTCTAGTTCCTAGGTCTTTTTCTTAACTATAAAAAGAGAAACATTTTCTTTATTTTGAATAAAACATTCAAAAGAAAATAATAAAATATCTCTCTACACTATTAAATTCAACATTAATCGAATAATACTAATAATAGAATGCAAATAAAATTTTTCTGAGCTGCAAATTTAAAATCGAAATATTAACATTTCAAAATTGTCGACGCATTCATAAACTTCGTGCTTTCATTCTATATTTGTTTGCGCAAGATAACAAGGCGATAGTCTCCGCTCGTGTTTGTATTCAGCTAACAAAATTTTACTAATTATGTCTTGCAACCTGTCAACCCTAACTGACCCGCCTCGGATTCGAGCTGACTGCTGTCAGACTTTACACATTTCAAACGTCACGATTTATTTATCTTAATAAATTTTAAATTTGGCTTTCGGAAGGGACGGACCATTCTCTCGTTTAGTCTCTATCTTTTAATTTAATTTTACGTGTTTATGAGACAATTCAGTGCGGCATTGTAATATTTTAAATTTATAGTCTTCATTCATTAAGAATCTCATTATATAGTTGGCGTATTGATGTTTAATTAAAAAAAAATATGTTCCTAAAGAAAACTACGCAATGTGATGGAATAGTTTCATCCTCTACAAGATTTAAAAATATTTCTGCAAAAACATATTGAGAGTGACTAATAAAACTGTAATTGTGTGCATTGTGTTGGTTGACTGAGATTTCGTAAATGTTTGCAATAAATCACAAAATTTTTTACTATCGAAAGTGACTTAGAAATGGTGTAAAGTTAAAAAAATAGAAGATAGTCTTTGTAGCTATCTATAGAAAAATTTCGAACAAAATGTTAACCAATTTTGCAATAACGTATTGTCTATTACTCGAAAACCGAGTGGTGGGATGCCAACAGAACGGTTAGTGAAAGTATTGCTGATGTTGAGAAACCAATAACTCGGTCATCCAAGAAGGCTATTCGAAAGCTTTCACAGCAAGTACAACTTTCTATTGGACATATCAATTTTCAATAGCAGTTACGTTGTATGATTGATTTTTCACCCACTGACATGACTTAATTAATTTTACTTTTAATGAATAATAAGGCCGTGTTATCGGTCAAGAAATATTGAGCAAAAATTATTTAGGATAAGTCAGTGTAAGGAATATTTTAAAATAATTTAGTTTAAATACTTAAAATTAGAAGTTAAATTATTAAGTGTAGTATTTCAAAAGCTTAAATTTAGTTTCCGAAGTTTTTTTTTATTTGCTTCTAATTTATGTGATTGTTAATGTATTACTTTCTCTTCTTTCAACAGTTTATAAACAAACATACATATAACCTTATATGCATACACTTGACATTCAAACATAGATACGGGAGGAAAAGGAAAAGAAAGAAACACGATGTAATGAAGTTTAAATTAAAAAACAAAAACAATTGAATAAATGGGTTGTACGAGAGGGATAAAATATTACTATTCTATATCACTATTATTTTATTGTCACTAATCGAAAACCCAAACACAAAAAAATTAAATTTAAATATATATTGTAATAATCACATATTACATTACAAGTAATGTTATTTAGTAATATCATATAATAAAATTAATTGATTTGATCAGGTTTGATCTTTATACAACATCGCGTATATGTAATTAACATTTGATCATTTAATAGAATTTCTATTGACATATAAATTCACCAATAGCATTTAATAACAATAATCAATTTTGGATCTTAGCATTATGATCTGCTAATAAGTACTAACCTGCACTTTTTGGTCAAAATTTTAGTAAGATTTAAGTTTATTAATTTATTATATTCAAACGATTATATGATACGCATAATTTAATAAATTCCATTCATTGATATACAAATTGTAACAACATTATAACAAATTTATAACGTTTATATTACTCTCTGTAATTAAAATTGTATATAATGTAGATATGATATAGAAAATAGTATAATTTAATTACAAAAATCCTCATTTTATTTAAAAGATTAAAACATAAACAATCGAAATAAAGTTCACTAAAGTTTTAAAAAATTTTCACGTTAGTCACAAAATTATACTTAGAAAAAATTGATTAAAAAATAGTATTAAATCATACCTAATTTATCCAATAAGAGGCTTTAAAAATATCCACTAAGGTTAATAAACACATAACCTAGTTTTTATACACTAATAAAATACATTTATGTAATTGAATTAATTCAGAGAAATAAACATATCTGCATATAAAATTATATCGACTTATCCATATTTAACAAGATTTTTACACTGAACACATTATTTACTTTCCTATAATTAGCTGTTGCAGTTAATCACGATAATATTCTTTTACATGGGAAAACTAGATATTGAGATAAAGGGGTTATAAACCATTAAAATAGTTTATTTAAACTAGTATGCAACTTTATTTACATTTACATATGACGGTTGTATTTCTTTCTTTTACTTAAAACGTAGTCAAGTATTTATTTTAATTTATGCATTTATGATATTGTTTATATTAGTTATTATAAAATTTATCACAGTATTTCATTAAATTTATTTTGATTTTTTTTATAAAAAAATGTTATTTTTAAAGTCTAATTAGGCATAATTTATTTTTTAATATCGAAATTTAAACAATTCCTTTTATTCGCTCCTCGACCATGTGAGATCTGAGGAACATTATTATTTTGTAGGTAATTTAAACGCAAGTATTTATTTACTTTTCCTATAACACATAGTACTCATCCAATAGAACATATAACATATATATTTATACATACATTCTTTTTGGAGCCACCCAATGAAATCTGCAGATCAATTCTGTAAATGATACGTCACTCCATTGCACTTTCCACTCTTCTTTTTACTTTACAATTTATTGTGTTTCGATACTTCATTTCGACTCTTTTCTATTTTTCATCTTCTCTCTCCATTTGGTAACCCTCATGTTTCGTATATTTACTTTATTTACTTGCTCCTCAGAGTATTATTAATAAAGATGTATTAATGAACAATCAATGGACATATGGTCGAGTGAATTTAATGAAACGATATATATATATTATTCCTGAAAAATAGGTGCTTCATTTGTTGTCTCTCGTAGACATAATACTTGTCCAATATCTTTTAATGATACTGTGAATGCGGAAAGATATCGAAATAATTTATTACAACTGCCATCAATTGTAGGAGGATGAACTTCGTAAAGGATATTTTCAACAGGATAATGCAGTAGTCCATAACACGATGAAAACAAAATGCATTATTCCACGAATTCATAAACAATTGTATAGTAGACTTTGAAATAATCATTCTGCATTATTTCATTATTTCGCACTTAATCAATAAGATATTTACAAATCGTCTTCACGTAACAGAGAAACTTATCGCGAAGCTATCCGCAATATTCGGTAATTATATCAATTCATATACAGATGAGCCTGCTATAACGCGATCTTTTATAACGTGGTAGTCAAGTTACGTGTATGAAGCTTTGATACCAAGTTTCCAGTTACCCGTTGCGATGTTTAATATTATAGATATGAACTTATCTGTTACAACTGCTGTAAACTACGCATATAGTTGGTCGGTGTATTACTGTGGATATCTTGAGCAGTAGTTTAATCGTGAATACAGTATAAACTCTTAATAACAAAGCCCCGCGGGAAGTCCTCAATTGTCCGATATATAGAGTATTGTGTCCTAGCAGATAGATCTGTTATTTTGTGATTTTTAAGTAAATATCACACAAAAATTGGTGGTACCAGAAAAACAGCAGAACAAAAAATGATTTAATTTTTATCTAATATATTAAATATTTTAAATAGAATGTAATATTTTTTATTGAATATTTTAAATATATGAAATTGTTATTGTAATAACAGATTATATTCTTTCTCCGATTCAAAGCTCGAACCGCAGTTTCGACAATTCTGGCACCGATGTTTCGTCACCACCTATATAGGACATCTTCAGGGCTTAACTGTCGCCCTGACGCAGTCTCAGCATTAAAACACAGGTACCAGAATTATCAAAGACGCAGATACAGCCCGGAAGTCTAGATAAAGTATGGACACCGACCGCAGGACTCTTCGTGCCAAATTAACATATCACACACTTTTACAGTAATTATTGTCACTGTTTTTTAAATTTCCAGATTGGCATTTTGTTTCATTGATAGTTATACTTAATCTAAAGTCTTTATTTGGAATTAGAACGTATTTGAAATTTGCTTTCGGACTTAACAAAACACATTATTTACATTTAATATTATATAATTTTCACAAGAATGTAGTAGGTATCAGGTTGTTACATATGAAATGTCCGATTTTGTAAGGAATAAAAAAAAAGTCTAAATTTAAAAAAATATAAATATTTATTCTGCAAAATAGTCTCCATTTACATCAATAGTTTATTGCCAACGGCCTGGAAGCTGAAAAATTCATTTTGAAAAGAAATCTAGGTTTTGACGGCTCACATATTGCTCAAACACTGCTATTACAGACTCCCGGTCAGGGAAGTCCCTATTTTTTAAGTGATTGTCTAAACTTCGGAAAAAATGAAAATCAGTTGGCGAAAGGTCAAGTAAATAAGGTGGGTGAGGGAGAATTTCGTAACCAAATTCCGAAAGTTTTTGGATTGTCTGTCGTGCAACATGAGGCCTTGCATTATCATGAAGAAGTATGGGTCCATATCTATTGATTAGTGAGGGCTGCAAGCGGCTCAATTTTCCATGCATAGTTTCCAGTTCGTTGCAAAAATGAATAGTGAATAATACACTTACTGGTCCACCACAGAGTCACCATAATCTTTCGGGGATGAAGTGATGCTCGCGCATGCTGTCTTGGTGCTTCACCTCGATCTAACCATTGTCCTGACCGTCTCCGATTATCATAAAGTATCCACTTTTCGTCACATGTTACCACTCGATGAAGAAACGGTTCAACTTTCTGTCGATTAGCCAAAGAGGTAGCCACCTCTAATCGACGGAGCTTATTGACTTCCGTTAATTGGTGCGGCACCCATCAATCGAGTTTCTTCACTTTGCCAATCGAAGAAAGGTGACAACTAATGGTGGCAATGGACACTTGAAATGTTTCTGCAAGGCTACGCACTGTTGTCGACGGATTACTTTCAACTTCTACACGCAGCTCGTCGTCATATCCGCGAGGCTCATTTTCCAAATCAAAATTTCCCTCACTGAATTTTTTAAACCATCGCCGTATTGTTCGTTCATTACACGTGGTTTCACCGAACGTCTGATTAATTTAGCTGCATTTAATCCCTTTTTAAATTGAAAGAGGTAAATTGCTCGAATATCTCTTGCCGACAGCATTTCCATAGGCGAGACAAGGACAGGTGTATTAATATTTCCAAGAAATGGAACAGGTACACACTTCAAAATAAATACTCTTTTCTACAAATACAATAATAATTTTCACCAAAAACATACACGTCTTCACACAGGTACGATTCAGTTCAGACTGAAGGAAACAACGGATATTACATTTGTAATAACCTGATACTTGGGTAAATGACAGGAATATATCACATTTTTTCCCTCCAAAAAAAGTAATTACTATCTGCACGCAAGACTCTTCATATTTCATATTCACTTCAATTTTAAAAGTTTTTGAATTCTTTATCTGTACTTTGAATATAAACTCTTTACTTAATATCCAATTAAAAAATTAAAACGGCGTCTAAGTGCTGCGACAAGATATATTAATATTTGATGACTATAAAAAGCGGGGCCTGGAGACTAAACTAAAAATTCAAAATAAATTACAGTTCAATCTCTTTTACATGAGAAACTTAAGGAAAGAAATAAAATTGCTATTAAGGGTGAACTTTCTGAAAATATTTTGTTATGTTCTATATACACTGCTCAGAACAATTAGAGGCAATTTGAAAAAGTAATAATAAAATAAAAAAATAATATAAGATACAAAAATATTTTTATATTGCAACTATAAGGCTTTTAAACAAGAAACTGAATGCATTGACAGGTTTCGACTTGTACAGCGCTTCGGTGCAGCCACCACTGCTTGAGGGTACAAAGCGTGTATGCGAGTGACTTCGATTACAGTTAGATTTTACAATTTTCTGTATCATAGCTAATTTTTTAACTGTCTTTACGGGTAATAACGGAAAGGCATCGCGACTTGACTCATTCACAGGCTTGGAAAGCCATAGGTCAACTGAAAGGTGGACGGAGACAGTAAGCTGTTGCTGAAGTTTTTGCAGTTAGTCAAAGTGTGATTTCGCATTTGTGGAATCGAGTTTTAGAAACTGGAGATGTTCAGAGAAGGCGAGGACAAGGACGCCTAGCATCTACAACACCAAGAGATGACCCATACCTAACAGTATTTACACGTATAAACCGCACTAATAACGCAACGTAGCTTAGAAGTGAACTTACTGCTGCTACGGGGAGAGTAGTATCAATTCAAACAAAAGTTAATCATCTTCATAACGTTAGCATGTATGCTCGAAGACCCCTAGTATGCGTTCCACTAACTGTTTTTCATAAAAGGTCGCGAATAATATGGGCCGAGCGGCATATAAATTGAAATCACGATAACTGAGCACAACTATTGTTTTGTGACGAATCCAGATTCGCCTTAAATATAGATAATAGGCGTATTTTAATTTGGCGTAAACCTGGAACACGTAATCAGCCACAATTTGTTCCAGAAAGACCGCAAAATGAAGGTGGGAGTGTAATGGAATTTGCTTGAATAAGCGCAGGAGACCATACAGATCTTTATATGATACCGAATGGCAACCTGGCTACTCAGAGGTATCTGTATGAAATTTTGAGATCCTCTGTTCCTCCATACGCTGGCGCTATGAGTAAAAGATTCAATTTAATGGATGACAATGCTCGTCCACATCGAGCAAACATCGTAAACAATAGAGAATTAATAGAATGAACTGGCGTACAAATTTTCCTGATGGTAATCCTATCGATCATGCTTAGGATGCCTTAGGAAGACGTGCTGAGCAAGAAATATGCCACTGCGTACAATTCAGGAACTTCAAATTGCTTCGATAGAGGAATGGAATAACATTGCGCAAGAATTTTTTCATGTCATGTGATTCAATCAATGCGGATGAGATGTCAAACCTTTATTGCCAATCGTGGAGATCATGCACATTATTAACAATAGATTTTTCGTCATTTTATCAATAAAACTTCTTATAAAGTTTCATAATTTTGTATTCATTTAATAATTTATATGATTTTACCACGCTTTTGTTCTCAGTAAGCTTGAACGTCCACCCGTTGTACGCATGATACAGTTTGCAGTTTGCACTCACAGAAGATTTCTTTAGATTCTTTCCTTCAAAGTAGATGGCGTTTATTCTGAGAGAAGCTGTCCAATGCCTGATCTGATAAGTCAGCGTGATATGAACTCGTTGTCTTCCCGAGGAGATCTTTAGTGTAATGTTTCTGATAAGCATCATCAATAACATTGTGGACTTCTGCAAAAAATATTTTTTAATATTCACCGTCTGCGGTCTGTGTTTTTGGAATACTTATATCAACAGGAACAGCTGCATACAGAGGAGGTCCAACAATGGAATGTGTGGTCCCGCCAACAAAAACAAGGAGATAATATTTATTTAACTATATTTCATTATTGATTTTGTTAGCTTGATTTTTGTCAGTCAATACAATTAATTGCTTCCGTTAATGTAATTACTTTTTTTATTTATATCTTTTGTATCATTAGTTGTCCAATAGTTAGGTTCCGATTTCTTGGGCAAAGTTGCTATTATAATATTATTATTACTATTTTTATTATTATTATTACAAAGAAGCATGTCTGCTGTTAGTGCTACCGTTTCGCCCCGTTTTTCTCTCCGCATGTTGGAATCGACGAATTGATTCAGCGATAAATATTCTCCCACTCCATACTGGAACTGTTTTCATTTTCATTCAAAACAATATAAACAAATATGGAGCCATTACATGACCTGTCAGATTTAATTGGATATTTCAAAGTTATGTGGTTGTTAATGATCCGCCGAATTATCTCTCTATAAAATTATAAGTTGTGGATAAAAGTTGTATTGCATTTGTGAATTACCAGCAAAGAAAACTCTTGAATGTTTAAATTCCAAACTTTTTCGCGTGTTTTATTGTATTTGCCTTCATATTCATTCATACAATAAATAACTATTATACATTACTTGTTTCTGTTTGTTTGGTACATTTTAAAGTTAAGTACAGTTGAGGTTGTGCATCTGACATCGAATCCCAAAAAGCTGATACATTTTGAAATTTAAAAGTGTATCATTGCATGGTAGAATATTATATTATGTAAATTATATACAAACATGTTGAAAGCGTTGAACGTTTTCTTTTCTGATACACATAGTTTTATCCGAGATAACGATATCTTTGACGCGCTTATCGAAAGATTCTTTTATCGTTTTGGTATTGGCCAAAACATGTTTGGAGTGTCATCCGGTAAGTGGAACACACAGGACAGTTATCAATGACGTCAGGCGAAGTAGGTACTCGTGGTTGAAGGTATGGAAGTGCTGAAATTTAATGTACGCGCCGGTATCTCAGTAATATTTGTGATAATACAGTTGGTAATCGATCGGGGGTGGGGCTGGCGCCTCGACGCTGGCTCAGTGGTACCGGAGCAACCGCCGCACGTGGACGCGCACGTCTGTCTCGTGTCTCAGAGAAAAACAGACACACATTCTTAAGAGAAACAAGACAAGCACGAGTATTTAAACACGCGTCATCTCCCCTCATTGCACGAGGTCTTTCCGGACAGTCTTACCGCCACCACCGTGCGACTTAAAAAAGTGTTCCAAAGATAAGTAAAGAAATAAACAATTCGTTGTGGGAAGAGTATTTGTTGAATGTATCATCTGTTGCAGCGATTAAGCATGTTTCGGATAAATTCTTCTAATTGCTAAAATTGCAACGGTGGAATGGCGAAAAGTAATAAGTTAATCGTTGTGTTTTAACATGGTCTTCTATCATTTTCGTCCGCACATTCAGGTAGATAATTTTAAATACATATGTATAAACGTTTCTTACTAGGTTATGTTTTGCTTTCGCGCTTTTGCACATTGTCCTACTAATAAGCTGACAGCGATCTATTTACATAATTATTATAAAATAGATAGATTTATATGCAGTGTATGCTTGAAACGATCAAAATCTCTTTATTGTTGGGCTTCTCTTCCGAGCCAAAGAGGCATTTCTCGTACTGATTTATGTGTGTCTCTGTAGTTTTGATGGAAAAGACCTTGCGAACTTAGTCAATATTTTCTTGTTTACAAAAGTTTTACGGTGCTAAGAGAAATGGTTGTTTTCAACACCATAAACTATCATTAACTGAAGAAATATTTTCGTATTAAGTTCAAGAAACATTGCACGATTTCCTAATTGTTAAACTCTAATATTAATTAATCATACCTAGTTATTATTGCCACCATACAACAATTTAAAAAAAGCTCGCTTTTCGATTATTTTTCACATATGCGATGAATCATTTAATGCTTAGGAGGAGTAGAATAAATATTTATATATTTCATGTACGTAGATCAAATAAATACACCTACATATACATAAATGTACATAAACTTGTATTCTTTCTAACAATGAGTTAACATTTTACTTTTTCATTATTGCTTCATAATTCATAGAAATCAGTAATTGATAACGTAACCGCAGAAAAGTATTTCTAGATATTTTATTTTGTATTATTTGTACAGAAAGCATATTTAAAGAGATACAGTAATACAAACAATTCGTTAGATTGAAAGTGTGTATGTTATTTCATTATTAGTCGTTTCAAATGAAGTTTGATTAAAGATATTTTTAAATTACTCAAAACTCTCTATCGGTTTTTCAATGAGTTTAAGTAGAAAATATTTTTTGTAAATTTCCAAAGGTACCTAGACATTCAAAGAAAAACTGTCTTCACGACATTAATTTAATTTTTATTGATTATATTTGCTTTAACAGAAACAAAATAGATGTAAAAATCATATTTGAAATGACACAGCTAGACAAATAATTAATTTTATTTAAAGCATATATATTTCGTTATTTAAAACATACTTATACGCCTTGTATTAGGTTTAAATTACATTTAAGTTTAACTGAAAAAAAACTGCTAAAAATATCGTACCCAGTTTTTTAGTGAATTGAAAACTTTCCAAAATAGAGAGAAATTTAAATAAAAACTATCTCAACACTAATTTAATTTGCAATAATTGTTTCGCTTTCAAAATGTGTATTTCTTAGCTTTATAAAGATCTCAGAAACAGTATTCATTCCCAAAAAAAAGTATTTCTGGATAAATTATTTTGTAGTAGTTGTGTAAAAACTATATTTCAAATGTCACAGTTAGACGAACAATTCATCTTACTTAAAGTATATATATTATTTCATTATTGTAAACATATTTATTCGGCTTAAATAAAGTTTGAAATAATTTCAGTAAAATTTAAAAGTATACGACTTGTATTAGGTTTAAATTAATTTAAATTTGACAGGAAAATTTTTAAACTGCTGAAAATATCGTACCCAGTTTTTCAATGAATGATAGAATAGATATTTTTTTGAAAACTTTCCAAAATAGAGAGAAATTTAAAGAAAAACTATCTCCTCATTACTAATTTAATTTGTAATAATTATTTCGCTTTCAAAATGTGTATTTCTTAGTTTTATAAAAACCTGAAAAAAAGCATTCATTCCCAAAAAAAAAGTATTTCTCAATAAATTATTTTATCCTAGTTGTGTAAAAATTATATTTAGAATGGCAGAGTTGACAAACAATTCATCTTACTTGAAGTATATATATAATATTATTTCGTTATTTTAAACATATTTATTCGGCGGAAATAAAGTTTAAAACAACTTCAGTATAATTTAAAAGTATTTCCAAATTACTAAAATTTTTCTACAAATATTTCAATGAGTTTATGTGGACATTATTGTTTGTAAACTTCCAAAAATACAGAGAAATTCAATGATCATATTTACTTTCACAACATACATCTCCTACTTTTATTAAAATCTCAAAAATTGTATTTATTTATTATTACATTTATAAATATATTATTTATTATATTATTATATTGTACTATTAGTACAAAAACATTTATTAAAATGACAGTTACACAAACAATTCGTTGTACTCAAAGTATATTGTTATTTCATTATTCTAATTTACATTAATTTGAATTTAACAAGAATAATTTAAAGGCTAAAAATTTTCTACCAACTTTGCAATACTTGTAGAAAAGTTCTAGTAATTTGAAAATACCTTTAAATTCTACTGAAATTGTTTAAAACTTTATTTAAGCCGAATAAATATGTTCAAAATAATAAAATGTTGACATTAATAAATAAAACTAGTATCGATCATATTTCTTCTAACAAAAACATAAATATTGCTTGATTATATAAAGATATCAAAAATTGCATTTATTCGCAAGAAGGACACCTTATTTTGTATTGTTTCTGTAAAAATCATATAATAATAATAATGTCTTTATTGTCCGACAGATTGTTACAATTCAATCTAAAGTGAACACAGTAATACAACCAATATATGCATGCTACTTCGTCATTTTAAAAAGATTTAATATTCGTCCCAAATTATAATATGTTTAAAATATATGAGGGGAGCTAGAAAAGAAATCCAGCTAGCCGTGCGCGTTGCCTAGCAACGTTTAATGGTAACGTTTTTCTATTTGTGTCAAATTTTACTTTAATTCGTTTATTTTATGCTACATAATATGTTTCGCAACAAAAAATGAATTTTGCAAAATTAGAACATCAATTCAAATGATTGCATTATACAAAGACGATATTTTACCATATTTTACAGCGAAGCAGATCAAAATAGTTTCGGTGAGGTTGTCAATCCGTTGAAGATGACCCACCATTTTTTTAAACCAAGCAATTATTCTTGTCGGATACATGCCAAAAAGGTTTGCAATAATAACAGCTATCTATGGATATATTAATAAAATTACATGCTGCTATTGACCAAAAACGCCCTTCTTCAAGATAATGTGCAAGTTTGGCTAAAGTTCAACCCATTCTCTAGGAATGAAGGCTCTTTGAGTTGAGTCACCTTCATATAGTCTAGATTAGCTCCGCCCGACTTCTTTCTATTTAGAAATTTGAAGAACCACCTTAGAGAATGTAATTTTGTAGACTATAAAAAACTGGAAGAAGAAATTGATGCCTATTTTAAAGACCAATAAAAATAATTTTTTCCTCATGGAATAAAGTCGTTGTAACGTAAGTGCGTTAAAATTAAACAAGAACTTGTTGATAAATAAAATTATTAAAAAACCGTGGGTTTTTTTCTTTATTGTAAGATAGAAAACTTTTCTAGTTGCCTTCGTATGTAGGTTCGTTATTGTATTTATTGGGAAATGCTTGCATTACTAGTAATCTACTAATTTCTCAATAAACTTAAGTTCACAGTATTTTTTGTAAATATTTTCAAACAAAAGAGGTTAAATAATAACTTACTATAAACGAAAATTTTTTGATACAAATACTATGAAAAATATACATGTTAATGTATCAGGTTGGTACAAATGTAATGTCCGTTTTTTCCTTCAGTCTGAACTGAATCGCACCTGTGTGAAGACGTGTAAGTTTTTGGTGAAAATTATTATTGTATTTGTAGAAAAGGGTATTTATTTTGAAGTGTGTATCTGTTCCATTTCTTGGAAAGATTAATACACCTGTCCTTGTCTCGCCTATGGAAATGCTGTCGGCAAGAGATATTCGGGCAATTTACCTCTTTCAATATAAAAAGGGATTAAATGCAGCTGCAGCAACGCGAGAAATTAATTAGACGTTCGGTGAAACCACGTGTAATGAACGCACATTACGGCGATGATTTAAAAAATTCAGCGAGGGAAATTTTGATTTGGAAAATGAGGCTCGCGGATATGCGCGTAGCACCGTTAATGACGACGAGCTGCGTGTAGAAGTTGAAAGTAATCCGTCGACAACAGTGCGTAGCCTTGCAGAAACATTTCAAGTGTCCATTGCCACCATTAGTCGTCACCTTTCTTCGATTGGCAAAATGAAAAAACTCGATCGATGGGTGCCGCACCTATTAACAGAAGCCAATAAGCTCCGTCGATTAGAGGTTGGTTACCTCTTTGGCTAATCGACAGAAAGTTGAACCGTTTCTTCATCGAGTGGCAACGTGTGACGAAAAGTGGATACTTTATGATAATCGGAGACGGTCAGGACAATGGTTAGATCGAGGTGAAGCACCAAGACAGCATGCACGAGCATCACTTCACCCGCGAAAGATTATGGTGACTGTATGGTGGACCAGTAAGGGTATTATTCACTATTCATTTTTGCAACCTGGTGAAACCATCACGGCAGCGTCCTATTGTGCCGAACTGGAAACTATGCATGGAAAATTGAGCCGCTTGCAGCCCTCACTAGTCAATAGATATGGACCCATACTTCTTCATGATAATGCAAGGCCTCATGTTGCACGACAGACAATCCAAAAACTTTCGGAATTTGGTTACGAAATTCTCCCTCACCCACCTTATTCACCTGACCTTTCGCCAACTGATTTTCACCTTTCCGAAGTTTCGACAATCACTTAAAAAATAGGGACTTCCCTGACCGGGAGTCTGTAATAGCAGTGTTTGAGCAATATGTGAACCGTCAAAATCTAGATTTCTTTTCAAAGGGAATTTTTCAGCTTCCAGGCCATTGGCAATAAACTATTGATGTAAATGGAGACTATTTTGTAGATTAAATATTTATATTTTTTTAAATTTAGACTTTTTTTATTCCCTACAAAATCGAACATTTCGTATGTAACAACCTGATAACAAATTGCATTAACCAGTATGAAAGAGTTTATTAAATTTCTTAGAATTTCTTTCATTTCGCATTTCATTTCGTACATCATTTTATTTTCATATAGCAGGACTGACGTTTTCGGAGTATCACGAGCCTGTTTTCTTTGTTAACTTCAACAGAAACCGTTGTCCAACTTTCCTGAGTTCTGTAATACTGCCCAGCATTTACAGTTCCTCTGTTTGCATAGCATTGAACACAATTCATTGCCTCTAATCTATAATAAATTAGAAGAATTTTTGTTCTTGGTTTAGACCTTGTACAGTCAAAAGTGAATAAACTACATTGCCGTTAACACCAAACCATTTAATAATTTATTTCATATGTAGTACATTTTGGCATATCTTCAGTAATAAAATGTTAAGAAGAAATTAGAAAGATTATTGTTCTTGAATTCTTTCTGTATAAAGTACGTTGTAACTTTGCTCGCATAGTGTGAAGTTGTGAGGCCATACCAAAATAAAACAGTATCCAGTATCCAGAATAACATATTTTAATGAAAAGACTCAATTGTTTTTGTATACCCTCCTTTAAATATGTATCAGAGTTAACACCGTATGTATGGTTCAAAAATATTCCTATTTTTGTCAGGTGCTTTCTAGAGCATATATTTTTTAAAGAATTTAATTTTGGCTTGCATTTTATATATGTGTTTAACGTTTTTAGGATCGAGAATTATTAAAATTTTGCGTCTTGTTTTATCAAAGGCAAGATGCGCATCAGATTTCGCTCGAATTTTCTGATTTTTAATATACAATATACTCCGTAACGATCTTCTTCGTCCTCGCTTTTATGTGCAATTACTTTGTTTTAATATACGAGAAAGTAGAATGAACTATTCAAATTTTGTTAGCTAAATTACGGACAGACGTACCTGGTCGATCATGCATCACTGTAATAATAATAATAGCATATTCCGTGTGAGACAAATAAAACTTGTAAATGCATATCAACTTAAAAACAAAAATATAATTGTTTCTTAAAATAAGTTATTGTTACAAATTAAAATATTAGAACGCAATAATAAAATATAATTTACATTTAAGTACTATAAGAAGCTCATGAACGCTATATACCGGATTTTCTTTAAAAATAAAATGTTTTTTAGTACTGATTCAAATTTTTTATGATTTAGTTCCTTCCAAGTATTCACCAATGGATTATATGTCTTAACTGATTGATATCGGAAGGAATTACTTCTGCGTAACAACTTGAAACACGGCCGTTCGAAAACGCCGTGGCGTGTGTCATAGATGGTTTGTTTTACAAAATAAACCAAATTCTTCCTGGTATACATGATATATTCAAATATATACTAATACTGGACTTAACGTGTCCAGATTTACCATATCTCTCAAATTTTTTAAAACATATGTACAAATACTAACTGATAAATTTCAGTCTGGAATCCAAGATCAAATTCAACTCAAGTCAGGCTAAGATAAAGTCTAGGATTTGCGTTCTCTCTGAATTAAAAAAGGTTGTAATGTTATTGGAAGAATCACGAGTTTGAGACAATATCTCACCCAACATAGATCTCAATTCATTATAATCTTTGTGCTATATTAATATTGTAGTATTATCGACATATTTTATGCTTTTATTTTTAATGTTTTCATCTATGTTATTGATATATAATATAAATAAAATTGTCCCCAAGATTTTATCCACCATATATTATCGTTTTCAATGATATTTCATTTTTGATTTGAACATATTGACGTCTGCCAGTTATATAATGCTTAATTGATGATCAACCAGGTCTCCTTAGACCACAGCAACACAATCAAATGCCTGAGTGGAATGAAAAAAACAACCAGGGACCACACCTCTTTTTCTAGTTCGTTATTTATAAATGTATATATGTCGACTAAAGCCTTCATAATTCCTCTACCGCTTCGAAATCCGTCTTTGGACCGTCAAAAATAAATAAACTGCATTGCCGTTATCATAAAAATGTTTAATAATATTATATGTATTACTTTTGCGCACCTCTTTAGCAATAAAATATTATGAAAACAATAAAAGGATTCTTGTTCTGGAATTCTTTTCTGTAACACCTATCACTGGTTAGTGATAAATCGAGGAAAGGCATCAATAACCAGGAACTCACATTGTTGGGCACTTGAAAATCCATGGCAAACTGGGGAATCCCATTTTCAAGATAGATTTTCGGTGAATGTTTGGTATGAGATTAATGACGACCGTCTTATTTGTCCGTTTATAATCGAAAAACGTCTCACGGTAGTTCGTTATTTACGTTTCTTGGAAAGTAACCTAACAATATTATTTGATCTTACAACGAATTTGAATGCAGCACTATGATGCACATCCTCACTTCTATAGATACGTAACAGATTTTCTTAGTCAAAATTTTATAACCGGACTTAAATTTCCTAGACTATTTTTATTGGGAAAGCTGAAAATTTGATTCATGCAACTTGAAAACAGAACAACTTGTTGCTAGAATTACGGATGTTACAGAAACTTTTCGTGCTGATCCTGAGACTGTTAGCAGAACTTTCTCTTCAATTCTAAGAAGAGCTATACTATGCATTCAGCAACTGGATTAACATTTTGAACAACTAATTCAATAAAGTGACTTCTTTTTAAATGTTTTCCAGTGAGGTATTTTTCAGCGGTACATGACACCTGCATCAGTAGAGTTATCTAAAACTTCAACTCCTTATAACTCAGTTACCATAGATTTTTGGGCATATGTTCATTAGGCATTCCTACCTTGAAATTGCTTCAGTAACACATCCTTAAGTTGTGGGCAATTATGTCATGAGACGCCCGGTATGTATCAGAGTTGACAATATTGTCCTTTATGTATAGTCTGAAAATATTCCCATGTTCTTTGATGACAAAATTTAATTTTGGCCTTTATCGATATGTTTGATATCTTTAGGATTGACAACAATTAAAACTCTTCACCTGAGCCTCAAATTTCGCTCGAATTTTCTTTTTTAATATACTACGTAACGATTCGTCGTCCTCAGTTTTATGTGCAATTCTTTGTTTTATTGTTCGAAAAAGTAGAATGGACTATTAAATTTTGTTAGCTAGATTTACAGACAGACGTACCTATAATCAGGCATCGTTATAGACTTTCGACGGTCAAAAATAAACAAACTGCATTGTCATTATCATCAAAACGTTTAATACTTTAGTACTTTTTGGTATATCTTCAGCAATAAAATGTAAGCGCTACTTTCTACACTTATTGACTTATTTAACATATAAATGGATAAACCTTTCCGCCCGATCTTTTTCCGCATCATTTCGTTGTGAGTAATGACCCCCAAATAGAAATAATTTTAATTTTTAAAAATTTTATAAACAGACTTGTCAATGCGATATGTGTATGTAATTATATTGTTCCGTTTTTTACTTGAATACAACTACTATATTTAGTCCGGCGACTTATTTGGCATATTTTGTACCTATAAATTCAGTTACTATTATTTGTTTAGCTTATGGCAAAGTACATATTGAGACAGACACAAAAAGGTGTAACAAATGAAGACAATACAAACACATAACTGTTTGGTTTAGGCATCATCATCAGCATCTACTTTATACATTCCAGGCAAACGGATTCTCCTACTATAGGACCCTATCGTGGAAAAATCTGTTTGCCTGTTTCTAGCCCTTTAGCGTTACCCAGGGTGCACCACGTGGAGGCGAGCTAGTTGCACCCCATAAAATCAATGAAAATTAATTCTTAGTTATATAAAAATATTAAACATTTATACCAGAACTTATAAATAATTAGAATCTATTAAATTTCAAACCAGACAATTAATTACACTTATATCTCAGAGTAAGCCTGTGAAAGTTTCTATTAATTTCTAATTCTATAATTTAGATATTTTTAAGTCATATACATACATACATGCATACGTAAATGTACAACCTATGTGTCACCACTTAAATGGTCTTTTCAAGAAAGTCGGTCAAACGTTTTTGTGGAATAACTGTTTTTTACTACGCATTATAATTTTAAATTATTCGAGCCCCTAGCTTAGTAGCAACTATATAAACGCGACGATTGTAGATATGAAATGTGTTCAAGAATTTTTATTTGAAACTGCAGCATATTACCTTCCTCGGTGCGAAAGCTGTCTGAAAAAGCTTGTGTATAATATAGGCCCTAAATGAAACAAAGAGTATCTTATGCATAAATTTTAAGTAATAAAACTACCAATCTTGCAAACAGGCTTATAAAGTTCAATCTAATTTCATTTACTAAATATATAGTACTTCTTTTCAACTACCTTATTTTCTCTACTCTACATCTAATTTATCAAAAATTTTTTCATACCATAATCTTCTGTGAGTTTAATTTTAACTGGGTTCAGTAAATTATTCATTTTGGTGATGGAATGTTAAAATTTAAGAATTGCTTTAATACATCTTTTCCGGAGTCACAAATTCATTTACTTATATTATGTTAATTGATTGTATTGTCAGCTATTAATAAAAATATTTTAGCTTATAAATATAATTAAAATTAAAACACTTCTTATATATTTTTAAAGACACTTTGCCATATGTGTACAGTTTGTCTTAGGGCATAGTCAGGAGGTACAAAAGTAAAACTAAACAATATCGCAATAAGATTTTATGTATATATTACAAACATCTTTCTATTAGGGGGTGATTCATTTGGAGGTAGTTTTTTTTCAAAAAATGCAAAAAATAACAACTTCAATTTTATCGGGTATTCTTTATTGTCATATAAAAGAACCATTCTTGATGTTCATTCTTTAAAAATTATTTCCTTCAAATGTTGGTTGTAACTCCACCTAACATGGTGAAGTTCCAATTTTCGATGACGCATTCAAGCATTTCAAGTGGTATTTGGCGAATAACTCGAGTAATGTTGGCTTCCAATTGCTCAATAGTAGCTATGGTACCTACAATCGCTATATTTTCTTCACTGCGTGCTGGATGTGGTCTATTTGGTCTTCTATTATCCAATAACGAAAATTGCGTTTCAAATTTTTCGATGGTATAGCGAATTGTGCGTTCGGTGGGCCGATTATGTAGACTATAAGTTGCTCTA
The DNA here is from genome assembly GCA_031893035.1 of Dermolepida albohirtum. Taxonomy (NCBI): domain Eukaryota; kingdom Metazoa; phylum Arthropoda; class Insecta; order Coleoptera; family Scarabaeidae; genus Dermolepida; species Dermolepida albohirtum. The sequence goes on along the minus strand of JAVIWB010005875.1, from coordinate 462,708 downwards.
AGCGCACGAAACACATTTCTCATGGAACGCTGATTTTCGTAATATAGCTGAATAATTTGTAAACACTGTGCCGGGTTGAGTCTTTCCATAATAAAATGTCACATAATATTTAACTAAAATAGCGTGAAAGTTTGACACGACGCTTTATCTGTTAATAAGTTGCTATTGAAGAGAGTACGTGATAATGAAACATCTATTACTTAAAAGTGCCTAATGGGGTTGAAAGGAATCATTCCTGGTAGATCGAGTAAGTAAGGATGGTTAATTAATGACATTGTAGTCGGATCCATTTGATCATTAAACAAGGCATGACTATTTTTTTTGGTCTTCTTTTTTTATATCATAAGGATCTAGGATACTATTTAGCTAAGTTGGAATTTTCTATATTTAACCTGGCTCATGTAATGTGTTTTTCAAATTTGACTTCAAGATTTCTGCCTGTTTATATCTTTTAACTAATTTCCAGTTCTGTTTTTTTAGTAGCTTATTTATTATTTCTTCCACTTTGACAGACCGAAATGTGAAAAAACACATGCCAAATATTTGCCGAGGGTCTCAGAGCAGACGTTACTATTTTCCATTATTTTTTAGGTATATTTCTAATGCTAGCTTTTGATTAAGCAATGGCCTTGTATTGCAAACGGTGTCCTTATTTTTATTTTTTTACAAATATCGTCTTTAAATTTATATAAGTTAAATTCATTCTATACCTAAACCTATTAAGGAGATGTACATTAATACATTTAGAATATATTCATGTACTAAACTATAGTAACTGTGCATATAGCACCGAAGTTATTAGTTGAGGGTTCATCTACATAATAAAAAGCTTTGTCAATAAGATATTTCTTATAAATATTTTTCACGTCAATTACTGGTACAATTCTAATTACAGTTGGAAATGCATTAAAGCATTTTATATGTAGTGTAATAGCTGTACCATTTTCATTTCTGATTTCATTTGCTGGATTTGGTTTATTTTAGGTTGGTTAATAAATTAATTTTACTTCTTCCCGTTCTTTGTTATTTCGTATTTATTATTTTCTCTTCAATACACTCACTATTTTGTCATCTCCTTCGGAATTTCTCTCCATGCCCTCTTCACCCCTATCTATATTTTTTCTATCATGCTAAGTAAGGCAAGTGTCCTCACAAACCTATTTTTCCGTTATCATTGATTCATTGAACTTCAATGAATAAATGAAATTTACTTTACTGATCCCCACTCTTCCGAGAAATATTTTGATTTTCATAAAACATTTCATTCTATACGTAAGGTTCTAACTTTTTGCCACGTATAGTAATGTAGGCACAAAGACCACATCAAATACTCTTACCTTCGTTCCCCTACCAACTTATTATTTGTTCATGAAGATTTTTAATTACGAATAGTATGTCTTATTAGCTGTAGTTATTTTAATAAACAATTTCAAGTTCATTCATCCACTACCTGTGTGCATCCAGACATTTTAGACATTTCATCCCTACTATGTTTTGATTCCCACGTGCAGCACACATTTCTTCCTCCATGCATCTTCATTATTTCTCATTTCCTTAGATACTATGCTCTTTTAATTTGTCTTTTTATACTCATATATTACTTTTTAATCAAGAGCATTTCATTTCTAGCGTTTTTAAACTTAATATATGTACATATTTTGTTCGAAAGATTATATTGTGACAAAAAAGAATCACCTAGTATATATTTTTAACCAAATTTTGTACAAATGCTTATTGTGTTTAGAGTAATAAACAATTAAATCTGAGTAAGAAAATTCGTACGATTTATAGAAAAAATTTAATAATAAATTATCACCCTACGTAAAAAATACATTCTGTTATTCGCCCGAAAATGCTTAATATGTTAAAATGCGTTCGAGGATAACCAAATTATCACCTGCTAGGTGATTTTGAAACAAGTCGTATCATTGAACTACATGCGAGGGGTATTGCATTTCATGAAATCGTTAGATGAGTAAAAAGAAATATTGCTACAGTTATGCATTGTTGCAAAAAGTGATCTGAAGAAGGTAGGCACAGAGAACTATCGAACAGGAAGATACGAGGCTAAGACTGCTCTTAGGCATCGGTTAATCAAGGTATGTGAAAAATGTTTTTTTGGCAGAGATAGGCCATAACAATGCGTCCGTATATCGCCGTATTCGTTCGTTTGGGTTGGTTTTCTATCGTTTAAAACTAATACTGCTCACCATACTTGTTAATTGTCGACTTCATACCATTAGATTAGAATGGGGTACTGTACAGGTAGATTGGGATAAAGAGCAGAATACCATTTTTTTTAGACAAAACTAGTTTTTGTTTATGGGTCTACGATAGTCGTAAAAGAAAGAAAAGACAGACAGTTCTTTAAATTTTCCCATAAAACGTGAAATTGCACTTACCAGATTCCTTTAGAATGTTTAAAGACTGTTTAAGTGTTCAAGAATCGATTTACAAAATTCTGAAACTATTCGCTTTACCACACATCCATGAGTTTAATAATGCCACATTCCAGCAAGACAATCTCAATTTTCATGTTGCAGCTGTTACACTGCGATTTCTATAAGACGCCAACATCAACATTCTCAATTAGCCTACGCGGTCGCTAAACCAATTATTAATAGAATATGTCTGGAATATGATAGATCGAATGGACGGTATATTTTCTAACCCTACAATGAACTTTCAATAATGATACGATGCCAAACAATTTATATGGAATAAGCTTCCATAGGAGTCCACATGCCCATATGAATATCAGAAAGTATTCATTTACGTGGAGCGGCCACTCATTTTTAAATTTGCACTATAATTCAACGAAACTGTAATCATTTATTGTTCTCAACACAGTAAACGTTTGTACAACATTTTATTAAAAAATATTAACTTTTACTGGGTGATTCGTTTTCTTTTGTCAAATAGCACGTGTGTATTCCCATTGGTGTAACAAGCAAGTTATGTTGCAGATATCTACTCTTATTCTATGATTAGCAGAAATTTGTACTATCGGAAATAATAATCCGTTTTTCATATGAGATTCGCTTGATGTATAAATCGGATTTAGAATGCTTTCCATAAGGACATGAACGTTGACGAAAACGACTGGCCTCACAACCTTCGCCTCTTGTTAATACACGAATAGTAATCTATTACATATTCACTCCCCAGTGAATACGCTTAGTTGGATATTTTGAAGAGTGTTCGTGGTAAATGGATTGCGTATTAATTTGAATATTTTGAAACAAATTTGTTTCGACTAGCTCTGTTATGTAGATTTGTAATAAATAGGAAGTATTGTAAAATATGTCGTTTAACCAGTGAAAACAAAAGTCAGAAATTATATTTTTCAATTTACAATTTTGCTAATAAAATTTTTACGCATCCTTTCAAAAAAATAATCTCACTTTGGTATATTTCAATTAATACTTGCGTGTACATTTAACAATTATTTAATCGAGTTTTTAAGCGCTTCCAGACATACATATATAGTAAAAGCGTAATGATGATTAATAGTACTTTTTAACTTCTGTGTTTACATGATCTTTATAACTATATCAGTTACACATATTTACGCAATTCATTCTACAATTATAGCTTTGAGATACTCTAGACTAATGGGCGCTAATACATTATTAATAGTAATGCTGGTCGAAATTATGGGCGTTCCACTTTATTTCAAGTATTTTGATTAATTAATCAAAACCTTATTTTGTACTCGTTTTGATCGATGTTTATTATTATTTTATTTTTTTATTTCCTATTTTGGAACTAAAAAGTATTCAATATCTAATCTAAGATATAAAAATGTTTTCATTTAACTATTTTGCTTCTGTTACATATATGAAAAGCAAGTCATTATTTGTTTATTTACATATTTGGGACTCATTTCATATAAAAATTTTTGTTGTAAACTTAAATTACAAAAATTAATTTAGCTATAATGTAGTACTGTATATGTACATACGAAAACAAATATTATACTAATCAGATCTAAGTCAAGTTAAGAAACCAAAATCAGAATGAACTATCAATAGGTTTTATTATTTTTCTTTCTAATTTAGTTCAAATTCATTGGTCAAAGCTTTGACTAATAACTCATTACATATCATTTTCTTCTTTGCCATTTACAACTGATTGTTTAAAGAACTGCTTATGTATGAAATCTTATTTTATATATTTAGAAAGTATGCACTCCATTCGATATAGGCTTCTAAATAATCTTTAGCTAATGAAAATTATTATTTTCTGCTACGCCAGCGTTAATTAAAATCACAGAAGTTAATTAAAACTTTCTGCGCTGGAGAAGGACTCGAATCTCTATCTGCCGTTTTCTACACGACTGCTCTTCCCATTAGGCCACCAGACAGTATAACTTCCAGTGATTTAACACGTCATAAATTGCATTATGGAAACAGATCTAATATTTTTTACACCCCCAGTCAGGTTATTTTGATGTTAATGATTATATTTATATAAATATATAATTAAGTTCTTTACGATGGTAAGGCAGCCGCCTAGAAAACGGCAGATAGGGGTTCGAGTCCTTAGCCAGCGCAGAAATCTTTAATTAATTTCTGTAATTTTAATTAACAATGGCGTAACAGAATATAATAATCTTCATTAATTTCCCATCGTAAAGAACTTAATTATATATTTACATACATTTATTAACATTAATCTGTAACTACTTTAGACCGTGTGTTTAAGAATTTATTCACGTATTTGATAAACTCAAATCTACGCCACATTGAACTGAAGCATTTGCCTACAGAGAGTTATTTTTTCAAACATTCTTCCTTAAGGAAAGCACGTAATCATTAAGATTTTAATGCCGAGTCGTATTCTAAACCACTGCTTCCTTATCGAACTTTTAAACTTTTAATTAGCACTATAAAGTAACAATAAACCAAAAGTATTTTTATAGTATATACTGATTAAATTGTGGAATTTGATAAGGGAAGAATTAATGGTAGTTTAAGCTGAAAAAGTGACGTGGTGAAAATGCTTTAGTCTCTAGAAACACAAGAGATATCATCACAAAATTATTTCCAAAAAAGAAAGCTAACTGTGATCACTTGACAAGTTTCAAAATTTTTGAAAATGGATTACGCGAAAATTAGCTAAAGACAACCGAGCTCAAAAAGTTAGCCTTGCTAGTCTATCTCGTTAAAAGAGGTAATGTACATTATATAAATTTGGGGCAGTTGGCACAAAATTACTTGGACGTTAATCTGCGTATTTACTGTGATACGTTCTTTTAGCTTGCAGTAATTGGTCGAAGTACAAGATAAGAGCAACTAGCTCCCTGTTGAAAACGCTTCGGAACTTGTATTTATGTAAATAACATATCTCATTTACATATATAATTTAAAAAAGTAAAGGATAATTATTTGACAAATTTCGTTAGCAAGAGAAAGTACTTTAATTTAGATTTCAATAATAAAATTACTTAATTGCTTGTTTAAGATATTAGCAAAGTAGTTATTAAAAATAAAATGAATATTTTAATTCTGCAAATCATTGTATATTTTATTGTTATTAATATTTATCAAAAAGATTAGTTATTTCAAGAGAATTTATGTTGTATGTCAACACGAGTATAGATGAATCATTAATCACACTTACATGTACAACTGTTGTCGCTAAAAAGGTAAAAATAAATAATAAGAAGAAAACTACCCTATTTTTTAAGCTGTTGTAGAATGCGTGGTTGCTTCATTAGTAGATGTCTACGCGCTACAGCGCATCTTTCTCATTGTGAAGTAAAAATGGCCTTAATGTAAATCGCTAATGACGATATTATATCCAAAAAAAGCAATATTATATGTATCATCAAACAACTGTATGTACCATTACAGGCTAAGCCTATTATATTATTATTTGTCTTATATGGTATCCCATATATATTGGGAACAATGCGTGAATTCGAGAAAGTTTTTAAAATTTCTGTCATTTAAAATTGATGGATTTGATCCCGGTACTGGGTTAAATCACGTGGAATTACTCCGAAGACATGGTTCTGTTGCGCTGGTTCTCGTCGAAATGGTCGTTGATGTAGGTTCTTCGCAGTCTACTTCACAACAAAGTTGATTGTGAACATTTATTATTTAAATTATAATTTTATGTTCCACGATTAGCTAGCAGATATAATAACACTTTTGTAACACCAAGAGCTAGACCAATTTGATGAAAAGATCTCTGTGATTGTAATGTGTACGAGTGCCGAGCGAAGAGTGGATAATGAATTTTTATAATGCGCCTATATCTTTATTGACCATCATTTGATTATTTCAATTATATTTTACTTTATTTTGTAACGTTTATTCAATTATTATTTTTTTTGGTTGCAGTAAATTGTTTATTTGGATCCCGTTTTGAGTCCTGTAAAAGGTTATCTGTTGGACTCAATGAAAAACTATTATTATTATTATTATTGCCAGCAATTGAAAAGACCTCATCAAGTTTTAAGGCAAATGTGACACATTTGTCAGTCGAAAGTATATAATTTTTTAAAGTAATAATGCAACACATACCAGTTGTACCGGAAAGTTATTACCGGTTATGATTTGCCAAGTATTGTACATATGTCATTTTGTTCTACTGACATCAAGCATCGAAGCCATACATGTTATATTTTACGAAAGTAACACTGTCATAGATTTATATCTCTATGAAACTGTCGAGTTTCGTGCCTGAAAAAGTATTTGCAGTACGCATCACTTTTCTTATTTAATCAAAAGAAAAAAGCCCCCGAAAGTCATCGTTTGCTGGTAGAAACTACACCCACAAAAACATGTGAGGAGTGGTTTCGATAATTCAAAAGTGGTGATTTCGATGAACAAGACAAAGAACGTTCTGGTAGATTGGACAAGTTTGAAGATACGACACTGCAGGAATTATTGGATAAAGACCAAATCCAAACTCAAAAATAATTAGAAAACCGTTAAATGTGGCCCAAGAAATGATTAGCGACCAATTACGAGTAAATAGGAAAAATCCAAAAGCTGGAAAAGTGAGTGCCATATCATTTGAATTACAAGCAAATGGAAAATCGAAAAATCATCTGTGAAATGCTTTAATAAGTATGATCGGAAGTAATTTCTGCATCGAATAGTGACGAGTGATGAAAAGTGGATTTATTTTGAAAACCCTAAGTGCAAAAGATCATGGTTATCATACGGCGAAGTCGGCCCATCGATCCCAAGGCCAAGTCGTTTTGATTGCAACACAATGGTCTGTGTTTGGTGGGCGTGGTGTATTAAGAACTGTTGAAACCTGGTGAGGCAGCTAATACTGATCACTACCGACAACAAATTATCAATTTAAATCATGCATTGATAGAAAAACGAATAGAATGGGCTCGAAGACACGGTAAAGTAATTTTACAGTACGATAACGCGCCCTCTCATACAGCAAAACCGCTTAAGGAAGCGTTAAAATCATTTGAATGGGACATACTATCGCACCCGCCGTACTCCCCAGGCCTTACCCCGTCCGACTGTCATCTCTTCGCATCAATAAGACACGCACTTGCACAGAAGCACTTCGCCAATTCTGAGGAAATTAGAAAATGGTTTACTCAAAGGACAAACAACTTTTTTGGGATGCTATCCATAATTTGCCTAAAAGATGGCCAAGATATATAGAATCAAATGGCCAATACTTTCAATAAATAAATATTTCCATTTTTTTGACAATAATGTAGTTTTTTACAATGACTTTCTGGTACATCTGGTTATTTCAGAACTGAGAATTGAGTCAGTTAGGATGAGACCCACCCTGCGTAATATTCTGACAGACAGATAGCTAGGGCTATCATTCAATTTGTTTCTTACTTTTATAATAGCTGAATTAAAACCCTTCCGAAACGTTAATACGTTTTACAGTAGTAATCGAAAATAATGACTTATACATATGTATGTAGATTGAGGACTAAATTTTGTTCAAATATGCCACAAGAACTACATTAATTATTACTAGACCTGATATCTTCATATAATGAAATTAACTTCAAAAACGTAAGACAAAAAATATAAGTGCTTTTAAAATCGAAAATATAGTAAATAACAAAAATCTCTTATTTAAATGTAATTGTACACAATATATTATGAATTATAGAGTTTGTTAAATTAATAATTTTAGAAATTCAAAACATATAGAAATAATAGTTCTCGTTGACAAATTAACATTTTCATTACATAAAAGTACCGTTGTCTTGCATATTATATTATACATGTTATGATTAAATTTATTATCTGTTACAACGTAGAAATTCTAATTAAAATTTTAATTAGTTATTCATATTTCATGAAGATGAACACGTTTCGGGTAAACTAGACTTGTTTATAGAGCACCAGAATAAATTCAAATTAATAACGAAGTTTCACACATATCAATATTATTCAGTACTCCTACGTGTGGAATGAGAGGTATATAAGTTTTTTATTCAATTATATATTTACCAGTTTGGTCCAGCACATCTTGCTATCTTTCTGGTGATGACTCTGCGATTATAAAATACCGATATTTTTAAAAAAATGAACCAAGCGACCCAAAGTTTTCCTTGAAAACAAATGTTTTTCTCTTTAAAGAATTCGATAGAAAGCGGAGCAAGAGATAATCACTTTTTAATCTGGCGAATATTTTACGTACGATAACATAACCCATCAAAGCTGTGAAAGTTTCTGGGGAGTCATAAACGTGTATAAGGTTTGGCGTTATCATGGTGAAAAGCTACACATTTTTTGTTAATCAATTCTGGCCTCTTCTGTTTCATGAAATCACTCAGTTTGTTCAATTGGTGACAATACATTTTTCAACTTATTATGAGACTGCTGGGTAAATATTAAAAAAAAACAATTCCCTGAAATCTTATCAAATAGCGAGTATCACTTTTTTATGAATATCTTTGAGTCGACTCATATTTTCAATATTGTTGCAAATAATTCAAATTTAGTCCCATTTTATCATTTGCTTCAGATATTGATAATTTACTTCATGTTTTGGCAGCAAATCAGGCATGTCAATGCGATGGAATTTTTAATAATAATAATAAGTCTATATTGTCCAAGAGAATTTCCCAATTATATGTACATAAAGTCGGTAAATCAATAATAATTATCGATACAATTGGCAGGATCTTTTAAAAAATAAATTTACTTGTAGTTAATTTGTAGCTAACCTCGTATATATTCGGTTAGCAACTAAGTACTTTCGGTTTTTACTGACAGAGAGCGTTGCTTTATTTTTTGTATAACGTATGTCAGTGCTGTACTTTACCGTTTGTCGCGTGATACTAGTCACATTGACGTAACTTCAGAAGCAAGTAGTGCGTGATTTTTATTAAAGCTATTAATTGTGGGTTAATTTTAAATGGAGTGCAAAAACGAACATTTTCGACATATTTTACTATTTTATTTCCGTAAAGGAAAGAAAGCTGCTGCGGCTCACAAAAAGATATGTGAAGTTTATGGTGCTAATTGCTTAACAGAGCGCACGTGTCAGAATTGGTATAAAAAATTCCGTTCTGGAGATTTTTCCCTCAAAGATGAGCAACGTTCTGATCGGCCTACTGAAGTTGACGATGATCAAATCAAAGTCATAATTTAAGAGGATCGTCATATAACTGTTCGAAAGGTTGAGGAGAGGCTACATGTATCGCACACAACAATTAAAAAACATTTAAAATGTCTTGGGCTAGTTAAGAAGCTTGATATTTGGCTACCTCACGAATTGAAAGAAATTTATTTAACACAAAGAATCAACTTTTGCGATATAAACCTTAGACGAAATGAAACCGGCCCTTTCTTAAAAAGAATCATCACTGGTGATGAAAAATGGGTCCTGTACAGTAACATAGTTCGAAAACGGTCATGGAGCAAACACGATAAACCAGCTCAAGCCACATCGAAAGCTGAATTACATCCAAAAAAGATCATGCTGTCAGTTTGGTGGGATTACAAAGGTGTTGTGTTTTTTGAGCTGCTTCCAAGGATCCAAACGATCAATTCTGATGTTTACTGTCAACAATTAATAAAACTGGATGAAGCAATCAAAGAAAAACGGCCAGAATTGTCAAATCGGAAAGGTGTAGTTTTCCACCAAGATAATGCAAAACCTCACACATCTTTGGCAACTCGTGGTAAACTATTGGAGCTTGGCTGGGAAGTGATGCCACATCCCCCATACAGCCCTGATCTAGCACCATCTGATTACCATTTATTTCGAAGTTTGCGGAATTCTTTGAATGGTAAAACTTTCACAAATGACGATGACCTTCACTCGCACCTGGTTCAGTGTTTGGCTGATAAGGACCAGAAATTTTATGAGCCCGGAATCATGCAGCTGAAAGAAAGATGGCAAAAGGTCATTGAGCAAAATGGAAAATATATAATTGATTAAAAAAAATATTCTTTGTTAAAAAAAAAGTGTTTTATTTTATACTACAAAACCGAAAGTACTTAGTTGCCAACCCAATACATACACAGTACAGCTACATTTTTTTTATTATTATAAAAAATCGAATTTCAGTCTTTACTTTTTAAGAATACTGTTAAATAACTTTTATTAACTTAGACTTTCAACTAAATTTTCTCCGACTATTTACTTCATCAACCACAATGAACAAGTTACATATATCTCAAATAAGTCAAATAATCATTAAACAATTTTGTGGCACGTTTAAATATAGACTGTCCAGTTCTAATAACTGTTGGTTATTTGTAATCCCAAACCAATTTGCGTAGGAGATACTGGGGTATTTTAAGGACACGAGACGTTAATTTAACGACGAGAATAAGATCCCTAACCATAACAGAGAAGAAAAAAGGAAGAGCATATTGAGTTTCGCGCAAAGATAATTATGAAGTGCCTTAGAGGTAATGTGTAATTTCCTTTTCGTTTTCTCTATAAACACCATAATCTACATTTTGGAGAAGCTTGTTTTACCGAGTACTTACTTTAATTAAATTTCGTATATCGAATATAAAAGTAATCTAATTTTATATTTTATTACGTTGATCGAAAATGTGACTCCTTATTTTGTCGTATATACAGTAATGGGAAAAGTAAGTTACTACCTGCAAAAAAATCAATATAACAATACTAGTATTATTTCCATATTTAAAATTCTACTTTTACTCTCGTAATGAAGTTTTAAAAATTTGAAAATGTATTGTTTAATGAAAGAGAAGGCAGTTCCTGCAAAAATGTTTCTAGTTAATCCTATCAGATTATCCGAGTAAGATTAACTGAGAATATTTGTCGATGATTACTTTGTTGGAGTCTTAAAGACAATTTGTGCACAATGTGCGTTAGTATATGACTGGACTTCGGAGCGTTTAGTTGAATTATTGTGTTTCCAATCGTAATGGACTTGTTTACTTTAGTAAAGGGTTTTCCAATAAGGACTTGACAACTTTTTTTCAAAATAAAATGCAGACCATTTGAGATATTTCAAAAAATTTATTATCGGGTTGAAGTACAATCAAAACATTTATGAATGTAACTCGACTTCGTTCATATGGCCACCGCGGGCACGTTTGCCACGGTCGATTCGTTAGACCCAATTTTCGATTACTCGGCCACACAATTCGGCCGAAACCAATCGACTGGTCCATTTCTTGAGATAACACGCTCATCAAACTTACTCTTCAATAAATCGATTGTAACGTGTGCTGTGTGGCTTGTGGCACCGTCCTGCTGAAACCACATGTTGTCCAAGTCCATATCTTCCAATTCGGGCCAAAAATAATCGGTAATCATGGCGCGATAACGATTACCATTCACAGTAACGTGACGATCATTATCGTCGACGAAAAAATATGGCCCTATGACACCGCCGGCATGCAAACCGCACCAAACAGTTATTTTTTGTGGATGAAGTGGTGTTTCATGAAGCACATGTGGATTTTCACCCGACCAATAACGCATATTTTGCTTATTGACGAACCCATTGAGCCAAAAATGAGCTTCGTCACTGAAAATGATTTTGCGATGAAATTGATCATCTTGGCGCATCTTTTCCAGAGCCCAATCGGAGAATGTACGTCGCTGCAAATGGTCAATCGGCTTCAATTTTTGAGTCAGCTTGATCTTGTATGGGTGTAAACCAAGATCCTTACGCAAAATTCGCCATAAAGTGATCTGGGCGATGCCCAACTCTTGAGAACGCCGTGGAATTGACTGATTTGGATCATTTGCTACGGACGTTTCAACGGCAGCGATATTTTCGACACTTTGACCAACCCGTTGTCTCACTGGCACGGCAACATCACACAACGAATATGTAGACTCAAATTTTTGCACTAAACTTGTTACTGCCTGTCTACTAGGGCGAGAATTACGACCGAAAATCGGAGTTAACGCTCTTAAAGTAGCGGTCACAGACTCCGAATTTCTGAAGTAAATTTTTATAATTTGCAGACGTTGTTCGTTCGTGTACTTTACCATGATGAAAATGTTAAGTTTATTGAATAAATTGACAGTGACAGTTCGATGATTAGTGAAAGGGTGCGTTCACAAATTGAATTGAAAGTTATCAAGTCCCTATTTCAAAACCCTTTACAAGTGCCTGTGAATATTTTTCTGATAAAAGAAAGGGTAAGCGATATTCTCACAATTCGTTTTCTTCTATCATCCGTATTCCAATTAGGCTAATTTCTCGAAAGCAGTCAAATACCTATAATATCTCACGAAAAATTGCCACTTGATAGTGTTTTTTCATCAACAGGGCTTAAGTTTCCGACAAATTGCAGAAAAAAAGCAATGTTTTAAGTTTTCGACATTTAAAATTATCCAAAAATGAGAAGTAACCGGTTTGGTAGCTAATGCAAAAGAACGAGTACGCCAAGAAAAGTAAAAGAAGGTCATAATGAGCGTTTGCGATTGATATCTTTACAAAATAGGACGAAACCATCTAAAGAATTAACAAAAGATCTTTGTGGACCGAAAGGAATTTACGTGCATCTTTCTACAGGACGGCGATACATAATTAAATAGAGACTTAAAGGTCATGTTGCAAGAGGGAAGCTATTAATAAATAGAAGCAGTTGAAATATACGCGAATTCATTCCTTTTGAACACTGGATGAGTAGTGAGGCGTACTTTGCACAGATGGGTCCAAATTTAAAACATTTGGATACCAAAGGAAACACTATGTTCACAGAAGGGCTGAAGAGTGTATAAATCATTATATACATATATAGTCAACAATAAAATATGGAAATGATTCTGTGCAAGCATGGGGTTCCATTCCATATCTGTGCAAGCATGGGGTTCCATATCTGTCCAAGGAGTTAGCTCATTAATTAAAATTACTGAAATACTAGCGTCAGCGAATTATTTGGAGATTCTGCCCCAACATGCTACACCAACAGGAAGACAATTGATTATAAAAAATTACATTTTCCAATACCATAATGATTCGAAACATACTGCTAGGATCGTTAAAAATTATTTTAAAGGAAACTGAGCAGTAAGAAGTTGCACAAACTTCAGTTTGGCCAACACAAAGTCCAGATTTACATATTTTCGTACATGTATTCGATAATATTTAGGTTGTGTGAAGCAGAAAAGATCGCCAACTGAAATCAATCAACTTTTTGATATCCTTTCGGAAGAATGGAGTAATATTCTGGAAAAATTTCTAACAAAACTATCACTCATAAACCATAACAATTGGTTTGTTCAAAGTTAAAAATTTTCCAATGTATTTAACACAAACTTTCAAATTACATCGACAGTACATTGTTGTACTCTTCTGGGAGCTAGTAAAATTGAAAATGGATTGACGTAGTTCCATTATACGTACCATAACATTAACAATTTCTTTTTACGATCTGTTGTTTGGCCCATACATAACACAGTTTCCTATTTTGCAATTCGGATTTAATCCTATGTTCAATGCATTCACTAGACGGATGGTAGAAAATTTTGTGACATTGTCCGACTAGGTAACGGATATTTCGCATATTTATTCCAGAATGAACAGAATGGTTCATTGGATAATAAAGTAAACGGTAGATTACACAAAATCGTTGTTACATACACAAATGAAATAAAAATTTCTAGTTCGATTTTAAGCCAGCTTTTTTAGATATGCGCTTTGTGCTCTTCACGTATCGTACGCAGTAGTTTTCCGTCCAACACATTAGAAACATATCGCAAATTTTTGCACCATTGTAAATTAAATCAGAACATGCACTTACTAATTTATTTGCTTGGTCAAACAAAGGTGGTTTTTTCGATACACCTGTGACATTATTATTATATTATATATAACAGTTTGTTGCAAAACAAATAAGCATCGCCCTCAATGTAGATACTAATATGTAATTTCGTAGACAAAATTGTAGAAACCTCATATCTGGAAGGAGAATGCTGCGTGTCGACCTGGTACCCCAGAGGAGCGCATCTCGAAATTGGCAACTCTAGTAATAAACGCCTTAATATTGGTAGTAATTAAGTTGAAAAATAGATTGAGGTACAGGCTCTTATAAAAATAAAATTATAGTAAAAATTGCACTTGCGTTCTTTCTACATCAAAATGGTACTTAAAAAACACGCCTCGTATTTTGAATTCACATTATTTATTTGCGGGTAACTGTATATAATTATACTCTAGTTTTATTGCATTCTACAATTTAGCAGTGATGTCTCGGTATATAGCATCTTTTATGTTGTAACTACACGAATTAAAGCAGAGGATTTCCGGGATACCGCCTTTATTGGACTAAACGCGCGCATTCAAAATAGTAGCAGTATCTATCGCTCTTCATAATACGAGGACTGTTCGGAAAATAATCTCTGCTTGATTACAGTTTTTGAATAAATTCACTTGTTCTACGTAAAATGCAATCTCCTTAGTATAAATAAGCACTGTTTTACGACTGGAAGAAATACTAATGTAACGTTGTTTGAATATAATAAATGAGTATTGTCCGAGATAGCACGTGGAAATTAAGTTTGTGGCATCTTTCTGGGCTACTGCGATAAAGGTGATATTCGAAAGATGACTTGAGACAACAAAGCAGGCGAGTCCATTTTGTTCGTTATCAATTTTTTTGAAAAATTGCTACTAATAGTCTGTTTTCTTCTAGTCAAACCTATCTAGCTCTAGTAGTAGAACATAATCCAAACCACGAATAGGATAAATTTCATCAATTTTAAACAACAGAAACTTGAGAAATTTCCGTAGAATTCCTATTTCATTAATTTCAATTTTATATATAGGACACCGTACTCCTACTTACGAATCACTAATGATTAGAGAAGAACTTTAAACGAAGCTATGTTTTTGAAATCTATACAAGTCCGAATAATAAACTTCCCAGTTCGAAATGCAGAATTGTAGACAAGAACAGTAGGCAGATAATCCGAAAAACTAAGCTCCTCATCAAAAACAACACTATAATCGTTTAAATGTGTTTTGTGCTCGATTTATAAGTTACTTCATTGATAATTAGAATTATTTCTTGCTTTTTTTCTAGTGAGTAATACAAAACAATATTAATCTATATTTAGAGTCAGTTTATTTAATAAATACCAGTTGCTAATCACGTCTAAATTCGTTTGAAGGACATTCATATCTCATTATTAACAATGTGATAAATCTTTAACTCATCAGGATAGGCCAGTACAGAGCAACTGATGGAAGTAATCAAATCAATAATGAAGATGTTAATAAAATATGATCGACGGTTTGATATCTGTGGAACTCCTGATGTTGTATATGTGTTCGATGTGTAGCCATTGTAATGGACTATAGTTTAGTCTATTCTGAACGTAGATGTTCGTGAATACCAACAAAAATTTAGTAAATTCAAAGGAACTCATCTTCATGACAAAGATGTAACAATTTATATTATGAAAAGGCCGAGAAAAAACGGCGTAGCTGGGATTCACCACAATCATCTCGCGCTGAGACAGTGTACAAGGTTAGAGACTGTTGATCATTTATACATAAATCCATCATGCTTCGAAGATAAAAAACGGCATAACAATCTTGTATATTCGCTCATATATTTTTTCAGACACTGCAGTATAAAAGTGATACAAGTTTCAAAGAATAGCTATTTTTATCGTGTCTAGATGTAAAATACTTCACTTCGGTCAAACAATTTGCTAACAATAGCTAACAACGGCAAGTTGCCATGAATATCAGGAAGAGCAGAAATGTTATTTTTAGAAAAAAAAACTTTAGAGAAGGCAGATGCAACAACAATACACTGAGGGTCGTCAAATTTTGCATTATCGTTCATAAACTCTACCAGGAATTCTTGAACAATTAAGATAATTAGCGATCATTTGTCAATTCATACTACACACTTTCAATATGTTCTGATAGGCTAAAGAAATATCATCTTTGACAGTCTTACATAAGCGCTGAAATTGAAATTTAAAATAATTATTTTTACTCGATTTCCCACTTTTTATGCTAGTATCGTTTCAGCCTTAATAATGTTTCAGTAGTGGGCGTAAACCATTCAGAAAGATGTTATCTTGAGAAACGACAGACACAAGAAACATATAAGTTCATAATGAAGTAGATCTTTTGGTAAAACAAATTAAATACTACATTAATCTTGAGTAGATCGTCTAGAAAATACCAGTCAACAGCTAAAAGTTGAGAGTGAAGTGTACAAAAGTTTTTTTGAAATTATAGCGTTTGCTATAATTCGTAGAAAGTGAAACGGGTATTGGTGAAAGATAAAGGAGGAAATCAATACTGGGTATAGGATGATGGACACCCACCTGTGTGGCATCTAATCATAGTGAAATAAGAAACTGTATTCAAAATCAGACAAAAGTAAATCCAATATTCTCCGTGGATTATAGATAATATTGTGCTGTCATAAATTTAGGTATTCAATGAAAGAGAGTACCAAGTTTTATGTGTAAAGCTTTATAATTCAAAGATGGAAGATTAAAATCTCCTATATTTGCGAATGGATTATCACAATTGGTCAATTCCAACATATGTAAGAATTCCTCGAGTACACTGGACAAAATATCAGACAAAATGTATGAGACTATAGAAAACACGAAAAATTACAGAATTGCACTTTACAAATGAAAATATTGGTCAAACGTTTGATACAGGGTGTAAACCACATAGCCCGCTGTAAACCGATATATAATGGATATTCAAATATACAAAAATTTTTATTTTATCGGAAATATAGAAACACGAACTTTAAAAACACGGTCCTGTATTCAGATCGAATCTAAGTAAATAAATAAAAATTATACGTTGTTGATTCCAGAATAGGCATTTATTTATTCAGATTCACATCAGAAGTGTGAGTTGGTAAATTATATATAAGAGTACTCGTATCTATGTATGTATGTATCTGCATCCTCGTGAGAAGTTTTACAAGCATATATTTATTTATTACCTAGCCATAAAAATCTCAAGAATTTAATTTACACCCTGTATATTTAAACGTCCTAATGTCAATTACGCAACGTCCCAGGGATCTTCCAATAAGAACAGGATCCCTGTCGCAACCCCCTATAGTGTAACAAGATAAAAATTATCCATCGATGGCAGTAGCATCACATAACCATATCCAGTCAAGAAAGTTGCATCAAAATTAGAAGAATGCGTACAAAGAAAATTGATAATATAAATTATCTAATCTGGTAAAATAGACAAAAATATAAAAAGAACAGAAATTCTGCTGGCGATATACGTAATAAATTCTCCTTTATGTAATTTGTGAACAAATATTTACAAAGTTATTATAATCTGCGAGATATAGAAAACGTTTGCTTTTACAGATGATATCTGTATTTTTGCATCCTCGCCACTCGTATTCAAACTCGTGCCGGAATAAAAAATTAATCGGAATTATCGATTCGGCGTGTTTCCCTAAACCAGCTGATTCTGTTTCGGTGACAGTGAATAATATTTCGACCGCAAACGAATCAGACACACAAAAGTGCGGGAAGAGTGATTTTCGTTGAAAATTTAATCTCTTAATGTGTTTTTATTTACGAACGTGCGCGTGTGACACTCTTGCAAGCGCATGACGGATGTTTGTTCTTGGTACCGTTTCACAACGAATATACGGATATTGTGGTTATTTCTCTCACATTTCCCAAAATGATTACACCAAGATCGGCATGTTTACATTGAAAATATTATATTCCCATATCTAATATTTTTGTTATATTTTTAATTTTGCTTATCTTCGGAACGCTAGATCTAAATTAAACAGGAAATAATGATTGTTTGTGTATGATTTAGAGAGTTCGTTTTATATTAATATATACCTACACTATACATTAACAAACCATTCCAGTTTGTACGAGGAATACTATCAAGAAAGAGATAATAATAGTAACCTTTATTGTCCAATAGATTACAAAGAATCCATAGATAATAAATTAAAGCGGACTACGCGAGTACATTACTAATTCATATTCAAAACTAAAAAATAATTTATTAAATACAGAGAAAAATAAGGAGGTACAAAAGAAAATAAGAAATTATAATAATAGAAAAATGAATTTATTAAATGAAAAATATTATAAATATAAATCCTAAATATAAAATTATTACGATATATTATATGCATACAACACCTTGCTCCCAAACACACAGAACTGGTAATCAACACATCGTTTACTTAGACGAACAAACCATCAACATTTATTAAAAGCTTTTAAAATAAGGCTTGTATTATTTCTAGACAAATGGACTAAAATAATTGATTTTTTATGTTAAAATTTGATAAGGTACTTAAAGTAAAAACAAATTTCCTGAGAAAGAACAAATTATAGTTCTTTATATGGATTATGTCGGGAGAATAAATGGTTACATCAAGGGAAAGCTCGACGGCGAGAAAACTTTGCATACTTCAAAATGAGATGTGTATATATGTCTCGTGTATCTTGAGTATATACATTAGGATAGTTAATCATCCTTGAAAATGTATAGGAAAGTGCCCCCATTCTCCAGTCATGAATACCATCTTTGTTTCACTAGGTAACGGGTAATTTATTCTAGATTATATCGAGGATGAGAATTCAGAAAATCTATGCGCAAGCAATTTGAAATCTCTATTTTGTAAACAAGAGTTGTTTATATTCCAAAGAAAATATTAATTTAGATCGTTTCAAAAGAGAAGGCCGTAGAATATTTTATTCGAGTAAATGAACTCGTACTTCTACGGGAACTATTTCTTCTTCGTCAATATATATTCAAATTATTTGAATCCCCGATGTTCAATTTATATTTAAAGAAAGCAACCGAAACTTTTATTGGAAAAATGAAAAAAGCATTTACATTTTAGAGTGGATAAGACTAAAATTAATTACATTTTATTGTACTTTGAAAAGCAATTAATAATAAAGTAATTTTTCTTGTTTTGTAGGTGCTAGCACACAAACACTAATAATAAGAAATTTAAAACAGTACCAACATAGATAAAAAACGTATAATAAATACTTATAAACAAAGTAAAGCTGTTTAATTGAACATTAAACATCAGAAAAACCTAATTTCGACATTTAAGTTGTCATCACCAGCGTCAATTAATTAGCGACACTGTGCTTAACTGCTGCTGATGGTGACAACTTAGTTGTCGAAATAGGTATCCGGAATACAAAGATTAATATGGCGAAGGTTTCTTACTTTTTTAATTAACATTTAAGATTATTCGTTGTGGCCTTAATTGCCGGTGCCATATATTTTACTGCGCGCTTCTCTGATCAATTAAAGTGCTCATACCTTTCTGGACACTCTTGGCTTTTGGAACTTGCCTTGATTAAGACTCTTTTAGTCTCTACGTAATCTTGGTCCTGTTTTACTTATTTTGTACTGCATCCTTACAAATTTCAAATCATTATGATCTCTCCGTTGAACATCAGATACATTTCTTCTACGATTTTGACGTTTACAACTTTATGTATATTGATCTGTGTAGATGAACCTGGTTCAATCTTTGCCTTCCTGCTTTATCTTTCTTTCTTTCTACTTTAGAGATCCTTAAGTGTTTTTTTCTACATTTGTTGGTTTTTTTTTACTCGATGCGGTACTGTTCTCATGAGCCGCAAAAGTAACGACAATCCGCTTTGTAAGAGCCTGGCTTGACCAGATGAGGCTAATTATGTAATTGCACTGACTGGCCACACAGGAACGTAAACTCTGCAGTTTTTTGCAGTTACCCAATTCCCGGTACGTTATTTTAAACCTTGGTTTGGCTTTGGCTCGGGTTCCCCGGAAGGTCTAGTTCCTGCACTCAAATCCTAGCTGTGGGCCCGTAGTCTAAAAAAGCTAATTCTAGTGCAAGATTATCCTACTATATCTCTGAATAAAGCTCATACGTATTAGTGGACAAAGAAAAAAATCAAAATCTGCCTTGACTTAACGACACTAATACAGAATTCTCTAATGTAAATATACCTCAGAATATTCCTATGATTACGACTTCTGTTGAAAATGTAGACATGTCATATGATAAAATTTCATAGTAATCCCTCTATTTGAAACAAAAATAAAAACATATTCTATATTATAAACGAAACTACAAGATAACTAAAACATTTGAGGTGATTCAAATAGTTGTCATTTGAAGGTGTTGCTAAAAAATATTTATCAACATTTTAAGAGTCATTTATACGTAACCCAAACATCAATAAGAAAAGCGTAGTTGAAATGAAAAGCTTCGAGAAGTGCATTAGTGCTAGAAGAAATAAGGCAAGGCTATTATTTCGACTTCATCTTCCAGTGAATAAAATCATATTCGATAAATGCAGTGATTTTTATAATATTCATGTTTTATATCATATTCAGAGTAAAGTGAAATATGAATGAGAGATTTGATTTCAGAAATATTTACGTATACGAAGATGGTTTGCTAGAAAGTGAGACCCAAAATAAGACAAATAAGTCATTAATTTTTTCTTATAAAATTTCAACCTATTTCGCTCAGCTTCAGTATACTTTGTGATCCTTCATGCTGAAGTACTATTATCCCATTTTTTTTCATTTGTTTTCTGATTTTCATAATATATATTACTACAATAACTTCTCCTTGCGACCGAAACTTCTCTCTGGCAAGAAAGTATTTGAATTTAGTCAGTAGCAAAGATAATGGCTTAGCATGACTTAAAATCTTAGTTAATCCAATTTTTTGCGAATAACTTGACTTGGTGCGTTGTATTCATATTCGACATCTTAATCTGTTTCATGTTATTAAGATGACAAATACTTTTAGATGTAGTTCCACAGATGCTCCACTGGTGTCGCATCTTGGGTCACTACTCTTTTACACTTACATCAATGATCTCCTGACCGCAATTATTTCAGCTTATGCCAGTGTTTAAACTTACAATATTGCCTTAAGATTATTTGCAATTTATGCGAGTCTAGTAAAATAATGCTGAATATTAGCATAGCAGAGTAATTAACTATTCCAAGTATAATAACCCTCTTATATACATTTAATTATTCATTCCATCAAATTATTTTAGCCAGACGAGCTGAGGCTAAAGGTTTCGGAGTTTTCTTCGACTCACATTTAGGGTTTTCAAAACACATTTAGTTAAAAAAATCAAACAACTTAATAAACGAACAAACTGAAATAATCGATTCACCATTAAAACATTCTTTAGTACAAAATTTTAACTACATTATCAAGAGTTTAAACGAATGTTCCAATAATAACACAAACAATGCATTTATTCAATTCTCTACATGAAGATATCGAGAACCCATAAACTTCATTCAATCAAATATTAGATTTAAAACTCGCCAACTTTTCGCAGTTCGAATCAAACATAATCTCACGGTCATTCGCAATTATTTGTATCCGAAAGTTTTAATCGTTAAACCTCTTTCCCGAAGCTTTTAATTAAAATTTTATTTAAACTTCTCTTCCCATTTATGCGTTTCGGATAATACAACTTTCACTTTTTTTCCATGGCTTTCGTGTGGCGATGCTTGAAAATGTAGGACGTGCACCCCACTAACCGAATATCACGAATCACCAAACACTGAAATTTTAATAGAGCGCTTGTCGGGACGAGAAAAGGGAAATTGTTAAGTGCCGTGCATAAAGTACATGTCAAACATTATTCGAACGCTACCGCCTTGAAATATCGACGGGCGAATTTTTAATATCGAATCGCGCGGCGTTATTATTAACAACGTTGTTGAACGAGCCACGCGAAAACGTTAAAGAAACGCTCCGAAATATCCGCATGGGAATTAAACAAAAAACTTTAATTAAAAATCGTAACTGTGATATATGTATGGATGTTTCATATGTACGATAAATACGCGCCTTTTGAAGTCCGTATTTGTTAAAATACGTATAATTTAAATTGCATTCAAAAAGAAATTCTTTGATAGGAGCTATTAAAATGTTTTGTAGTTAATCAAATATATTACAACGTTTAATGTCATATGTTATGTTAAGACCAGAAAACCAACTTTTTTTAAAATATTAAAACGGAATGGATTGTAAATAAGTATTAGGAATACATTAATTTCTAAAAATACCTCTAAAACAGCTGTTACTTATTATAATTTACCAAAGTAGATAGAGAATGTATGACAGATTTATCTTTAATCTGTTGTTTGTTTCGAACACTTTTGTTGATGACACTATGAGCCTCTCAATGATTCCTAAATAATCTGTAACCATTTCATGACATTTAATTTACTGTAGGTCATAAGAAATAACCCATTTAAGTGGCAGTATGTATGGTGGTTACAAATGCCTATTATTTTATTTTAAGATTCCAAAAGAATTATCCGCAAATATTCGTTCGAGGCGGAGCAACTCTTAATGTTGAATATTGAATATATTAGAGTCTGATAGACTGTATTCGTTGTGTTCACTTCGAATATAAAGCAACATACAAATAGTGATTATTGCACAATACACGTTCTCATCATCTGTTAATATTTATTGATCCTTCTGTCAAAAAAAATCAAACATTTTTGGCAAAAATAAAATTTCGTTGGCAAAAACACATGCTCTCTTATATTCACCCGATTTGGCTTCCTGTAATTATGTTTTGCTCCTCAAGCTGCATTTAGTTATAAAAGGAAACCATTCTGCATCAGTTGAAGACATTCAATAGTTAGTGAGAAGCCATCCCTAGTCTATTAACCAAATAAAAAGTTCATTTGATTCACTTAGACATGAAAATTATTGTATTCTTGAATTTTTGTCAAAATTTTGTACTTACTTTTTTTTTCTTGAACTTATTCTTGTTTTGATCAATAAGGTTGATATATAACCCCTTTCCACAATTAACTATTTTTTATTCAAAACCAAGATGTGCACTTTTGAACGGTGAGGATCGCGTACGGAGTTTGTTTTTTCGTGCAATTTTTTCGCCATGTTTTACCAGGTGCGACACTTTGAGATTGTCTGCTGATGATGACAACTTGGTTGTCGAAATGCGTATACAGAATTTACAAATAGTTAATTGTGGAAAGGGGTTATATATCAACCTTATTGATCAAGTCAATCAACCACAGGCTCCATCAAGTTCAACTTATTCTTGTTGTTTTTGAGAGAGTGTTACAATTATTAATAATTCATTTTATTATTAATTAATATACATACATACATGATAATTGTTTCACCACACCGTGGCTTCTTCAGATGTTTAAAGTAAACAAGTAGAAAGCATTTAAAGAAGCCACTGTGTGGTGAAACAATTATCATGTGAAAATTGTAACACTCTGCGCATTTATTAATTTAGTCATGAATTTTCATCGAGTAATAGCTGATTCAATCCAATATTTGAGAAAAAGTTGTAAATAACTCTGAATTTCGTAATGATATTTACATATGTATCATTATATAAAACTCGTATATAGCACATTACTTGTACACATTTGTCATTTCAGTTTTTACTCTCCAGATCCTGCGCCAAAAGAACATGATGATTCTACGTCTTTGTCTATTCTAAAGAACATGACGGCAATGTCGTCTGTTATCATATAAAATTATGTTTGTCCAGATATCATAGATTTTCGACTTCCAAGTGAAACCTTCTTCTTGCCTAGTATTCTGTTAGAGGAATGTTTTTAAAAGATTTTCAACAGCGAATGCCATTTAGGTGAAAACGTTTAACAAATTTAACATAGCAGCAATATTCGCATATTCTTCTATTTATATTTATGTCATTATAGTCATTAACTCTTCAGATTCTGCCCCAAAAGGATATGATTTTCTGTCCCTCTGTCTAATCTAAAGAAGGACGATGTTGTCGCTTCTTATAATAGAAAATTATGCTTGTCCAGGTACATCGTAAATTTTCGTTTTCCAAGTGTAATCTTCTTCTTGCTTAGTCTTCTGTTGTAGAACCTTCTTGGAAGATTTAACTTTGTAGTATCCAAAATTAGAACAGACTTTTATCTACATTTATGCACGTGTCGATATAGTCATTAACTCTTCAGATTCTACCACAAAAGGACATGATAATTCTGCCTTTCTCTCTATTCTAAAGAACTTGACAGCGATGTTTCCTCTTCTCATCATTGCAGATTATGCTTGCCCGGTGGCATCGTGGATTTTCGTTGTCCAAATGTGACCTTTTTGCTTAGCCTTCTTGGTCTAACTATTATTCCCCTTGGAAAGCTTAAAACAGTGAACCCATTTCGGTGAAAAGTTTTGTACATTTAATTTAACATCGAAAATTTGAATATTTTATACTATCAAAGATAGAGAGATAATAGCTCTTCTCCTGGTGCCTCTATTCTTCGCTTTCGGTTTCGCTCAAGGGTAGCTCAGGATATCTGCAATTTCTGCGTTCAACTACCATCTTCTAAAATGCTTTCACTACACTCCTCTCCCAGTACATCCTCGGATACTAATACTTCTAACAGTTGTCTAATGACATCCCCTTAAATTTTGTTACTTTTGTATAAGATGTTGGTTTTTATAATAAGATTTACTTGATAATTTTTAAGCTAATTTCAGAATTTTCGCACGATATCGCTTTTGTTCAAAGAGCTTCATTTTCTGTCCTTTATTTATTTATCTACCATTGCTTTAACTAAATTTTATAAATGAATTTTTATGGTAGCGTCGAAGGTCTCATTTATTGAAATCAGTCATCAGTGGTCATCAAACAGTCTACATCATAAAAACATGAATACAGATGTGTCTAAAATTTATGTAGTGAATATCTTGCATTCTTTGCCAATATGAAAGAATAATGATTGTAAACATTTTATTTAATGAGAAACTAAGTTTGTAAGGGAATATTTTAACAAAAAAGAAACGTTTTCCAAGTCTAATAATTAGGTGTTACCCAAATACTTTTCTATTGTATTCACGGGTTTACAGCAGTTTTGTATTATTTCATATTTTCCAAGAGTCTCGCATTTACAAAGATTTAAACCGTTTATCTTGCCGTTGAATTCAATACCGTAACTAATAATTGTATGCGCAGATAGGGATGGTAGAATGCTTTAAATGACTTTCACGTTTTCAGTGCGAAATATCCCCCTATTTTCTGTTTAGTTTTCCAATTTTCTAAACATACATGTACGAGCAGAAAGAATGAAACAGGGCAATACTAATAAAATAATTTATTTGTTTCTCAATGGAAAATATGAAGTACCGATCAATGATTAAGTAGAGTAGTAGTAGTAAGAAATCAAAGCTGGGCTACAATCTATTTGTGCAACTTGTCTCTGTCGATTACGACGATAAGACGGCATATGCGCATCTGAATTTAAACGTGTTCAGACCAATATTTTTGATGATCAACGCGGTAGACGTCCAGAAATTACTAAAAGAGAAATATGGTACTAGATGACATTCCAATTCATTTCCGTGAAGTAACAAAAGAGTTTCTCAACCTCTTGGTCGCGACCCAATATTGTATTGCATTGAGATTTTCGTAAATCGCGAAATTTTTTGATTTTACAAACATTAATACGAACGCAAACAGCGCCCTTTTATTATAATTAGTTCCACTTTGATAAATCGTGAAATGTCTATTCGGGTCGTGCTGCCAATACAAACAAGTTTATTGAATTGCCTGTATAAAAAGTTTGAGAAAGAAAGCTACTCCAGGCATTTCCCATGGATCAGGGGATTCGATTTTGCATAATGAATTGAGTATGAAAAAGTTATGTGCGACATAGATGCAGCATTTGTTAACTGTGGATCACAAATGTAAGCAAAAACAGATTTCAGCCATCAATTTAACGAAGTTAAGACATGATTGGGAAGACTTTTGTCGCAGAATAATAACGGTTAATGAAACCTGGATATACCATCATATATCTGAAATGAAAACACAATCCAAACAATAAAATAAGTCTGGTACAAGTGCTGAAGCTCGTAGAAGATAGAGACCGGACGATTAGCCGAAAAAGTTATGGCTATTCTCTTTTGGGACTGTCGTTGGACTCATCTTATCGATTAATGAACTTTATTTCGAACTGCATCTTCATCCAGTTCATTCTACAAATTTGTCCCGCTCTGACTTTTTCTTATATCCAAACTTAAAAATCTGGCTCACCGGCAAGAGATTTGAATCGAACGAGTAGGTAGTCATTTAAACTAACCTATATTTTACACAATTTGGTAAAGCCTACATTTATATTGGAATGACAAAACTTGAATATCAAAAAATACGTTGAAAATAGAATATTTCTTTGCCAAGAAGCTTGTATGTTTTCTCGTCTAGGCCTCTTTGATTTATCTTCTTTACTATCATAACCGTTTTAGATAGTTTGTGCTATACAGCAGAGTTATTAAATTGAACTTGAACATATCCTAATCAATAATTACATAGCAATTCCACATTCTATTTTTTTATGTTATTAGATTATAAAGCTAATTATTTTTTGTCGCACATATACATGTAATATTAGAAATTTGTATTCAAATTCGTTTTTATTTTATATTTCCTAGATGTTTATGTGGCGACAGGTTCATATGTATGTATGAACATTAGTTTCTTCATTTCAAATATCGTAATTTAGAATGTGTGAAAAATGTAATTACATTACGTATTTGGCTTAATGTATTTCAGGATTACCATATTACCTTAATAAAGATACAACGAATATTAAAACATTATTTCGAAACAGCATACCATATTAATCCATATTCACTCCTGCATTATAAAACAAATTTTCATCTTTTGGGATTTGAAAATTGAACTTTCTTTGAAAATTAAATATTCATTTGGAAAATACGTAATTAGTCACGACTCGCGCGCCCTATGAATGTTGAAAATCCGTGTCAGGTAGCAGTAACATTAGAACATTATTAATGAAAAGATTAGATTCTAGATTAGAACCTAGAAGTACACCAGAAGTTGAACAGAAAATACTAGAAGTAAAAGCATTACAAAATACGTAATTTTGTCTTGTCAACTAGCATGACCTCATAAATAACAATAATTTAGGAGGCAAACCAAAACGAGTAAGTGATGATTTATAGAGACAAAAGTACATGGAAAGTTTGTACGCATCACACGATTGTCCAAACTTAGCTACTATACAGAGTAAAAAATGTAAGCTTCGTTGCAGTGAAATATCTCAATATAAAATTATTTTGTCCAGAACAAATAAAAGTATGTAATACTTGGTCAAAGATTATTGCAAAATTAGACAATATGGCACTTGGTTGAGCAACTTTGAAAGAACTATTCTAGCTATGGTAAAATTGCTGCCTTTCATTAAAGGAGTCGATATCGTACATCTTAAAAATACAATTTGAAAAAGTAGACAGTAGAAAATGAAGTTGTGAAAATTCTGCATACGATGTTTCTAGTGCTAAAAAATCGAGAAGGCAATTTCGCTTGTGTGCCTATTAAATGAAAACTTGCTTCGACCATAAAGGGCAATACAAGCAAATTCGCACTACTTTTACTTGATAAATGTTAGGAAAAATGATTAATAACTCTGAATGACTAAACAAAATTGTTTGGACAGATGAAGCGCATTTTGAATTAAAATGAAGCGTTAACACACACAATTGCAAGATATTGAAAATAATGTAAATACGATTGATTGGCAAGGATTGCATGTTGTCAACGTACTTATGTATACAGCTGTATATCAAATTTTCTAATAGGATCTTATTTCTATGAAGAAGTTATGGACAAACGAAAACAAAGATAAATTGGCAACGAAGTTTTCGAATATTGCAAGTCTTTATGCTACCAGTATTGCAGAATCGTGATATTAACAACATTGTTTTTATGCGAGACGGTGCTCCACCTTACACAGACAAAAATGTAAGACACTATCTTCTTATGGGCTTCCGGGCTGGAATCGCGTCACTGTTATAACTGCCGACGTTTCGTACCCATTCGTATGGGACATCTACAGGGCTCAACTACTGCTACTATCTGTCGCACTAAAACTGTACACCAGTGACGCGGTTCCAGCCCAGAAGCCCAGGAGAAGATAGTATGGACCACGACCGCGGAAGTCTACATACCAGATGTAAGACATTACTACGTAACACATTTGCCGATTGTGTAATTAGCAGTCATTTTCTAAACAGTTAGCCTTTTAACTCACAAGATATAGAGCCGACTGGCTATTAGTTACAGGATTATCAAAGATTTCTAAGTAGATTTCCAAGTAAGCTTATCTCGTGAAGAACTGAAGCAATCGATATCTGTTGTCAAGGACATTATGTGGAATGCTTTTTTAACGTCGTTCATAGTTTAGAAGAACGGCTATTTCTAAATTAACACCATGGTGACACCTATATTTAAATTTTTCTTATTTTTTTAAAAATAAATCCCCATTTCCTTACGAACAATTTCATGTTTTTATTTTTGCAGAATTTGGCAAAGTTATAGTCATTTCAAGATATTAATTCACTGTGTGATATTAGGAAAATATTTATTAAAAATAAATATAATACTGTCATCATTCATAAATTCACAAGAAATGATAAATTAAAGTACAGTATCGATGAGACGTAAATAGAAAAATTTCAATACGCATATAACATTTACAAATATACTTAATGAATATTGCACTTGTTAGTCTACTAAATACGAATAAAGATTATTTTCAATGATTCTTAATATTCCTTCCTAAAATATTACTCAACGTGACACAAAAGTAAAGTATAACTGATAATTGCTTCCCCGTTTGTTTCCTTGCCAGACTTTTGTGTGGAAAACACATTACTTCAATTTGCTCTTTGTTCATCTGTCATCGCTTAAAATATTCACCTTTATGCTCTCTTTTAATATCCATAAGTACTATTGTTATATTTATCTTTAGAATTATAAAACTAGTTAAATAAGAGCAGTTGTATTTTTAGATTGGCACTATTGATTAATCTTTTAAAAAGAGCTTTTACGTCTCAATGTACTTTAACAAAAAGAAACTACATAATTTGAATAAAACTAATCGATAATATTAAAACTAAAGAATAATCTAAAGATTGCATTAACAGTAAGCATTACAATACTTTGCTTATCGCTTTTACACGTATGTAAACCTGTTGCTAAGCGTTAATTTCGCTTCGTTGCTGGAAAGCTTATGCTTTAACGCAACTTCTAGGTTACAAAGCTCGAAAAAGCCCTAATCAATTATAGAAATTAAAGTACGTGAGCAGAATTAATCAAAAAAAAGGCAAAATACCCTTAGTTCACTGAAGGTTGATATATAACCCCTTGCCACAACAATTTTCGTTTTCAGTATACGTATTTCGACAAATAAGTTGTCATCATCAGCAGATAATTAAACAGTGTTGCACCTGGACAACTACGGTAAAAATACCCGTACGAGAAACAACTTCCGCACACGATCCGTACCGTTGAAAAACAAAACGTAAACTGTGTGGTCACAGTGTACGTTTTGGCTTTCTGAAACAGCATTGGTGGACTTTATATTATTCTAATTATGTCAGCAAATTCGTAAGGAAAGGGAGCATAGTCAAAATAAATCATAAGTCAAACAAGCGAACATTAAGATCGGGACTTTTTTAAAACAAAAATCATATATTTGAAACGAAAGGATTGTTGTTCCCCAATAGATAGAAGTGACCGAAAAAAATCTTTAACTTAGATGAACTAGCACTTAGTTTCAGTTTATCAACGGCGAAATTAATGTTTACTTATTTGCTGCTATAACAAAGCTGTTACAGCATCGAAAATGGTACGTTTAAAGATTATAAATGCGTTGTTTCAGTCTTGTGCATTTAGTTTTTGAAAAGTGGTCAACGGAAATTTAGCAGCAAATTCAAAAGTCAGAAAGTCTGAAGTTCAACTGTCAAATATAAATATTGTCATTTGAATATTAAATAATCACGAATGACTTAAAAAGTAATTTGTAAGTATCATAAATGGTATTCTTACAATACTGCCATTGAAGAGTGTACAGATAAAACGTTTTCTCATATAACTTTTTTTATTTTCTTTGCATTATTCTTCAAATTTCATAACCGTTTTCATAATTCATACGAGATTTAATGGGAAGTAGATTATTTACAATATCTTCAACAATTTTTCAAATTTTCGGTAGAATACATAAAAGATTCTCATTCATTTTACATTCGATGTAATAAATACAAACTATTCAATTCGTCAGTTTCTGACGAATTTAAATTTTAAATTTATAAATATCACAGTGTATTGCTAACCACTACGAAAATTCTTAGAATTTACCTTACTATTATTTATCTAAAGAATCATAAAAAAGGAAAATTAGAGAAAATAACATAAAGAACTTATGTCATAATACACTTATCGCACTCGGCCTTTAGGGCCCTCCTCGCTTTGCTAGGCGTGCCCTGAACTAACCTCGTACGATAAAAATTATCTTATGACAGTTGTTCTTTAATATACTATTAAAAATTCAGACAAACTTAATAAATGAATAGACGTAATTGCGATTGATTCAATTATATATTTTAAAAATTTTGCAATTTATAAGCCAACGTCCAATTAAGTTATTATAATTTCATTCGCGTCTCGTATTTGATGTGCCTAAATCGACGCTCTTCGTGCAATAAATTTGTTGCTTTTTGTGCTTTCACATAAAGCTTCGCTTTGAATGTGTGGTGATGGAAAAAATTCAACTAAAGTTTATTCTTTTTGTTTTAAGCTCATTATGTGATTCACATTACGTAACTGGAGTCGTCAGGAGGAGTTGGTATGACAGTGAGCGAAGACGATGTTAAAAAATAATATAGGTAATACTTTAAACAAGCAAATTTAATAGCAATGTAATTTTATGAAATATAAAAACTAATTTTAATTGTAAAACGTATTGTCTTCTTGAATTCTGGACTGGAACCCATTCAGACTGGTATCTAATTCGGTTTTCTTCTCGTCATTTGGGAACATGTTGAAGGATACGTCTGCCACTATCGCACTGACATTAGCAATAGTAGAAGTCCTAATAATATTGTTTCCAGCTATTCTCTTATTATTGCAACGAAGCCTATTCATAAGTTCGGTCCGAAAACCAAAGAGAAGAAAGCTACAGTTATAACTAAAATGTACTATTCAATAGAATTATAAAACGATTTTTTACTCAAATAATTTCAGAATAACTAAATGATACAATGTTAAGCGAAGGTGGCGTACTATTGCTTATTTACAGAAAACTACTACATCAATCTTTGAATAATCAACTTAACCCAAAATGATTCTCTTAAGCTATTAATATTTCTTAACATATATCACGTTTGTCTTAAATCTTCATTACAATATCATCCATTAAAAGGATACAGTGATCTCTTATTTCTTGTAATAATTTTCTCAACATTAAACTAATGAGTACTAAACATAATAAGTGGGAGTCAAGTAAAGACAGAAAAAACTATTCCATTAACTGGAAAAATCATGCCTACCGTTTTCTGATTTTCGTGATTCTTATGAAAAAACCGATTAAGTTTCTGTGTAGGAGTAAAACGATAACTGGGCAATATTATGTAACCTTACTGGATCATTTAAATGACGAAACCGCGTTTAGTGAAACATAAAATTGTTTTCTATCAAGACAATACAACAAATCCATTCCTTTGAAACTTTTACAGAGAAGTTTACAAAATTACAATATGGTATTCAATATCCACGTACTTACTAGATTTAGTTTCTTCAGACTATTATCTGTATCCTAGCATGGCGGTTGCGGAAAAGAGATTTACATAATAATGCGGTCATAGACTAAATGTTAACTTATTTCGAAAGTTTGGTTAAATCGGCCCACGTGGATGGGATTAAAGAATTCCAGCATTGTGGGATGAAGTGTACAGTCTTGGGAGGAAATTTCGTAGACTAATAAAAAATTTTTCTTCTGAAAAATAGAACTTTTTGAATTTTTACACGGACTTGTAGAGTTATTTAAGGATAAATTAAGAGCATATACATAAAGTTCTCTGTAAAGAAAGAAATTCGAAAGGAACTTTGAACCATTGAGGTTAGAAAAACAATTAAGCCTAAAACTTACACTACTGGCGAATTAAAAGCAGAGTATTGGATCATGTAATATGCCAGAACAGAGCAGATAAATTTGTTTTGCAATGTATTGTACCAGACATTTAGTTCATATAATACGATAGGGACTTTTTACATTCTTTACATATAACTGCAAAGAATCCCTTTCAGTTTACGTATAAGAACATTCAGGTACTATTTCATGATACATATGCACAGTCGCTCCTTACTCTTCTGCCTCTGCTCAAGTCAGATTAACCGGTAATCGACAATTTTTTTTAATATACGAGGACAATTCATAAGACTAACTAGTGTTTTCATGTAATGCGTGAAGTAGTACGAATAGTGGGTCATTATTATGTCTGCAAAAGTAGAAGATTAGTACGCGTCCAGTTGTGTAAGTGTTAATTAAAGTCGTAATATCATATGTCGCGTTCGCCCATTATATTGAGTCAAAGTGGCAGTTGCTTTCAATAATAGACATTTATCGTAAAACTTTTACTGTTTACGAACAAAATGTCGTAAGTGATGGAATTGTGCGTCAGTGGTTTATGCAAAGAAGAGCGAATCCTCACGACTAGTAATGTAGTCAGTAGAGAATTTTTTCAAAAAATTGACAACAAAATCCGTGGAAATTTCAGAGCACTTCCCATAACAATAACTTAATAGAATTTTGACAAACGCATAACAGCAGTCAAGGCGTAAGGCCATACTGCTTCGCCAACTAAACCAAAGAAAGGCAAACATTGTGAGAAAGATGACAGCCATCATTTTCTGAGATATAAAGGGAATATTAGTGGTTGAATTCATGGAACTGAGATCAGCCATCAATACTCAAATCTATTGCAAGACTAAACAATCTAAGACGAGCAATTCAAAACAAACGTTTTTAACCACTTACCCTACAACTCAGATCTGACACCAAGTGGTTTGCACTTTCGAAGAATTTACTGGAATCACAGAGCTTCAATTCCGATAGAGAAATTCAGGATG
This sequence comes from Dermolepida albohirtum, assembly GCA_031893035.1. NCBI lineage: Eukaryota > Metazoa > Arthropoda > Insecta > Coleoptera > Scarabaeidae > Dermolepida > Dermolepida albohirtum. The sequence goes on along the minus strand of JAVIWB010005875.1, from coordinate 429,309 downwards.
CATTCACAGCTTGGCTCAAATGCCAGACGGTAGAATTTTGTAGAGAGGGAATTTACAAGCTGGTTAAATGCTATGATAAATGCCTAATTTTGGATGATGACTACATGAAAAATAAGACACATCTGTAGTTTTAAAATGCATACATATATTTAAATTTTCCTGTCTACGTTTTATTAATAACTAAATGGAGGTTAGTTTGTTGCATTCGTAGATTTTGCAACACACACTGTATTGTCTGTCAATAGGGTTTAAAATTTAAACGATTAGTAATTTCAGTATGGTAATCTAGAATTATTTTGAAGCTTCTTAGTTCTGTGGAATACTAATAAGAACTAGCCGTTTCAATTAAATATTTATATTAAAAATCAAGGTAACTATTAGCATTGACAAAGTTAGAAAATAACTTGTATATTATACAAGATTGAAATAAAATATTTGTAAAATACGTAAGACATACACTACTAAATCTTTAGAATTTGGGTACAGCTATGAATCATACTTGGACTATGTTAGGATTTGTTCATTACATTCATCTTCATTGTTGAGAGTCTAAACTTCATTTTTCCGTCACTAAAATGACTTTAAATCCAATAAAATTTAAATATTTCCGTGATCGTGTCATCGCTACATACAACTCGTTTACCACTGAAGCTTCTCTATACTTGCATAGCACATCAAATTGACTAATCCAGAGTTATTAGGGACTTGTCCCAGTTTTGTGTAGGAAATGATTCATCGGATAACTATGTCCACTTAATATTTTAGAATATAACTTTCTAAGAAGTTAATGTTGAACGGATACATAAATCTGCATTTATTTATCACTATATAAAATGATAAAAATGCATTCTTAATTTTGATTCAAAGTATTTAATCTGTATTAATTATTAACGGAAGAATAATTAACTGAGGTGACCTTTACGTGATGGAAATCCATTACAAAATTTAACACATAAAATTTATATTTTATTGAAAAATAATAATTGTTTTGCCAGCACTGTGATTTCTTCAGACTAAAATGTAAATCACAAACGGAATATATTATTTATTTTCTGAACGTTGAATGGAGAACTCTGTTTGTCCCCATTCTATACTGTTCGTGATTTTTCTTATAGGAATATGTACAAGACCAAGTTTATGCTCCTCAATTACCCAGTAACCTGGATAGCTTTAAACATCGAAAACAGTCAATTTAGTGGATCGTGATATTTTACTATATGTCTGGAATGAATTCTTAAATCTTCTTTATGTTGTTCGTATCGAGTATTAAATATGATGGCCTTATTTATAACTCATAAATCTTGAAATCTTTCTATAAATATGCTCCATACGTCTGCAGTTAATTATACTGATAACACTACGAGGATAGTTTGACAAGTAGTGAGAATGACACATAGGTGGCGCTCTAATTGGTAAAACAAATGCACTGTAATTCAGGTTGCCCATTTATATGTTTACATTCGGATATTTACATAAATCAGTTGATTAGTTTATTTTTGACAGCTGATTAAAAAAGAAGCAACACGTCGTTTTGTTAAAATGTAAAAAGCAGAGTATCGTGCAGTGATTAAATACTTTGTAATTAAGAGTATGAAAGCTACCGAAATAAAAGATGAGTTACGGGAAACATTAGGTGAATCTGCTCCATCATCCGCCACAATAAGTAGATGGGTAAATGAAATTAAACGTGGTAGAACAAGCTGTGTTGATGAAGCGCGCTAGGGAGCACCCAAAATCGTGACTTCTAAGGAAATGATTATAAAAATCCATAATATTATTGCGCAAGATCGACGACTCGAAGTGGGAGAGATAGCAGACATGATAAACATTTCAAGAGAACGCGTACACCACATCTTAACGAAAGAATTGGGCCTTTCCAAGCTTTCGGCTTTCGGCACTCCAATGAGTGTTTGGACCTTTATAAGCGGAATCCGGTTGATTTTTGTAGGCGATTTGTTGTGATGAAACTTGGATACACTACAGTACACCTGAAACTAAACAACAGTCGAAACAATGGTTAGAACGTGGTTCTTAACCTCCAAAGAAAGCGAAAACCACTTCATCGGCAAACAAGGTGATGGCATCAATTTTTTGGGATTCATAGGGCATTTTGCTCATTGATTACCTTCAGAAAAGTGCCACAATTAGCGGACGATATTATGCAGAACTTCCACAAAAATTAAATGTTGAGATTCGTGCTAAACGGCCAGGAATGGCAAAGAAAAAGATTCTGTTTCACCAAGACAACGCTCCCTCTCATACCAGCACAGTTGCGATGTCCAAAATCACGGGTTGCATTTTCAATTAGTACCGCATGCGCCTTATTCGCCCGATCTAGTCCCTTCCGACTTCAACCTTTTTCCAAAATTGAAAACAGTACTAGGTGGAAAGAAATTTTCGTCTAACGACGAGCTTATCATCTTCGTAAATGAATATTTTGCAAGCCTTCCAGAATCGCATTTTAGAGGTGGCATAAAAGCATTGGAGCACCGTTGGAATAAATGTATTGCTCTTTTAGGAGAATATATTGAAAAATAAAAATTATTTTGTATTTAAAAAATTCGTTTTTCTTTTCCATTCTCACTACTTGTCAAACTACCCTCGTATGTTGTTAAATAGTGGTACGGTTTTGGAAAGTGTGATAAGGGTGGGACATGCTGCGCGATTCAAAATTGAATTTTAGGTTGGTGCGAAAGAATTACACTTAAATATCAACTATACGTTGATTTGACGATGACTTCCTCATTAACACAGGTTGTAAAAAACCAGAATTAAGTTAAGTTCTTGCGTATGAAGAGTAGGAGATCCATATTAGCACTGTTTCATAGGAGCTGAGTAATTCCGCATTGACCCTTAGGATTTTGAATAGAATATTTCTCAAAAATATCACATATTATTCGTTCTTTTAATCAGTAATGACTTACGGTCTAGTAATATGGAGTAATGTAGCATCATTGTCTTTAGTTGCAACATAAACTGATCAGAATTACAGAAGGTCTTGTCTAGGCGGGTGCTTGCAGAAGCGTTTTTCTAAAACTTTTTCCTTGCTTATTTATATTTGAATGTCTTTTGTAAGCTAAAAATAACAGCGCTAGATTTCTTACACAAGGGGATTACCATAACTGCTGAACTAATAAGAAATCCCTGTTAGTAGCGGATTATTGTCAATTAACTAAACGACAAACCATTTCAATTACATTGTTGTCTGGTTTTATAAAGAAATTCCGTTCGTTAGATTCTTACTAATCGACAAATTTAAGAAGATAAAAACATTCTTGGTTGCAGGAGCCGTTTATAATTACGATAAATATCTAAATCGTATAATACATGCTTACGATTTCTAATGTTTAGCCTACGAAATGCATGTGTTCTGGTTTGTTCTACCTTTTTGACTTTATACACTTACTTTTTTTGACTTTCAAGGCTTTATATATGTCTCCATATGTATTATTAAGACACATGCAAGTACTTATGTACAGAAACACAAGTAAATATGAATATATATTATATTGTATATATTTATTATATTTATTATATATTTTTGGAAATAAAATTTATTATTATTATTATTATTATTATATAATATGAAACGTCTTCCTAAACATATATTACATCGCTGAAGAAAGAGTAAATTACTGAATATAATGTAAAATAGCAATATGCACATTCCCACATTATACAATAAAAGACTTGAACTGTCCGCTAAAGTTTGCAACTAAAGAGTAGACATTTTCCTTCGCGTCCCACTAAATTTTTAACCCTCATCACTAAAGAAGTCCGTGCGCCCATAAAGATCACTTTCATTTTTAATAAAGCAAATCGAAAGTGTTCTAGCGGAATCTATTATTAACGATTTAAGGAGGATGAGGCGTCAGGCGAGGAGAATTGATTAGAGAAAAACGGATGAATCTTATGCATTTTTTAGGATTTCATTGCTGCGGTATTCCCCACAGTATCCTTTTCTCGCGAAAGCGAGTAATACTATCTTTGATATTGAAAAACTGTCACTGGCGGTGATGACCTAAATGCCCTCTCAACGTCGATGTTCCGTCGGAATACACAAGAGGAAGTATTGTCATACAGATGGTACATACATACATACGTAAATAGAAAATATAGCGTTCGAATGTAAAAGTACAAATATTCCTGCCTCATATGTGTGTATGTAGAAGTGTGAATGCATGTATGCGCCTGTACTATTCATAGTATGTCAGTGTGGGTTCGTGTGTGGAGATACTCTCCAAGGATTCGACGTTTACACGTCATATTTCAACATTCAGACATCAACGCTGAAAGCGTACACTTCAGCGTAAATGCGGGAATTCGTTTTCATAAAATATATTCAATTACTCTTCTTGGTGTAAGGGGAAACTACGATAGTCCGCCTGTCTCTCTGGCCGTGTGTATTTGTGTGTTATATGTTGTGACGTTCATAATTTAATTAATTTATCCAACGTGGATATGAATATGGAAATCTCGTTTAGTTATTACTTACAATCCCCTCTGTAATTATAAAGTTATGAATACTAAATTTATATAAAGCGATTCTGATTATGTTTCCACTGAAAAAGAAGCAGTATAATAAAATTAAAGATTGATAAAATGTGATATTCCGTAATTATTATTATATTTGTTTAAATACAATAAGAGAAGATTACGAGAGCCACCTTTTTGGATAAAGTATTAGGTCATTGGAAAAGTTCTTAGCAATTTTTATACAACTTGTTGTAAATCACAGGCCAACAATAAAATAATTTTTGAAAAACTTTGTCAGCGTTAGTCAATTAAGATTAACCCCTTTCCACATTAATTTTCGTATTCTGTATACGTATTTCGACAACTAAGTCGTCATGATCAGCAGATAATTTATTACAGTGTCGCACTGGAAACACTGTGAGTGTGTGTTTGGCTTTCGAAGGTGTAAATCTAGCACTGACTTTGGCTTCGTGTAGATTTTGTCTTGGTTTCAGGTGCGAAACTGTGATTAATTATCAGCTGATAATGACAACTTATTTGTCGAAATACATATACAGAATACAGCAATTATTATGGAATAGAATTCTACTAATTGATTAATTTAATCAACCACAGTCTCCATTAAAATTTACCTTTTTCTGATTTTCTTTATGCTGAATTAATATATTAATAATAATATATTTATTGTTATTATATTACGGGATATAACATTACATTCTACATAGGTGGCATTGACAGTTAAAAAGACTAAATCGCCTAAATATTAGAATATTGCCAGAGTTCTACTTTTGGCCTTATACATGCGTTTAAATAAAATAGAATAATAGTTTAAAAAAGAAAAGGACATGAAAAACAAGCAAACAAACAAACAAACAAGTAACTCTCAATAAAATATGCATCCCTTTCCTTCTAATGAAAAAGATAGTTTGCCATTTTTTTTATATTTAAACACACAATATTATTTTTACAATAGGTAGAAACTTCATTAACACCCCATTGAAGCAATAAGCAGTCAATGGCAGAGTAAACCGATGAGTATAGAGCGTTACATCGTTAACCGAGTTTTAGCAAAGGTTTATATCATTGAAGGAAAAGTAAGAATAAAATCGGACCCAAATGACTACCCTGCGGAGCACCTGAGGTAGCTAATCCAGGGTAAGACCGACTGAAACTCACACGCACAATCTGCATAGGACTGAATACATAAAACTTAAACCACGATCAAAACCTGGCGTTGATTCTACATGCTTTCAATTGCCAAAGCAACAAATTATGGCCAACTCCAAGTCCATTTTCAATAAAATGTTGACAAATACATTTGTTTCGGTACATCGACCCACGCTGTTCCGGAATAATTATTATCGTGATATCGAAGATAGCTTCTTCATTCATGATAAATTTCAGTCGTGTCCTAATAAATTTCACATTTCCGAATCCTATAAAGTTTGATTCCGTTCGTCTAAAATTTTGTTTAATTATTGGGGATAAATGAGGATATCTCTCATTGAAGTTTTGTCAACAATTCCATCAATATTCTCCATGAATACAAAATAAGTTCAAAATATTCATATCTGAATAATTCTCGTTTCCCATTTTGGGTACTGCAAGTAAACCACTAAACAAAAATTGTAAACACTTATACCAAAATTAACAAAAAATTCTTTATAGCATAAAAAGTATTGCAGATAGATATAGAAAATGTTATAGCGTGTTGATGTAGAAGTAAATTCCGCATTCGAATTTGAAAAGAGCTGGGTCGTTGTATTTGGAAAGGAAATATTTGGTGGTGATTTTGATGGAGCCTGTGGTTGATTAACTTAATCACTAAGGTTGATATACACACTAATGGCCATACAGTGTGCGTCTTGGCTTTCATCTGTACAGATTGTTTCGTACGGGTATTTATTGCCGTAGTTCTCCAGGTGCAACACTGCTTAATGTATCTGCTGATGATGACAACTTAGTTGTCGAAATACGTATACAGAATTACGAAAATTAATGTAGAAAGGGGTTATATATCAATCTTAGTGATTAAAAAAAATATATTTTGTGGTTTAAAGTTGCACCTATTCGAAGCTACTTTATGAACACACTGTATAAGATCTGTCAAAAATAAAAGTATCCGTGTAAAGCTAGAGAGATCATCTACTTGAAGTGGAATATCATAATTTTCGGTGCTAAAATAGCTAGAGAAAATAATAAAAATGATGTAAAACTTTAGTATAGAGAAAAACGATTTTCGGTTTAACTGGAAGCGCTGTCATCACGAAAATACTCCCTTTGAATAAAATATGAGTCGTTATGCTTACCATAGAATTTCCCGAAACAAACATAAAACAGTGCTCCCAATACTCTAGCGAATGATTTCGAACAATTACCTCATATATTGCATATTTTCTATTACAATCACGTACATAGTTTTAATTGCTTAATTGTTGTAATTTGTTACTCGAGTGAAAGCAACGCGTTTCAGTTTTGCTAAGCATATTTGCGGGATGTTATCTCTGGTACATCAGATACATACACACTAATGCCCATAAATGAGGGATCACATACTATGGATAGAATCGCTCTGTCTTTATACTCGGGTTTCGGTAGCGATAATTGAAATAACAGATATAAGTGCGTTTCTGTGAAGTTTGCCAATAATATCCGGATCATTATGTAAATTAAATAATTATACTTGTTAGTGTAAAATATTATAATTTCCTTTAATCCTTTTATGACCTGTATTCAATATGTATTTATAGAAATTTGTGGTACAACACAGAATGTTACAATCTAAGAAAAATTTAGTATTCGTCTAGAAACTATCCGAGTAAGTTGTAATACGACTTTTCGTGAACAAACGTCATAAAAGAAAGGAATTGAGTACAAAAATTCGTTGCGCTATAATAACATTACACAAAGAAAGGTTGTCACTACGGACAATAGGGCAAAAATTAAAATTATCATATCATGCAGTTCAAGATACAGTGAAAAGGTACATAACAACGGGTGCAATGCAACCAAAAAAACGTGTCCGAAGACCAAATATGTCTACTAGATAAGAAGATTTGGGGCTAGAACTGTTACTTAAATAGAATAGACGATTAACAGCTCTACATATTCGCGCAGAATTATATAAAAATCGTGAAAATCTGGTGTCATGTACTACCGTATAAAGACGTTTATCAAAGCCCTGATTAAAGGGGCGATTTGCTGTTCGTACAACATTTCTACGATCACAAAATCATAAAAAAAGGTTACAATGGGCCAAGGAAGATCAACATTGGGATGTGGAAATGTGCAAGCGGGTTCTGTGGAAGGAGGAATCCAAGTTTCAAGTGTTTAGAAGTAATCAACACGTTTTTGTTCGGACGACGAAGTTGGCGAAAGGACTATACCAGAATGTGTTAATGTTGCCAACAGTTAACCACGGTGGAGGTTCAGTTCTTGTTTGGGAATCATTTTCTTTTAATGGTGTTAGAGATTTGCATAGAATTGATGGAATTTTAAGAAAAGAAGGATATTTGAAACAAGCAATTCTGTCCAGAATTAAATTGACAGGAGAAGATTTTTATTTCCAACAAGACAATGACCCCAAACATGGTGCTAAACTTGTAAGGACTATGTGAAACAAAAAGATGAAGGAGGACTTCTTGTAAATATGATTTAACCCGCACAATCGCCCGATATGAATCCTATCGAGTTGCTGTAGGATGAGCTAGACAGAAAAGTAAGAGAACACTGTCCAAAATCACAGCTGTGGGAACACCTTACAAATATTTGGAATAATATTCCAGTTAAAACTCTTCAAAAACTTGTATTGAGACTACCCAAAATTTGTAAAGAAGTTATTAAGTGTAAAGGTGGACATTTTGACGAAAGTTGCTTAAAATAAAAGTGCTAATTTTTCTTCATAGAACTAATGATAGAGCGGCGACGAAAGTGGCAATACCATAGGCGGTACGGTAGAACGGGCAATTGGTGCGCAGTGAATGAGATCATTCACATCAAATAGAATACGGTTCATGGTTAGTATTTATAATAACTTCACACAAACATGTCGCGAAAGTCTGTGCCGTTTGCTACGTCGGTTAGAAAATACATAGCAGAATTTCCCGATTTAAAGTATGATGGATGTGCAGTATTGTGTTTGGTTTGTAATAAGCGACTTATAATACGGAAGAAAGACAATTGTAAAAAACATGTGAACAGTGCAATACATAAACTGAACAAAAGAAATGAAATACCTTATGCAACATTCCTTTATGATTTTTTATTTATGTTGACTGCATGTAATTTGCCGCTTCGTTTAATCAGCAAACGCCCTTTTCAAGTGTTCTGGAATAAATATCTGCCAAATTATAAATTACCTGCAAGAAGAACTTCACAGAAACATTTGCCGCGTTTAAGAGAAAGGCTTGAAAATATAGCAAGAAGAGAATTGCATAATAAAAATGTGTGGATTACTGTAGATGAGACTACTGATTTAAAAAAAAAATAGTATAATAAACGTAATCGTACGTATTTTATCAGCCAACACATTTTCACAGCCCTATTTGTTAGCCTGTAAACGTATACAAGTATGTACTGCGGCAAATATTCGGCAAATAATAATGAACACCTTAAAGAAATTTCACATTCATAGTACTCAAGTCTGCATGCTTGTAACAGATGGTGCTGCTACTATGTTACTACTCGGACGTTTACTAAAAGTAACTTTTCCTAAATTAATACACATAACTTGTGTACTCCATGCTCTTCATTTAGTTGCTGAAAATGTTAGAAGTAGTTATAAAAACGTTGATCATTTGATTGGATCCACCAAACAAGTGTTTCTTAAATCCCCTAAACGACTTAAAGAATTTCATAAAACTTTTCGAGATATTTCGGAACCACTGGAACCCATTCTTACACGATGGGGCACGTGGCTAAATGCAGCTTTTTATTACCATAAGAATTTTCACAAAGTTAAATCCGTTATATCAAAATTTAGGCCAACCGAATCCCAAGCAATCAGAGACAGTCAACATCAATTTGAAAATCCCCAAATTCTGAAAGATCTGCATACAATATATAACAATTACCATCCATTAGTAGAAGCAATTACAAAACTTCAAAACGAAAACGATTCGCTGCCCTTAGACGCATCACTATGCATAGTGCAAAATGTGACCGCTCATTTGCATAGTTTAACTGACGCTGCTGGTGTACGAGCTCATCAAAAATTATTAAGTGTTTTAAAAAAAAATCCGGACTTGCGTGTTTTACCAACTATTTATGACAAATGTGTAAATAGTGAGCCCTGGAATGATTTTGAACAACAGCTTCTTTCTGCCAAAATTACATCAATAGACGCCGAACGATCTTTTTCTCTATACAAAAACATTTTCTCGTCGCGAAGGACGTCATTTACAGAAGCAACCGTAGAGACGTATGCAATGATGCAGATGTACAGTTACTTCCACAACACATTACCAGGGTTATGAAATTACATATTACTAGGTAAGCACTAATTGTGTAAGAATAAGTCTAGACACGGCACTGCTACGGACACTTTCGCCGCAGTTTATAATTTACACTTAAACACCAACCGTGAACCGTATTGTATTTGATGTGAATGATCTCATTCACTGCGCACCAATTGCCCGTTCTACCGTACCGCCTATGGTATTGCCACTTTCGTCGCCGCTCTACTAATGATATTATTTTGTTTTATAAGGATATATAGGTTATTTTTATGTTAATTACATTTTTATTCGTGTATATATTTGTATTGTTTTACCTAAAGCGTACAATTTTTTTGTATTTTACCTATAGTGATTCCTCACTTATAGCCAGCAGTGTATATATTAAAAGCATGTAGGGCCAATACGGAAACCTGCGTAAGTCCGTTATCCAGTAACTTTATAGTATGTCCCTCCTCTGGATATTTTAGCCCTGTTAGATAATATGTTATTGTATCCACCTGATGTTTCTGTCCAGTTCTCTAGAGAATTTCTTCCTGTTATTTTTTGCGAAATTTAACCTTGGAAGCGAAGATGATTCTATTATTTAAATTAAGTTTGTGTATTCAAATTTCTAAGAGAACTGGTCGGTACTAACTGTGGGAAGCTGTTTAGCACATGACGGCTGACAAGAAAAGGTGTTCGATGTTGATTTATAGAGATAAAACACAGGTTAATAATAATCGAGAAACCAAAATAATAAAAGAACTACGTTAAATTATAATTACATATAAATTAGATATCAGCGCGATTACGAACTTGAGTTTAAAAAGAAATTCGTCCTTTATGCTAATTATAACCTAAGAAATGTTCGTTACGTGTGTCAATTTGGCTCATTGTACCTTTACTTTGAATTCTGCGAGAATTAATATTACCACTCATTACAGCAATAATTTAGAAATAGCATGCCTACTTTCATAAATGACTGTTTCTGCTTTCGCATTCTTTAAAGATAAAACGAACGTTATAGATCTCAAAAGGTAATTCCAGATTGCCCGTGTAGACGTAATTACGTGCCTTAAGCACGTGATAATATCTTTACATCAGATTTACTTTTACATTGGTACGCGTTATTATTCCAGAAATATGTTCAAAGATTATCTTAAATTGCTAGTATTTATTTAACACAGATACAGAACTTTGCTCATCCATTATACAAAGTGTATAAAAAGAATGTCTCTTTCAAAATTTAATATTCATGTATGCATTATATAGATAATTTGGCAAATACAAATACCACCGCTCTTTGTAACGTTTGAATAGTAGAATATAGTTATAACATGGAGAGATTATATTTTATAAACATCGTAGGTGAATAAATATACGAGGTATGGCCAAAAAAAATATCGGATTAGTACTATAAATTTTTTATTGGTTTTCCTTCATAATTTTAACATTACCCCCTTCAATATACTTTCTTCGGTAATAGGGATCATAGAAGAAAGTATATTGAAGGGGATAATGTTAAAATTCAAAAAATCAAAGCCACTCTACGTGAATTTTCCATTGGTCAAAGAATATAAATCATTTTTAAGCATTTTCGTGATTCTCGTTGCTTTTCTTTCACAACTTACTTAAATCTGAATCCTCACAGTGCATATTTGATCTTGAAGGTTAATAAATATTACTATCGATCATGCTTCAATGAATAAGTGGATGTTCTCAGGGATCTCATGCTTGACAGACACTGAGAAATTGACCGGGCTGTTCTGGTGACGAAACCATAAATTGTTCTTCCACAGTTCAGATACGTTTATTTAATAAAACTTAATTATATGACAATACTTGTCCTAGAATCTGGTGCTCCGCCTGTAGCACTACACCGGATCCACAGTTCAGACAGGAGATCAAGACAGTATCGAAAACCAGGGCCATTCTCGTCGTTCGAGAACCAACTTAAGTAAAACATTCTGTGTTCGTGAAGATCTCGAGAATTACAACCGATAAATTGTTTCGAAATAAGCTATGGCGGTGTTCGAGCAATCATTACGATCTCGGATTTCGAAAAATGTCTACAAAGTGTGTGCCTAGCTTTCTTACCGAAAGTAGAAAACTGCAACTGGAACGCCATCCTTGCGGTCTCGATTTATGACCACGTGATTATCATTCCTTTAGTCCACTAAAAGAAGTGCTTGGGGGGAGTAAAGGTTCGAAAATGATGCTGATGATAGTAGCATCAAGAAACTTTCTATTCGTGGGCAAAAATATATTATAAAATCAAGAGATTACGTAGAAAAGCAGTTTAATTTTCATTTTTGGAATGCTTCAATAAATAGAAAAATTTCGGCTTATATTTGATTTACTTCCGTGTTTGCTTTATTTTATTCCACTAGCCAACTACCTTTCTTAATTTTTTTTTTCACAAAAGCGAATAATAGCACATCGTAATCTTATCTATAACCTATTCATTTATAAAAGATAAACAAAAGTATTAGATCAGTTACTACTACTCTAATTTTTGAAAGAAAAGAAAGAAAAATTGCCTCCTTATAATTTTATGATGTTCGAATTTAAAATTTGATTTCGATCAATTGTTGGTTTTGTTAAAATTGCCTACGCGGACATGCATGGACAGACGGACGAAAAACAAAAATTGTGATTTTCTTAGGCTCCCAAAAACGTCTAAATCGAATACAATAATACAATATGTTCTTCTCTCTTACTGTCGCTCGAAACTAAAAACTGAAAAGACAAAGCGTTTACATTGACAGACATTTTTCTTAAAATAACCAAAGAATTAAGACACCTTAGTATTAACGCAGAATTAAGAAACATGTGATGTGTATCAATCTAGCGGCAGTGTCCGTAGTTTAAATTTTAGGAAATGCTTTATTGGAAACACATGATATTAAATTATTTAAACTTATTAATTCTATCCATTTATTTCAAAAGAAATATTTAAGTTAAGAATTTTATACCACAAGCACGCATGATTGCCAAATTCAAATTATTAATTAAGGATAAACGTGTTTATAGAACTTATAATAATGCAGGTATTAAGAAACTTCTAAATAACAATACTTGACAATATATTTATTAAACTTTTCACTTACAGAAATTCTTTATGTTATCCTATTAAAAGTTCTCTTGATTCATGAAAATACTTTACGAATTGCTTTGTTTAAAAGCCTTTGTTTTTGAAAATAAATATTCCCCTGTGGTGTACATAACTTTGCAGCTTCTTGTTTATAACAGACACGATAGGCTTTAATTAAGTTTCTTGCTTGTTGAAGTGTTTCTAAAAACAGGGAAAATAACAAATCAGTGTACTATTAAAAATATGTACATTGTTTTATTATTTCTGTCAGTTGGAGGTAAATAAAGTATTTAATCGAAAGTCAACTAAATATTGGGTTGGCAACTAAGTACTTTCGGTTTTTACTGATAGAGAGCGTTGCTTTATTTTTTGTATAACGTATGTTAGTGCTATACTTTACCGTTTGTCGCGTGATACTAGTCACATTGATGTAACTTCAGAAGTAAGTAGCGCGTGATTTTTATTAAAGCTATTAGTTGTAGGTTAATTTTAAATAGAGTGCAGAAGCGAATATTTTCTATTTTATTTCCGTAAAGGAAAGAAAGCTGCGGCGGCTCACAAAAAGATATGTGAAGTTTATGGTGCTAATTGCGCACGTGTCAGAATTGGTATAAAAAATTCCGTTCTGGAGATTTTTCCCTCAAAGATGAGCAACGTTCTGGTCAGCCTACTGAGGTTGATGGTGACCAAATCAAAGCCATAATTGAAGAGGATCGTCATATCACTACATGTATCGCACATAACAATTGAAAAACATTTAAAATGTCTTGGGCTAGTTAAGAAGCTTGATATTTGGGTACCTCACGAATTGAAAGAAATTCATTTAACACAAAGAATCAACTTTTGCGATATGCACCTTAGACGAAATGAAACCGACCCTTTCTTAAAAAGAATCATCACTGGTGATGAAAAATGGGTCCCGTACAGTAACATAGTTCGAAAACGATCATGCACCAAACACGATAAACCAGCTCAAACCACACTGAAAGCTGAATTGCATCCAAAAAAGATCATGCTGTCAGTTTGGTGAGATTACAAAGGTGTTGTGTTTTTTGAGCTGCTTCCAAGGAACCAAACGATCAATTCTGATGTTTACTGTCAACAATGAATAAAACTGGATGAAGCAATCAAAGAAAAACGGCCAGAATTGTCAAATCGGAAAGGTGTAGTTTTCCACCAAGATAATGCAAGGCCTCACACATCTTTGGCAACTCGTGGGAAACTATTGGAGCTTGGCTGGGAAGTGATGCCACATCCCCCATACAGCCCTGATCTACCACCATCTGATTACTATTTATTTCGAAGTTTGCAGAATTTTTTGAATGGTAAAACTTTCACAAATGACGATGACTTTCACTCGCATCTGGTTCAGTTTTTTGCTGATAAAGACCAGAAAGTTTATGAGCGCGGAATCATGCAGCTGAAAGAAAGATGGCAAAAGGTCATTAAGCAAAATGGAAAATATATAATTGATTAAAAACTATTCTTTGTTTAGAAAAAAAGTGTTTTATTTTATACTACAAAACCGAAAGTACTTAGTTGCCAACCCAATACATACCATTAAAGTAAATATTATTTAATTAATTTTTATATACTTTAACTGTTTACTTGACGAGAGCGCTAGTATATTGCGGGATAATTTAAAAAAAGGTTTTCGACAATAAATAAATTATATTTAATCGTAAGTTAAATAATAGAATTATAAGAAATTTACTATAAAATTTAGGAACTATACACTAGAATGTACGTTAACATCCCCATTTTTAAAAAATTGAGTGGATTATAATTTCGGTTTCGTATATTGACCTTGTATGTGCATGATTAAATTACGTATATTTTGCAATAAGCAATTTAAATTTTAATAACTTTTAGGTAGAAAGTCCCTTCTTAAGCATTCGAGAACTGGTAAAATCCATTAGAAATACAGCTGGTTATCTTTGATGTCGGACCAACAGATACTTTTCTAATTCTAATTTTCCATGTATTTCATGTATTTATACATTTAAGTTGTTGCAACTTGCATTTCCTAATAACAATTCATTTAAAGTTGGTAACGACTTGATAGCTTGGTTATTGCTTATCACATATTCGAGAATTATAAAGAATGTCTTGTTCATACTGAAAATTTGCCAGTGATTAAGAATTAAAAATTTTGAAAGGCAATTTTTATGTGATTATGGACAGAATTTAGGTTAGGGTTAATGGAAATGCGGAAGAACCAAGAGCTTACGAGGGCAGGATCGCTATTCCTGAAGTAGATCTGTCTTCTGCCAGGATCGCAGATGAGTATCTACCCGCTACCCGTTTTCTTTCTCTAATTTGCATACAAGAGGTACAGATATTTAGTTAGCATAGAATGTTTTTAGTAAATATAGCTGAATATGGTTGCTTTGGCTATAACTATTATATTTTATAAATATGATTGCCAAATTTGACATCCATGAGTTAAAGGGTAATGAAACGGTGAACTTTATAAAACAATATGTCTCTGAAAAAGCCAGACTTCGATAAAATCGAGTTTCGGTTAGTTATTAAGTATTTGTTTTATAAAGTTATCAGGCAAAGAAATTTTTGTTAATATGACAGAAACCTTAAGTGCTCAGTATCTTTCGTACGCCATTCTTAAGACACTAGGCTGCGGAATTTCAAAGAGATCAAATGCTAAAGACGAGCACTACCAACATTTGTAACTAGCCCAGAAAACATTGATTCTGTCCATGATATGATTTTAAAAGATCGACGAATTTGGTACAAGCGTTTTGCAGAAGCATTCCATATTTTCTATGAACGTGTGTTTCATATCGTTCATAGGAAAAACGCCGCAGAAAACTTATTAATGTGTGCAATGTCAATATTGCAAAACAATGCTCCTGCTAACAAGTCGTTAACTGCAATGCAAAGAATTATTGATATTTCTTTTAGATTAGTAGATCATCATTCGACTTAATATGCAAGTCTAAAAGGAGATTATATTGAATAAATAAAATCTTGTTTTCAAATATTGTTACGTTTTATACTGTAGGTTAAGTACGTATTAATACTCCCTCGTATCACTCTATTGAATAGTAAAAGTTTCTTGTAGACACGTTTTTTTCTCACCGAAAGTTAATAAATGTTTTATATATTTTTTGATACGCGATTAATTTTTTACTGAAAAATCGATTTCTCTTATAGAACTTGCACGCGCATCGAACACTAAAAAAATTCTTGTTCCACGTTTTTGGTCCAAAATTTTTTAAACTCTTACCTTATTGTCTAGTTATTTACTTTTTTGTTAGTGACGTCCATGATAGTATTCGAATTACAATGGCTAACAAATTTTAACTTTTGATTTTGTCATACTAATTTAAATAGAAAACAGAAACATTTATATTAATAAAAGGTAGATGGTCAAGTTAACTCTAATTTCGTTTTAATTTAAATGAAAATGTTTTTCTGTTTATAACATACATGTACAATTCAAATTTTTACAATTATAAATGTCACAAAATATTGCACTCTCTTATAAACAACACCCACAGTCTCCCTTCTTAACGTCTAACAGTAATCTGCTTACATTATAGGATTCCATATATCCTGATACCATTTTTCCATTCTCAAAGTGTCGTGATGAAAGTGCTCACCATGCTCATCACTAACAGCGTCCATATTTTCCGGACGAGTTAGAATGTAGATGTGCACATATCGTAGTCAACACTGCGAAATACTCGTGTAGCGTCCATTACTAAAATTTTGTAATTTTCTGGTAGTGTCATTACTACTTCAGCTCTCCTCGCTTTCTGTGTCAATTGGTGGTTGAGGAAATTGAAGATGCTCGTCATGTGGTTAGGGTTTTTGACCTAACACTGCTTCTACATACAAGGTTCCAGTTGCCCTGATAGCGTGATTTTATTCTCAAAATGTCTTGTTGAGAGATCACTCATATTTTCCGGACAAAAGTCCAAGCGAGAATTTATCACAGAATGGCAGTTTAAGGAACATATTGTAGCGCCGTGAAATAATTGCATTATGTCTATTATCAAAGTTTTATGGTTTTCTACCTCTTTGTTTTCTAAAAAATTGATAACAGCTTATACCTTGATTATCCACGCAAGTTTTTCTCATGCTGTTAATTTAGTTTTAAAATTTGCATCACTTCCTATTTCTCGAATCTGAGATAACAAAAATACCTTTTCTTAGATTTCCTTCCCATGCTATCTGCTTCTGGGTTTCCGGGCTGGAACCGCGTCACTAGTATATCTGCCGACGTTTCGTACCCATTTGTATGGGACATCTTCAGGGCTGAACTACTGCACTGAAACTGGTGTAAGTCGATGGGGGACGTGTTTATATATGGATAATGGGTCATGGGTCAATGGAGCGTTACGGTTACGGTTGGGTCGATTAGAGATGCAGGATTGCCAAGCGTTATGTAGGGGGTAGCCATCATCGCGGTTAAGATTATTGGGGTGCTTAAAGATCTCTATAGTTTCACGGATTTTGCGACCATAGAAGTGGTTAGTGCGGGATAGGATCTTGGTTGAATTAAACTGAATATGGTGCCCGGTTTCCAGTCTATGCTCGGCAAGTGCAGAACCGGCTATGCGCAGCAACCTAGTACAACGCTCATGTTCAGAAACACGAGTGCCGACAGACCGCTTTGTTTCACCAATATATGCCCTGCCGCATGAACAAGGAATCCTGTACACACCAGCTGATTCTAAAGAAACATGGTCTTTTACGGAAAAAGGGTCAGATAATTTGGAATGGGGTTTGAAGATGGTTTTGATGTTGTTTTTGAGAAGAACCCTACTGATGCGGTCAGTAACACCTTGTATATAGGGTAGGTGGGCTTTAGAGAGGGGGGGAGATGATGTAAGCTGTGTATTAAGTTGTGAGATTTTGGGATTAAGATGTCGATCTATGGTTCGCTGAATATTATGGTTGGAGAAATTATTATTTATAAGAGCTTTGGTAACGTGACTTAATTCCTGGGATATAGAATGCTGGTCAGATATGTTCACAGCTCTTTTTCCCATATTTTTGGAAATTCGGCAATTTTCCTCAAGTGTAAATCCTGTCACATTCTTTATCCATCGCCTTGATAAAAGTCTTTCGTCAACCCTACTTTAACGTGCAGAGAAGAGAAATTGCTCTACTAAAGATTGATGTCCTACATAGTCTTTTCCTGGTAGAAACTTCTGTTGTAGTAGCCTGTTCTGCTGTGTAACGTTCTTTCCTGTCACGACTCTCCCAAAGACATAGAGAGCAACAGTTTGATATAGCCTGATGCATACGCAAAGTAATTGCAATAACATTAAAATCTGAACAAATATTCCAGAAATAGTCTTTAACCCTACCCCCTCCCTACTTTAACATGCGGAGAAGAGAAATTCGCCCACTAAAGACTAATGTCCTGCATAGTCTTTTCCTGGTAGAAACTTATGTTGTAGTAGCCTCTTCTGCTCAACGTAACGGTCTTTATTGTCACGACTCTCCCAAAGACATAAAAAGCAACAGTTTGATATAACCTGATTTATACGCAAAGTAATTGCAATAACATTAAAATCTGAACAAATATTCAAGGAATAGTCTTTGTTCTTTATTCTTTCTGTCAATAATTACCAGGTTTTCGTAAGTTTTCATCACAGTATGACCTATTGGAACGGAATAATAAATGTTTCCGTCCTATAACAAAATTGTTTTTAGGCTGGTCTTTGACCAATCTACAAATAATTGTCATAAACTGTCATGATGTTGCCCGAAAGCTTTATAAATTTACAAATATAATTGCGGTAGACCGAATTACCGACCATACTACAACAATCAACAATATTTTCATGTCTGTTGCGAAAAATAGTAATTCGTGTTTCCCCGTAACCAGAGTTAGCCAATATTAGCCCTGTTCAAATGATTTGTAGTTCGTATGTGCTGCTTAATTTTGCAAGTTAACTTAGGGTAAAAATTTTGTTGGTGGTACTATCTGTAAGCAATTAGCAAAAAGTTTTTACAGTTTTTATTTTAAGAATGGTATCAATTGATTTACGCTATCTGACAGGATTTCATAATGTCTAGATATCTCGTTAGTTTTTTATTAATATTAGTTACCTATAATTTTTCTACTAAAGTTAGTAGTTACGTGAATCTCCGATAAAGAAGAAACTGCATTGCAGCATACTTTCGTTTATCTTTTCAACGCAAAAGAGGCCTTAGTAACGTAATGTAAGGGCAGCATGAACGTGTAATTATTAAAATAATGCATTAGTACAATTCCTACCCAACCCAAACAGTGACATATATTTTAGGTACCCGTGAGGCGGATAATACAATGAGACTTTCTGCTTTAATTAGATATGCTCAGTTCAGTGAACCTACACTTTTCTTCTAAATAATAAAAAAATCCTTTATTGCTCAACAGAAAAAAAGTCCATTTACAGGACAAAAAATACAGTACATTTGTGTAAAAGAATAAAGCAAGGTACAATAATATAATTTTAATTTAATATACACAGATACATATGTAATAGAAAGACAAACTGCTATTCAAACAACAAGCTAAGAACTTCTAGTTGTCTCTTATAAACTTAATAGATGGGATTCCAACAACAACTGCACGTTCTAGCTTAGATCCTATTAAGTAAAGAGAAATTAGATGTATAATAATAATAATAGTACTTTATTATCCAACAGCAGTCAAACTATTATTTATAGGATAATGTACACTTGCGACAAAAAAATATATATAACAGGCGAGGCAATAAGTATCACCCTAGTGGAAAGCGCTGCCATTTTTGCAAATGGCATCGTATGTCAGTCGCCTCAAGAACATGCAATAACGTGCCAATGTTTGCGCGCAATAATTCGTCAGTGGTGCTAACGCAACGTCAATTTCGGCGGAAATGTCCTAATCCTGCAAAATTCTCAATTCTGGGGGACGGAAAATCCACTCATAATTCATAAAGCACTAATACAACCTCTCAAAGTTACCGTGTCATCACACCTAGTTTTTAAAATAGGAGTAATACTTGCAATCTTTCAGACATCAGGGAAGATACCAGATTTAATATTTTAGTGAGATACAAATTTATAGTTTTTAACTAGAAAGCTAGGTATTTTGTCATATCCAGATGTAAAAATATTCTTTAGTTTATGGCTTGACTGACATCACTATAAAATTGCTTAACTCTATACCATTAATATAATCAAAGCCATCCGGGATTGACGCTACTATATACAAAAGTAAAAATGCTCTTTAAGCTTCATATTGAACAGTTTCCTTTTCTTTAAAACTATTTAATCCAATATTATTCACATAATTGAGACTGTAATACAGATTACTGCTGCCTAATATAAAAATAAAAACACTTAAATAATTTTTGATAGCAGCTAGCAAGACTCAGTGTTCCATATATTTCATCATTCAGATCAATATATAATAATATTGTATTACATGGCCGAAGTGTGAAAGTGTAGGTGATTATTTAGAATGCGAGAATGTCTTTTGAACGTGTACACCACATTTTTCATGTCGAATTAGGCATGTCTGTGAAATACGTACCACGTTTTCCGAAAGTAAATCAAAAACGTGAACGAATTTACAACGAAAATTTGAAGCTCTTAACACCAACCCAGCAGATTTTTGCATCACTTTGTTACGGTAGATGTAAAAATATTCTTTAGTTTATGGCTTGACTGACATCACTATAAAATTGCTTAACTCTATACCATTAATATAATCAAAGCCATCCGGGATTGACGCTACTATATACAAAAGTAAAAATGCTCTTTAAGCTACATATTGAACAGTTTCCTTTTCTTTAAAACTATTTAATCCAATATTATTCACATAATTGAGACTGTAATACAGATTACTGCTGCCTAATATAAAAATAAAAACACTTAAATAATTTTTGATAGCAGCTAGCAAGACTCAGTGTTCCATATATTTCATCATTCAGATCAATATATAATAATATTGTATTACATGGCCGAAGTGTGAAAGTGTAGGTGATTATTTAGAATGCGAGAATGTCTTTTGAACGTGTACACCACATTTTTCATGTCGAATTAGGCATGTCTGTGAAATACGTACCACATTTTCCGAAAGTAAATCAAAAACGTGAACGAATTTACGACGAAAATTTGAAGCTCTTAACACCAACCCAGCAGATTTTTGCATCACTTTGTTACGGTAGATGAAATTTAGCTCTATTGCTATATGCCAGAGTCGAAATCTTAGCCATCGAGGCAGTGTAACAATCCTTCTCCAAAGAAGACCAAAACGTTTCTATTGACTGGGAAGGTAATATGCACAATATTTTGGGATTTGAAGGGATATTTCTTATCAACTCGGGTCAAACTATTAACAGAACACATTATGCTGCCTTTCTGAATAAAGTGAAAGTTGCTACTACCGAAAAAAGGAACACCCAATGGTATGGAAGAGAGTGCTGTTGCGTAATGATAATGCACCGTTATCAATCGCATTGTTCAGAAAAAGTGGATAAATTACGATTTCAGGTTGTGTTTCAACTAGCGTACTCATCGAATTTAGTCCCTTAAGAATTGCACTTACTCCCAAAACCCAAACAAATTCTCACTAGAAGGAAATTCAAGGCAGACGAGGAAGTTAGCTCAGTATTTGGAGGATCTTGATACTGATTATTATAAAACTGGTATAATGGCGTTTCAGCACTGCTGGTCTAAGTGCGTTAAAGAGGAAATATTGAAAAATATAAAAATTCGCTGCCGTAATTCAAGTGTTTCATTTTAAGGCTAATCTTCCGTCGAATTATCCTTGTAGCGCACAGTTCTTCAAATTATTGATTATATTGTTTTCGATTGTTACCAACTAAATTGAAGAGGCATCAGGAATCCATTTTTCCAAAATAAATTTCTTGAAATTTTTTTAATAACGTTCAACATTTAAGATTCAATCAATTCTTGTAAAGCTATATTTTATATATTCCAATAACTTGTATATTAAATGCACAATGTCGTTAACACGATTAAATTAGAAGTTATAGAAAATTACCTAACTAATAATATTGTTTACATTCCTGTGAATGCAAATTTATATATTTGAATATGTTTTCTTTTCCAGAGCCTTCGCCTCTCTACGACAACAATCATTACCACGAGGAATGTCTCCGGTGCAACTCGTGCGGACTCAACTTGACGGGACCGAATCAGAAACGGGCACGACGTTTCAAAAATCAGATCCTTTGCGACCTACACTTCGCTGATGTTGCACTTATGGAGTGTTCTGATTTTATGCAACAGTTGCGATCATTCAAGCCACAATCTCTAGGATGTGCAGTGGCGCGACGGAAATCATCGACCACGCTTATTTTTCCACTACCACCGCAAGCTTGTTCCGGTAGGTTTCATTTAGTTAATTCTCTTAAACGGTTCGTTACTTTAGTCTGTATAAGAATGATAATATAAGCACGTAATCTTTATTTTAAAATTAACAATAAAGCAATTTTGAGAAATCGAAAGACAATTCCTATTCTTTTAACTTCTTTCGAAATGTGTAAAAAGATAGAGAACATTCAATTTAATAAATGCGTTGTTCTATTAGATATCTAACGACTTTGAATTGTTTTTTGATATAATTATCGCAATCCTGAGAAAAAATGCTACTTCGCCAATTTAACTACACTCGTATCTCCAATAATAACAAAGTTAGCAGTGATAAATGGATAACTTTAGTCAAAGTGTGTATATTCTTTTCTAATCATCGTTATAGTTAGAAAATCGTAATATTATTAAGCAATTTGTGTCGCGGTAGCCGAATTTGATGGAATTCTAGAATCATAACGAAGCAAATGAGTTAGACACGATGCTTTTTTCTATTATTTTTTAACAGATTAAACTCTTCAACATCAATGCATTTGTTCGAAGCGATGTTGAAGCACCATTATTCCATTTTTGTAATAATTTTTTCATCAACACAGGGCTCCTTAACTGCAATAAGTTTTTCATCCAACCAAAATTTCTTTAAGATAAGGACAAATTTGAGTTTGAACGATAAGTAGAAGCTACTTGGGGCTAAATTTAGAAGAAGCCGACAGAATGGGCACTCGAAATTGACATGAAAATAGTAAGTACAACATTCAATAGTAAAAGTATGTACAAAGAAACTAGATCGTACCAAATGGACTAAAAAGAAAATAAATTGATCGTGCGCTTGTTGAACTAAAAGACCTATAAATAATACTGGATATAGGAAGTTTTAGAAAATCAGGTACAGACAGTAACCATATACGAGGGAGCGTTCTTATATTCGCGGAATGGGGGACAAGGGGTGGAAATAAAAAAACCAAATTATTTTTCTTTTTCAATATATTCACCTGCAAGACGGATACATTTTTCACATCTTTCAATTAATTTATTTATACCCTCATAAAAAAATGATTTCTCTTTATCTGCAAAATACGCCGAAACTGCCTCCTTGACTTCATCATCGGCAGTAAATTTTTTACCACGCAGCTCTTTTTTCATTTTCGGAAACAGGTAATAATCACTCGGGGCCAGGTCTGGGCTGTAGGGTGGGTGATTCACAATTTCGAAGCCCACCTTATGCAGGGCAGCTAACGCAACGCGGCTCTTGTGGACGGGCGCGTTGTCGTGCAAAAGCAGAACACCTTTTGTCAATTTTCCCCGTCTTTTCTCTTTAATGGCTTCTTTTAGTCGCTCTAATATTGAAGCGTAATATTCTCCGGTTATAGAAACACTTTTATCTTTATAATCAATCAACAATATTCCTTCCGAGTCCCAAAATACCGTTGCCATGAGTTTCCCAGCTGATTGTGACACTTTAAATTTCTTGGGAGGTGCTGTGCCCTTTTTATGCCACTGCATGGAGTCTTATTTGGACTCAGGTTCATAATGATGAACCCAAGTTTCGTCTCCAGTAACAATTCCACTCAATACACCATCCTTGTCTTCATTACAGAGGTCCAAAAATGCACACGAACACTGTACGCGCTGTTGTTTTTGCGGCGGCGTGAGCATTCTCGGCACCCATCTTGCGCTGACCTTAGACATGCCGAGATGATCGTGTAGGATTTTAAAAATTGTTGTATCGGATACTCCAACCATTTCTGCGAGTTGTTTCTTCTTTAGTCGAGCATCTTCGAGTACAATTTGTTCTACTTTTTGGATAAGTGCTGGCGTGGTCACCTCAATGCTCCTGCCCGGCCTCGGGTCGTCTTCAAGGGATTCCCTTCCTTGTTTAAATAAACTATGCCACTTGTACACCATGGTCTTTCCTGGACAAGAGTCGCCGTAAACCAATGACATCTCATTCATTATGGTCGCGACTGATTTTCCTTGCCTGGTAAGGAACTTTATAACGGCACGATATTCGATTTTTTCCATATTTCACTTTTCACTCCTGATTATGTTACTTGGTTGACGATAGCTCAAAGACTAACTGTCTAATAACAATAAAACTTCGTATTTATACTAACCATGAGTCGCTGCACAGGCCACGCCCCCAATGCGCCTACTCACCCCTCTACAACCCGCTCATTCCGCGAATATAAAAACGCTCCCTCGTATTAGCGATAACAAAAACAAGAAGGGAAATATTATACAGAAACATAAATACATCAGAGGAAAAGCAATGTGGTAGAAATTGAACAAACCGAAAGACATATCGATGGTAATATATTTCAAATAGAAAATATCCAAAAGCCATAGAAACCAAGTCTCATAAAAACAAATAGAAGAATCAACAAGAAGTTAAGAAAGATGTTACAGAAAAATTTAGAAATCAGTAGAATTAGAAAACAAAACAATTAAAACTGTTGGAGAAACACAATGGAAAAAATAAGAAACAATATGAACATTTAAGAAAGGCAGTAGAAAGTATATGTGGAAGGAAACGAAGAAATCATATGGAACAAGAATTAATGAAAAAAGAAGCATGTATGAACAACGAAATTAGGAATTTCTATCAGAAAATATAGAAAATAAAAGTGAGAGCTTAAAATCTTGTTTTTTAATAATATAATAAAAACTTTATTGCTCAACTCGTCTGGATAAAAAAATTTTTGAAAAAGTAATTATATTAATGAAAGCAGTTAATTTTATTGATTAACAAAAAGATCAAATCAGCAAAATCATTAATTAAATACAATTAATTAAATATTATCTATTATTTATTGACGATACCTGCGATCGTGCAAGATTTAGTTTAGTTCAAAAACGAAGGCAAAAACCTAAAATAACTGAACTCATGCAAGAAAAATATTAGATTTTATTATGTCATTCATGGGCAAACTATGGAAGAAATGCAGAAATTGATTTTATTTTTAAAGTAACATGTATATTTATGATATTATGCAAGGAAGTATAAAAGTGACTCAAGGCAATGTTCGCATCTGCACGACAAAAGTTATAGCTAAAGTTATTCGAGGTCGGAAATCGATTTTGAGAAATTTGTGTGTCAAAAGAAAAAGAAAATTGTATAACATGATAATAAGGATCCTCGACTACATTGAATGATTCTATAAGAAATCTCAAAATTAAAATGAATATTTGATAATCCTAAGTTCAACAGGTTGTCAGTATTCCTTAATTTAAGAATAAAGAAGGATTTTTAGTGGAAGACTCGGAACGAAAATTAAATAAATTGCCAGTATATTTCGCGGAATTATTAAATGAAGTCGAAGGAAGAAGGTACGAGCAAAAGTCGGAGGATAAAAGAACAACATGGAAAATAATCGTATGATGGTAATACTGACAAAAGGGGAACGGCGTCAATGTATCAAACAAAATATAAACGACAAGAGTACTGGAGAAAGCAACATACCATCGGAAACGTTAAAATACCGTGATGAAGCAATAATTAAAAGGATTTTGAAAATTATAGTAATGATCTAGGCTAAAAAAATGCCTGAAGAGTGGAATAATTTTGAAACCACATAAAGAAGGAATTGAAAATGAGGGAATTATTGAGAATCGCTTAAGTAAATATCAAGACGAACTTGTGGAAGGCTATCAGACAAAATTTAAAACAACGAAGTATATCAAAGAAGATATATCAAATTCTTATTATGAAGCTAGTCCAAAAGAATATATATGTACGTAACCATGACTGCATCTGATATTCATAAACTACAATCATATGATTGGAAAAAGTTGAAAATACTAGGCACATTGGGAGTAATGAAGATGACTTCAAAAAATAAAAAATAAAATTATATTCGATGGAAGAATATAGAACAAAATTTTCAGTAAGAGAAACCTAATTCACAGTGCTCTTTAGCTGGGTGGTATAAGGACAAACGGCTTAATATATGAAAGTAAATAATTAATTCCTGACACACTTTACTACTAAGTCCCCCAAATAGCTTAGTGGTGAAGTTTGTGGATTATAAAAATTCGGAATATCAGGACTACCGGGTTCAAATCTCTCACACACGACATTTTCAAAAGATAAAAAATTAGAAACGCTCATGTAAGCCAGACGAATTACTAACTATAGTGACGAGTTTGGCAAGAAACAAGAATTCTTATCAGGCAAGCCTGTACAGGGCAATAAAGTAACTATCGAAAAGTCGAAATACATTCCACAAACAACGAGATACTTTTAGCCTGTTAGAAGAAAAGTCATATGAACATAAACTAAAAAAATTAACGAAAATAAAACGAAATACGTGATAATTAAGTATAATGAAAAACGAAAGACGGGGCGCATATTTACCTATAAGTTGTGCAAAGTAGATAGATGAAGATACGCAATAAGTATGAAAAGAAAGAAATAGTAAAACGTTTAGCAAAAGAAAGTAAAGGCGCCAGGAGTTTAACTAAAATCTTAAGAGCGAAGAATATAATAATACCAGCGAAAGTAAGAATCTACGAAACATAACCTACAAAACCCTGGACTATAAACAAAAGGGCAAAAAATGAACTGGAAATATAGACTTCGTTTATAACGACTCGACTCTAAACTCTATCAAACAAGGCGTTGTAATTAAATCGCTTCTATTTTACGCTTTAGTAAGATAATGTGTAATTAAAAGAATTTGCAATAACATCAATATTAATTGATTTCTGATATGACACAGATATATATCAAACTTTCACTTCTTAAGTTTTGTTCGAGCTAGTATAATAACTGCGGTGAATTTATTTGCTTATTTGTCCGGCACTGCTTCCCCTAAAAGGTAAGAAAACGTGGAAAATAAATTAAGATGGTAAATTAAATTTAAATGGGAAAAGTTGTTAATCCAATTGGAAAAGTTGTTAATTATGTTATATACTTATACTGTGCCGGCGTCCCCAGAAATGAAGAATTTAATATAATGAAACACGTGAAACAATCTCTTCTAATTACTTTTTCTTTCCTCACATACACCCACACCCGCACCCACACGCACACATCTTCATTTATTTCTTTAACACGTTCCAATCTAACCTGGATAACTTAATTGCGTTAAATATTTAATATGTTTGAGTATTTAGAAATAAAGACGATATGATAATAAAAAACGTGAGAGGATCTCGTCCAATAATCTTTCGTTTCCATGAGAATATTCACTCATTCCACTCTACATTTTTTATATTTCGTACATTTCTTTGTTATTCGCTTGAATTTATTTTAGTCGAGCGATTTCAAAAATATATTTTTTACGTTTAATTTAATATTTACTACGGTTCTTCTACACATTATGTTTGGTTTGATTCTCTACCGTTTCAAATTTTTCATTTCAAGTCTGCGTTACATAATAAACTCTATGTTCGCCTTTATTCTCAATTCTTTTTCCCTCTTTCGTTCTTTATAAATTCTCCTGGATATTTTTCTTCCTGCCATGGTAATTTTTAACGTCTTGTTTACATCGATATTCATTTTTGTACAATATTGTTGATCTTAGTATTTTTTTATATCTTTAATTTTAATTTACGTAAAACGTTTTTACCATTTATTGCTTTTATGACTACCGTATCTTACAGATCTTTTGTTTTATTGAGCCTTTATTTATTATTTATTAAATGTATTCAAACTATTTTGTAACATTGAAATCGATATTTTCGAAGCATTACCGAATAGTAAAAACGCATAATTTTTCTAGTGCCATCGGGACTCATCGATTTTATTAGAACGTTAACTGACAGACAATATTGGCAGCAGAATTGATATCTTCTGTAGGAGTAACGGACTTCGTCGTATGCTTTTGTCATTCGCTCACAGTCTGTAAAATGTCAGTCAAAAAAAAATTACCGAAAATATTTTCTTGTCCAACATCAATGTGCTAGATGTATAACAAGCCTGTTGAATTAAAAAAAAGCAGCCGTGTTTATTTTTGAACAAAGTTCGTCTGATAAAAATAATAGCACGTTTAAAACTAAGAATAATTTCGATGAAACTGTTGTTTATGATAAACTAAATAATTCGCATTATAGATGATGTTAAATTTAAATCCTCTTTATTTTATATATATGTATAAATAAATCATAGCAAAAGGTGTTGAACTGGAGGTATTAACCGTTTTTAAAATTATTCTTCTTAGAACGTTTCAGCGAAATGTCTCTCGTCTTCTTCGGCTAGGCTTTGTTTAGATTGAAAGAAGAAAGAATTTCATGAAATTATAGAACTGCATTCAAAGCGATATCTAACAAAGGAAAAGGAAAGAGTTGACAGAACCTGCACATTATTAAAAAACCTACAGTTTCTATTAATAAAATCCCCTAGCTGACGAGGTAACAGAATCAAGGTGATCGTTTAAAATTATAAACAAATCGCAATCTTCTGAATAGAGTGTTACGCGAAACATTTTGAGATTATTCGTAAAAGAAGCAATTTTTTCGGAAGGCAAGAGTACCTAATGCCATTAATAAAAATATTAAACAGCCTGCCTGTACCTAAATTGAAACATTTTCGTATAATATTATATGCATATTATACTATCTATTTATTGATTTATCTGCAGATTATAGCAATGTATTTAATTTGAAATTTTAAAATTGTAGTTTTTTAAAAGTTGATAGCACTTTTACATAGAACATTTAATAACATTTGATATTACAAATTTTAA
This sequence comes from Dermolepida albohirtum, assembly GCA_031893035.1. NCBI lineage: Eukaryota > Metazoa > Arthropoda > Insecta > Coleoptera > Scarabaeidae > Dermolepida > Dermolepida albohirtum. Next base: position 400,276 of record JAVIWB010005875.1, on the reverse strand, counting down.
CTTCAAATTCTGTTTTCTTAACGATTCATATCGTCCTTTGGTACTAAAAAAATTTTTAAATTTTTGGCTAATATTTTTGATATTGTTAAACATTTTCACTGAAAAAATCAGCGTTCTGCGAAAAGAGTCTTTGGAAAATTATGTGAATTTTATGGTTTACATAATCGTCCATCTAAAAGCACTATTGGTCGAATTATAAAAAAATTTCAAGAGACCGGTTCCGTGGAAGATCAAAAAAGTTAAAAATACAATAGTGGTGGTCGTTCACAAGAAAATATTAGTTTGATTCGTGAAAGTGTTGCTGAAGATCCTGAAATGTCCATTAGACGATATTTACAACAACTTGGACTTAGTGGATCAACAACATGGCGTATTTTACACAAGGATTTAGCTCTGAAGGCATATAAAGTTCAAATAACACAGGAACTGAAGCCATTAGATCATTTAAAACGTCGTTTGTTTGCCAATTTCATCAATGAACAACCAGCTGATTTTTCTCAAAGAATAACGTTTTCCGATGAGGCACATTTTGAACTTGGTGGCTATGCTAATAAACAAAATTGCCGTATCTGGGGTGAGGAAAATTTACGAATTATTCAATAGAAACCTATGCATCCTAAACGAGTTACTGTTTGTTGTGCATTAAGGTTAGGTGGTGTAATTGGACCTTACTTCTTTGAAAATGCTGCTGGCGAAGCTCTAACTGTTAATGGTGATCGATATCGTCGGATGATAACCGAATTTTTGTCGCCTGAATTAATGAATATTGATCTAGAGGATATGTTGTTTCAACAGGATGGCGCTACACCTCACTTTGCACACGAATCAATTGATTTATTGAGAGAAAAATTTCTTGGACGTGTAATTTCAAGAAACGGTGATGTTAATTGGTCACCAAGGTCATGTGATTTGTCACCGTTAGACTATTTTCTTTGGGGTTATGTGAAAAGTCGGGTTTATAAAAACAATCCACAATCAATTCCTGCTTTGAAAGATGAAATTATTCGTCTCATTGGTGAGATAGAATCTGTGGAGGAGGCCATTTGGCCCTATTATTTATATATTATATATATTATATTATATTTATATTATATTATTACCAATAAAAAGTTTTTGAAAGTGCATGCAAATTATGTGTTTTATTTATTCTTTAAAAAAATGCGAAATTCGAAACACCCTTTATATTGTATAATAACGATGGAATAGTAATAATTGCGAATTTTAATTAAAGCGCTTAATTATATTCATATATAATTTAAAACGTTCATATTTGACATTTAAAAATAAACACATGAACATAACATAACATGTGGTATCTCCAAATTAAAATGTGTTACACGTGAATACAAGTAGATATGTAGTACTCTTAATTTTTAGGCACATCCAAAACAAATATTTAATATTCGCTAAATACTGTACATGTAAAGTTGAATTTTATTCATGTTTCTACGCAATTCAAATGGAACGACATTCAAGCCGGTAATTTCGAAGCATTTCATTTAACGCACGTAATAATGATAGCCGCGAACGAAGGTAAAATGAAACTGTAACTAAATGCAAATGAAAATAAACTTTGCAAAGTTTCACTTACGATACTTACAAAAAGACGGCAGTCGTCGGAAGTCTCAGCAAATCAAAAACAAATTAAACTCCAACGGAAATATAATGAGAAAGGAGATACCTACTAATACCCTTACCTACAGAATGACTGCAGTTATATGTCATAAAACGCGTAGCCTAAAATTTGCTGTACGAATTATTCTCTAACGCTCGTTTCCCGGTAGTCCCTGAATATAAATTTTTTTCTCTTTTAAATGGAAAGTCATTTTTGTACACCTTGGGGGTTTATGGCCTCGTGCCTTATCTTTTTGTCAGTTGCCGCGCAACAGTTGTGAGCATATTGTCAAATAAGGATTTAATTAAATGCGGTGGCGCTGAGAAGATTAGCAAAATTTACTTTGAACGAATTACATTTCCAAAAAGTGCCACAGGAAATAATTTTGTTCCACAAAGCTACTCTTTCATTGTCAGCAATCTCCATAAAGGGCGAGCGTATCATTTTATTGGCACAAGCCACACAGAGTGAATCAACAGTTTTAATAAAGGCCATTTACTCTTTGAGAATCAACGAAATTAAAATTTGATGTATGCGCAGATTTGCAGTAATTGTTAATACATAACTTACTAATGCATGTCGTTTTGAAAATTCATATCGCATATACAAAAGTTAATATGGATTCTATATTTAAAAAAGTATTCTTTATTTAAGCGTAATATTTTTACCGATATCTGCCTGTAAAATTTTATATCCTATGACTTCATTATTTACAATTAATATATTTATTTCCCACCTGAATATAAAGGAAAGTCAGAAATAAAGAGTAACACGAAGGGAGAGCTAGAAGTATGGTACTATTAGTAATTAAATAAGCACCGTTTTGATGTAAAAAGAATACGTACAATTTTGTTAACAATTTTATTTCTATAAGAAAGTCTATACCTTAATCTACCTTTTGTTATTACCACTAATATTAAGGCTTATCATATCATACAACCAACTTCTAAATTCCATCCTCATACTAATCTATCGTCTGATTTGCCAATAACTGCAGTACGATTGTTTTCATGGCATCGTTATCGTCGTGATGCTGACCTCTGAGACGCTTTTTCAAGTGAAGGAACAAGTAGTAGTCACTAGGCGTTAGATCAGGGCTATACGGAACGTGATCAAGTTGCTTCCAAGCGTATGATGCGATAAGATCTTGGGTTCGAGAAACCACGCGTGGACGGGTGTTGCCATAAAGTAAAATAATCCCCTTATTGAGCATGTCACGACTCTTGTTTTGAATTACACAACGCAGTTTAGTTAAGGGATTAAAGTATGTACAATTTTGCGTGCTGAGACTGTTTGCTTGAACGTCACTTACTTAGGCGATATTGAATACCTGCATTCTATGGATTGCCGTTTTGATTCCTGTGTCACATGAGCCATCTATGTTCCACAGTCAACATTGTGGCAATATTGCTTAAGAATTCATCAGCTTTATCACGATACCGCTCAAAGAAAGTCAAAGCATTGACTGCACAATGAATTTTTTGCACCAGATTGTTACGCGTATTTTTTCTTAGTGGCGGTCCTCTTTTTTTTAACCCGCTGCGTGTTCTGCTACTTTATCCTCGCTCAGGTTTCATCCGCAATAATAATCGTCTCCCATCATTCTTCACCCTTCTCTGGAGCACATTGTTTCCAGTACTCACATATTGCTGCTTCATTTGCTTTTCGATCTGGTATTAGTAAACGTGGAATCCAGCCAGCATAAACTCTAGTCATATTGAAATGTTGGTAAAAGCATATCCAGTAGGTATTTCAAGAATGTTAGAGGGTCGCAAAATTGTTAAGCGTGGATCTGCATGAACATTTACTATTCCAGTGTTTATTGTTCCTTCAGTTTCCACACTAGTTTGAAATTGCCCGCCTTGCTATTTGCAGCTGCTTTATATTAGAAATGATTCTCCAAAAGCCGACTCGATCATGAAAGTTTTCAAGACGAAAATATGATTTATATGTCTTTGCATTTGCATTTCAACCACTAAGATATTTAGAGGCGTCATAAAAATGTCAGAGATTTTAATTTCTGGCGAACTCAAATAAATAACTTGTGACAATCTTTGTTTTGCAAAATGAATAAAGCTTATTTAGATACTAACATATTTTCAGCATTTTAACGTTCTGTAGCTCAAATCACAGAACCGTAATAAATTTGGATCAAGTATTTGTTTCATATTAAAGATTTACATCTCAAATAATAAGGAATTTCAAATTTTTTCCCAAATGTAAGGAACTCGAATGAAACGAACTTAGAGTAAAGTCAAAACAAGGCAAAGAAATATATATTTTTAAAAAAGATTACGGTTTTTTTGTAGTGATTTCAAAAAAACCCTTGTTAGATAGCTGTTTTATTCGTTTTTCAATTTTTTAAACTAAGAAAGTGTAATTATATTAAAATTTCTTTTTTTTTGGCAAAATGAAATACGACATTGTCTGGTGTATATATAGTCTTTCAATATCGATTTCCTATGTTCGACAGTTAATGGGGACCATATCGTAAGATATTTCAACATCAGATTTAGATATTTATAATCAATAAGTACTGACAAATCAATCATGAAGCACTACACAATTCAGCAATGCGTTCAGATTATTCAAATTTATTATGATAAAAGTCGTTCTCCTCACAACAACATAGCAATAATAACAACAATAATATAAAATAATTCATGCCTTCGCATTCCCTAACAGATTAGCGCTAATTGCAGGTGGCTTTGGTAGACCACGAGTTATTATTACGCCTACGCTCATGGTGTGACGATCTTTGTCTGTCGGTAGTCACTTATACTGGAAAAGAAAAACTCGAAAAACCTTCCAACAGGCCATCGTATTCGAACTTGAGACCCCTGGCGTAAAAATCCAGTGCTAATCGTCCTTGTGCAAGAAGCAAATCTTTTTAACAGTTTTATGCCGTCGAAATACCCATTTGGCTAAGAATATTGCAACGTGAAAGTTTAACTCAATCTTCTAATACATCCATTTGTCGTCAGTCACAAGAAGTCGGCACTTCTCAGTCTTCAACATGGCACATCTTAATAAATGACATCGAGCTGCATCCATATAAGGTTAAATCCATACAAGAACTGTAGTCGAATACTATCCACACATAAAAATTTTGCAAATTCGGAGCTGGCGAAATTGAAAGTGGACAGTAATTTTCATAGAAAAATACAGTTTAGCGACGAGGCACTTTTTATGTTAAATGTTCTCGTTATTTAACAAAAGAGCATAATTTTGGCATTGGGTAGCAATTAACAGATTTAAGTGGAAATTTGGAATTTCTTCTGTTGATTATAGTTGCACGCGATTTCAGAAATAAAACAAAATATGTAAAAGATGGAAGTATGAAGGGAAAATACGAAAGTCAAAAATATAGCCAACTCAATTAAAAAATATAAGCATCAATTCGATTAATAATGTCCAAAAGAAATCTCTAACGTAAGGAAGGAGATAAATAATTTACACCAGGAAGAGTTTGCACTAAAAACTAGTAAAATCCAGGAGGTTGAAGAACTGCCGATGCATGCAGAAAGAGCGACAGTCTGGTGTGGGTGTGGATTTTGGTTTCGTGCTATCTTCGGACCCTATTTCTTTCAAAATGCGCTGGTGTTGCAATTACTGTCAATGGCGAAAAATACCTGTTGATGATAAGTATTTTAGTGACTTGAGTTGGATAATATGAATCTTGCTAAACATGCGGATTCAGCAAAACGTCTTCACTTATCACACAGTGCATTTAACAATCGATTTATTGAGAGAAAAATTCAATGCGTTTATTATTAAAAAGAATGCCAGCGCCTACTGGCCATTAGGAACTTGCAACTGGATGCTTTCGGATTATCTTTTTGTGGAGCCACGTTAAGTAGTCGTTTACAGAAATACACCGTGATACATATACCACCGAACTGAAGGACAACATTTATGAAAGAATTTTCAAGTACTTCAGCTCATAAATTGAGTTTAATTTTCCGAATAATTAGGAAAATTAAGCTCAATTTATGAGTCGAAGTACTCGAAAATTCTTTCACATATTTTGTGTGAAACGAAGCCAGAAAGTACATTGGAATGGTAATCCTTCAAACATACTGCTAAATGATATATTATTACATAAAAAATAAAATTGCCTCTGGCCTTTTACTGCAATTTGTTTATTTACTTTTAAAGATTTGACATACTTATTGAAGGATCCTCATATCTATATATCTAAAAGCAGTATATTTAATTGAAATTTTTTCAAATAATTTAAATTCGTTTCTAATATTTTAATATATTATGTGTATATAATCGATATATATATATATATATATATATATATATATATATATATTTCTAGGATTGCTAGATTAAATTTTTCTTATAGAATATGTAAAAGATTTATTAAACCGTTCCTCCTTGTGTCAAGCTATTATTCAACGCACAATTGATTACCCCTTTTAAATAATACGGTTTCTATTGATCATTTTCGATACTATCCATTCTTGTTACTTACCTCTTACTTAAACGAAGCCAAGAAAATGCTGAATTATACCATTTATTTTAACAAAAATATATTGCCTGTCAAACCAAGTCCACTTAAGATTCTAGGTTTCGTATTTTTTTAATATTCTAACATCCGCTCTATCATTAACAACTCCATTGCATATTTACCGATTTGCTATCAAAACTACTTTCGAATATCTATTGTAATTCTTTTTTCCCCTGAAAGGTTCGCTTGAAAAACAGGTCAAGTCGGTAACTCTATATCCATTAAATAAATGTTTACAAGCACTTCCCTATATAAACATCCAATTAAAAGGTGCTCTCGGTATCCTAAATAATTAAAAGAAAAATAAAAATAGAAACGTTCAGTTTCAATAGGAACTCGAAAATGAAGTATTTATTTTTGTCTCAAATATCCTATGTAAGGTATACACATACATGCAATACATTCGCGTGTCATTTTTAAACGTTGCAATGTGGAAATGCTGTATTTATTGTGATACTCGAATTGTTTGTGTAACAAATGATATCCAGGAAACAATTTATTTTTATTCGATCATTATTATATCGACAGAGATACAGAAAACTGAAAATAAAATTTAAAACGTATTATTCCTCCTTGATTATCCATTGCACCAAGTTCAATTAGCAAATATAGAAGTTATTTAATGAGTATTTATTTATTTGTATCAGCGCTGTTAATAACACTGGCCAAAAAAGTTTTGCCCTTACTCGGTAATGGACAAAATTAAACAGGGTATATAAAGTACAAATTATTCTAAAAGCAGTAGTGTCGGTTTAGCTCTGGTTATGGAAAAAAATGCAGAAAGGGGCTTGTTTAAACGTGATGTAACTTGAAAATAATAACAATGATTTTGTAAACTTTTTGAAGCTTTCGAGATGTATCAAGTCCTCAATTTGTGGAGATTATCACAGATTCGCCAAAGATCAAACTGAAGGCAGTTTTGTTACATAATGGAAACTTTACCCATCCATTCCAATAGTTGTTTCTATGAAGAAAACCTGAACATTTTGTTTGTCAGTAAAATTTTCCCTCTTACTTATATCTAAGTCGTCGGTAGTTGCATAGACTTCGAAAATTTTATATCTACTATATTTACTTCCAATTTCCAATAACCTTGATCACTTCAACTTTGACTTCCTTTGCTTTTCCTACTCTACTTCAAAAGTATTATGTACTCTTCTGTGTATTTGTTCCTTTGGTTTTTTTTATTTTTCTGAGTACTGCCATATCATCATTATATGTATGGAGTTCTCTAGCATTTAGTCTTCTTTGTATTCAAGTCTCGAGTATTGCGACATCCTAAATGTATTTACCGTTCTCTTTGCATGTACCGTTTTCCGTGCAACCCGTCAGAATTCTGAGGTTCTGCTCTGGGATTTTTAGCAAGTGTTTTTGACATAGGGTAGGAAGCTAGTCTACCGCTACAACCCTCCTCCTTTATCCGGGCTTGGGACCGGCAGTGACTGTTTTGGAGCTGCTAAATTCACTCCTCCACAGTCCCAGGCGGAGTTATTGTAAGAATATCTTGTTAAATTTAAATGATGTCTGTTTTATGAAACGAAGACCTAATTTATATATCTATTATAATAAATATAATTAGTTTTACTATTATTAAAGAGTAAATACTAATATTGTTCAAATATTTCTTCTGTTCCGGCTTTTATTGTTTCCACTAAAATAGTCAGAAGTTTAAACTTTTGTGAGCAGCAATTTATCCTCCGACTACATGAAATAAACTATGCTTATTTAAAATTCAACCGACTTTAAAAGAATATTATGATTTATATTTTCACTAAAAGTTGGGATTTTATATTTGGTATGTGGTTTTTATGTATTATAACGTTTTACTTGTACCATATACGTGTAGTAAGAGTGTTTTAAATATTACCACCTGCGAGCCCACCATTAGAAAATAAACTTCGAAAACTGTTCTCGTATTATTTGTACGGATTTTAAAATTATTGCAATTATTTTGGATATGCAGTCAGGTTACACCAAATACTGTTGCTTTTCATGTCTTTAAAACAGCCATGAAAGTGGCCACTACGACAGAAATTTGTACAGAAAAGACAATGTACGACTTCAGCCTTTAGTGAAGAAAGTAAAGATCATAATATCACCTCAGCACGTTAAACCAGGTCTCATAATAAAGTTTGTTGAGGCAAATCGGGAAGATGACAACGGTTTTTAATACCTTCGAGAAAAGTTCGCAATCTTAACAAAATGAAAATTAAGGGAAGGTATATTTGTTGCAATCCAGATACGAGAAATAGTAAGTGAAGGAAAAGTTGAAGCAAAATTAACAGTGTGAAAAAAATTGCGTGGGTGTCCATGATAGAAGTTTTTACCAGTTTTTAAGGTAACAAAAAGCAAAGAATTACAAAACATTGGTAATAGACATGATACAAGCATTTAACTGTACTGACTGCAATATGTCCTTTAAAGAGCTTATTATACATTCTCAGTGCTTATTATATAATACATCATTCAGTAAGAAGAAGTAATGAGTAAATTAAATGGATTAATTGACAATATTGTTGAACCATTTATTATTATATATAGTTATATCTGTACGAGTTAATGGTATGGAAAATATTTGGTAAATTACACTGGACAACAAATTTCAACTTTTGGTTTTTCTATTAAGTGATGTACACTGATTTTTATAGAAAAAATATAAAGATTTATTTTAATAAAAGGCATATCGTCAAGTTAACTTTAATTTCGTTTGGATACCAATGGAAAAAAAATTTTTATTTATAACATACTTTAACGTATATTCAAATTCTTTCAATAAGTGATATGAAATATAGTCTCTTATAAACAACAGCAACAGCTTGCTTTCTTAACGCCCAACATTAATCTGCCTATATTACAGAATTCCATATGCCTCGGCACCATTTTTCCATTCCCAAAATGTCTTAGTGGAAGCGCTTGCCATGCTCATCACTAACACCGACCATATTTTCCAGACAAGTTGGAATGTAGAATGTACACATATTGCAGCCAACACCGTGAAATGCTTGTATAGTGTTCATTGCCAACATTTTGTAACTTTCTAATAGAGTCATTACTACTTTGTCTCTCCTCGTTTTATTTGTTAATTGATGGTTGGGGACCTAGATGATGCTCGCCATGTTATTAGGCTTTTTGAACTAACACTGTTTCTACATAATCACGTCTTCTTTTTTTGCGCCTGTTGAATCTTGTTACCTTATTTACATACGCAAAAATAGGTTATTTTTGTTCTTCCCAGCGCAAAAGAGTTGTACAAGGTAAAGAATGTCCATGTAAATAATCCCTTAAATATAGTACATATTGCAATGGAACCCATGGTTTGTGTTGATTTTTAACGGTCACACCGAAGTAAACTTTATAGGCTAGACAAATACTCGGACTTAATTTTTGCTTTTATTTAATGGTGTAAATTGACTACACACGTAACAAAAATTATTACTATTACATGCATGTAAACGATTTAATTAAAATCGTAATACAATTGTTGATGCCTTTCGTTTATTAAAAACTCACTAAACTCATCCTCATGGTTATATGCTATGCTATTGTAGTTAAAATCGCATCCTTGTATCTGCCGATCCCCTTCCTAAAGCATAGCAACCGACCAGATTAAAACGATAAAGAAAACTTATCACCCCTTAAGTGTACGAGTCATATCACGTCTAAGCAAGCCTTTACCTGCATTTTCTCCGTAACCAAAGCTAAGCCAATACTAGAACTTTTTTAATAATTTGTACTATGTAATATTGTCAGTTATTAACTTTGTTGGACAGTTATCAGCGATTAATTTCAACTGCGTAAACAAATGATATCGTAAATATTTGGCGGATTACTTGTATGTAATGATTACTGCCCGCATACGTTATGTAAAATTTGTAGTATTTCATTCATCATAATGACTGACAATAACAATAAAATTCATTTAGTTGTGTTTCTATATTTTTCCGTTAGTTACTTTTTTTAATTAGTCTATGTTGTGACCATTTTTTAACATCACTATTTGATAATTCTATAGGTAATTCTACTTCACATTCTTTTATGTCTAAATTTGATAGGAAATTTCAATTGACTCTAGACATACATATTAAATTGCACTGTAAAAACAGTGCGTTTATAATGTTGTTGTAACAGCAAATTAGAAAAATTATATTCCTAAGATATTTTTTTTTATTAACGGCACATTGTATACCTATTTTCATAAAAAATAAAATAATGACGTTGGCCTCCACATACATATATAAGCAATTGCTGCGCGCTAAACGAGAGCTACCAACCCAGAAAAGGAAAGGAGAGGGAAGAGCAATACAACTGAGATCCAGACAACAAATACTTCTTCCCAACCATAGGTTACGTACTACTGCTGCCCAACACAAACATTTGGATATGTTTAACAGGTTGCCATTATCGTGGACTGAAAAACCCATTTTGAAATTCAGAAATGACATAAAAACATTTCTTTTAGAAAACGGATTCTACACAGTAACGGAATTCCAAGAGAAGATTAAATCAATCAAATATTAAACTGTATGTTCTGCTTTGTGCACACATACATATGTTTATACCACACTTACACACAGTACATATACACGTACATACATACACACACAGACCATCATAGACAATGACGTTACCTCTTTATCTGTATTATAATAGATGGTAAAATAAAGCTTATTATTACTATTATTATTATTATTATTTGAGTGTTCTCTCATAGTATTAGCAATTTTAAATTAATCACTACATCATGTGTCAAAAAATATTTTATGAGATACGTGTATCTCAATTAAGTTATGTGCGTAATTAAAAAAGAGATTATAATGGAAATAATGTATTGTGTATCCGCTAAATGTTACTTTAATGAATCTTGTCAAGTGTAATAAAAGACAAAACCTCTATAATTCAATCTATATTCGACAGCACAGAATTATAGTTGCAATCTGCTGCGAGAATCTTTCGTTAAGCTTCAGGAGTGAAGTCAGTTCTCTACTCTTTATCGACATTTCGTGGAATATAGATATAAAGCATGTGTACACAATTTTAAAAATAGATTTTTACTGAGATTTCGTTGATTACTTCAGACATTGGTGAAACACTGAAACAAATTATACGCTGTTAGAATTTACCTTTTACGACTTTCATGAAATTTATTAATCATTTCGCCAATTATTTTGTATTAATATGAGAATGTATTATTACAATTCAGTTAATATGCTCTAATAAGTTCATGTTTACAAAACACGATGCTTTCAAGTAGTCGCATAAATAGTAAAAAATTATGTATTAGGTGCGCAACTAAGTTCTCGCTGTTTTTTTTTTTTGATGAAAATGCAACTTTATTGTGAAAAAATGTTTACAAATGAATCGTTCAAAATATTGCCCATCGCTAGCGACAACTTTTTCCCATCTTTTTGGCAGAGCTCGAATACTGTCACGGTAGAAGTGTTCGTCTTTTGAGGCTATCCACGAATCAAGCCATTTTGAGATGTCTTCATATGAGCGGAACTGCTGATTGCCAGGCCATGTGCCATCGAACGGAACAGGTAATAATCGGACAGCGCAATATCTAGGGAATATGGCGTGTGGCGCAGGACCTCCCATTTGAGCGTTTCTAAGTAGGTTTTAACGGGTTTGGCAACGTGAGGCCGAGCGTTGTCATTCTGTAGAATCACTTTTTCGTGCCTCTGCTCGTATTGTGGCCGCTTTTCGCGCAGCGCTCGACTCAATCGCATCAATTGAGTTCGATACCGTTCCCCGGTGATCGTTTCGTTCGGTTTCAACAGCTCATTATAAATAACACCGCCCTGGCCCCACCAAATATACAGCAAAACCTTCGCAGCGTGAATATTCGGCCGAACCGAAGACGTAGAAGCATGACCGGGCAGTCCCCATGATTTTGTTCTCTTTGGGTTGCTGTAATGAATTCATTTTTCATCAACCGTAACGATGCGATGAAGAAAACCCTTCTTTTTTGCCACTGGAGCAGTTGTTCACAAGCGAAGAAATGACGCTCAACGTCTCTTGGCTTCAAATCATAAGGAACCCAAGTTCCATGTTTTTGAATCATTCCCAACGCATGCAATCGCTGGGAAATGGCTTGGCCTGTAACTCCTAATGCTGAAGCAAGCTCTTTTTACGTTTGGCACGGATCCTCATCGAGCAATGCCTCCAATTCAGCGTCTTCGAAGGTTTTTGGTCTTCCTTCACGCGAACGGTTGTCAATATCGGAATCACCATCTTTGAAGCGACAGAACCAATCACGGCACGTTGTTTCACTTAGAGCAGTATATCCGTAAACTTTTTGGAGTTCTGGATGCGCTTCAGCCACCGTTTTCTTCGAATGAAAGAAGAAAAGCAACACTTCCCGCAAATGACGATTATTTGGTACAAAATCAGACAGCACACCCTAACCAATTGGTGAATAACTTAATGGACGAACCTGACAAACCAAAGCGATTAAAACGGTTTGCGCCCAGTGAGCTTCTTTCGCGCTTTGATACCTAGACTATGTATAAAATAAATCAATCACTAGAAAATAGTGAAATTTTATTGAGTTGCTTATTGTAGCTTAACTCTACATGACATTTTCAACCGTCATTTGAATATAAACATATGTATGTGTATATATATATTTCTTATAGAATACTTATTGTTCATTATAAATTAACAGATTGTATATATAAATGGGATAATAAAAAAAAAAAAAAACTAATGTATCAAAGCGGTTTGTTTACCATATGTCTAAGCTTGGTTCATGACGTTTTGGTTATGTCACAATTGACCAGCACTTACTACCGGAGCCATCACTTAAAAAACAGCGAGAACTTAGTTGCGCACCTAATACTATGTATTTATGTGATCATTTCTTTGATACCATTATCGTTATGCATTTAAAAATTTAAAATAAATAATATCAATGGTACAACAAATATACTGACAATGTAAATTAACAAATCAAATATGTAATCGTTATTTAATCACAGAGTAATTAATTACTGATTTCGATGCAACTCAGTAGTCGTATTACTTTTGTATTGAATGTAATCAATTGGAAAATATATAATTTCATAACGCATGTGAATAATAATCAAGTAGTGGCAATTGGAAACTGCTGTCATGTTATTGCATTGAAGTGTATTGTTATTGCAAGCTTTTTTAGTAAATATAATTTATTTGTTGTAAAATATGCATTTCATTTTTGAAACATGATAATCGATTTGTCAATAATAACGAAAATAATTTTAAATAGTATTCTTTTAATATTTATTTGCTATATGGTATGCAAAATGTTTCGTTTGTGTTAAATTCGTTATTTAACACAATAATTGCATGTGCAGTAGTGTTAGTATTAACGTTGGACAGACCTCCGGGTTCTCTATAGCGTACAGCATCGCCGAAAAGCCTAGACTAGTGCGATTACAAATAATGTATGCTTAATCACTAAGGTTGATATATAACCCCTTTCCACATTAACTTTTGTACAATACATCGGGGAAACTAAACGATCGATCGAAACCGGGTATAAAGAACACCTTGCGTACATAAAATTCAACCGACCAGAAAAATCAGGTATAGCAAGGCACGTGTTAGAAAAGAACCACAGTGTTAACATGGATTGTTTACATTTGATAAAGAACGTGTATAATTATCGAGAATTAGACACGTATGAAAGCATGCACATCTTAAAGAATAAAAGCCAAGTGGTGAATAGTGACAATGGGCCAATGCAGACGACCCTTTACGGTCTGCTTAATGTCCGAAGAAGAGAAACACAGTAATAAATCACATGCAGGTACTTATCGGTCGTGTCCGTGTCCTCTTTTTTCCAATGTCGTTCATCTTAGTTTAAGTAAAACAATTTTCAAAAATCTTGTGAAACGAACATTTAGTGTACATCTAGGTTCTCAATGGTGTGTACCGCGTACAGGTATTTTTCGCCGTGGTTTACCAGGTGCGACATTTTGCGGTTAATCTGCTGATGATGACAACTTGGTTGTCGAAATTCGTATACAGAATTACAAAAGTTAATATGGAAAGGGGTTATATATCAACCTTAGTGATTAAGTGAATCAACCACAGGCTCCATCAAATTCAACAATGTATGCTTAAGCAACTAATTTTTCGAAACAGTCATCTTTGATATAGATTCTGACTTTTAGTCTAACATGGGGATAGGAGATGTGATATGGGCATATCGATGGAACTCAGAAACAAAATTAGAGTCCACGCAATGGGTTCACCAAGATTTTCCATCTCCAAGACAGGCTCATATACAATTTTTAATCGAAAAATACATAGTCACTGTCTTTTAGGCCCACGCAGGAGTTATACTTCTTGAATACATGCCAAAGAGAACTCAAATAACAACAGATTCCTGCGATAATACGTTAAAAAATTACGTATGTCTATTAACTAAAAATGTCCAAGTTTGCACCAAGAAAAATCCTTCTGCTCGAATTCTTAGAGCAGCCAAAGTTTAACATATTATTCACAAGTGTAACATCTTTGAACGAGATTACCTATTATGTACGCCGGATTGGGTTCCAAAACTATTTCCTTTTATTTAGAAACTCCAAAAAGAACCTCACAGGTCATCATTTTTCAGACGATAACGAACTGAAAGAGGAGTTTAAGGCTTATTTTGAAGACTCATAGAAATCATGGAATAAGTCGTTGCAGAATTGGTGGCAAGTGCATTGAAATTAGGAGAGTTTACGTTGAAAAATAAAATTATTTAAAAAATTGAAGGTCTTTTGTTTCATAGTTAGATGAAAAACTTTTCTAGTTTCCCTCGTATATACCGCTCGAGTTTATACAAGACAATATTATAGTTGATATAAGCGAAAGTCTTGGATAGGTCAAAAAGTGGAAGACTCTTATTTAGATTAGTTTATATCGCGTTCAAATTTTTGCCTGTAATTTTTTAGAATAGAAATTATGCTGATATAGGGAATAAACAAAAAGGTATTAAATAATCAATTTTTTCTTAAACAAAATTTGATAATACACTTATTACTCTGTATTCACTTTTTTTGGAAATTGTTTTGATAATAGATAGTTTGGTTGCCGCACTACGTCTGTCTCATAGCAGAAATAAAACAATCCTATTTACGTCAAACGTGTACACACTAAGACCATTGAATTGCAATTAGCCGAGACACACACGAGAAAAAAATGTTTGTCTTTCACTAAAACGGCATGTACATGTACACGACGTAAATAGGACGAATGACTGGCTCTTAATTGTGATAAAAACGAACGAAACAAAATACGAATGGTACACAATTATCGAAAGAAATTCTAGTTTCCACGTGAATTAAGCTAACAAATATTATTAGAACTTTTTTATATTCCGTTTTTTGCTCCCAAAGTAATTATTGAAATGTTTTACAACTGACAAAGATTGTGTGCTTATAAACAGGAAACAGAAACAAAACCCTTTTATTACAATACGAGGGTAGTTTGACAAGTAGTGAGAATGGAAAAGAAAAACGAATTTTTTAAATACAAAATATTTTTTATTTTTCAATATATTCTCCTAAAAGAGCAATACATTTATTCCAACGGTGCTCCAATGCCCTTATGCCATCTCTAAAGTGCAATTCCGGAAGGCTTGCAAAATACTCATTTACGAAGGTGATAAGCTCGTCATTAGACGAAAATTTCTTTCCACCTAGTGCCGTTTTTAATTTTGGAAAAAGGTGGAAGTCCGAAGGGGCTAGATCCGGCAAATAAGGTGCATGCGGTACTAATTGGAAATGCAACTCGTGGATTTTGGACATCGCAACTGTGCTGGTATGCGAGGGAGTTGTCTTGGTGAAACAGAGTCATTTTCTTTGCCATTCTTGGCAGTTTAGCACGAATCTCAACATTTAATTTTTGTAGAAGTTCTGCATAATATTGTCCGCGTATTGTGACACCTTTCTGAAGGTAATCAACGAGCAAAATGCCCTTTGAATCCCAAAAAATTGATGCCATCACCTTGATTGCCGATAAAGTGGTTTTCGCTTTCTTTGGAGGTTAAGAACCACGTTCTAACAATTGTTTCGACTGTTGTTTAGTTTCGGGTGTACTGTAGTGTATCCAAGTTTTATCGCAAGTAACAAATCGCCTACAAAAATCAACCGGATTCTGCTTATAAAGGTCCAAACACTCATTGGAGTGCCGAAAGCCGAAAGCTTGGAAAGGCCCAATTCTTTCGTTGAAATGTGATGTAGGCGTTCTGTTGAAATGTTTACCATGTCTGCTATCTCTCTCACTTTGAGTCGTCGATCTTGCGTAATAATATTAAGGATTTTTATAATCATTTTCTTAGAAGTCACGATTTTGGGTGCTCCATAGGGCGCTCAAACACTCAACACAGCTTGTTCTACCACGTTTAAATTCATTTACCCATTTACTTATTGTGACGGATGATGGAGCAGATTCACCTAATGTTTCCCGTAACTCATCTTTTATTTCGGTAGCTTTCATACCCTTATTTACGAAGTATTTAATCACCGCACGATACTCTGCTTTTTCAGATTTAACAAAACGACGTGTTGGTTCTTTTTCAATCAGCTGTCAAAAATCAATTAATCAACCGATTTATGTAAATATCGGAATGTAAACATAGAAATAGGCAACCTAAATTTCAGTGCATTTGTTTTACCAATTAGAGCGCCACCTATGTGCCATTCTCACTACTTGTCAAACTATCCTCGTATAAGTAAATCTGAATACACATTTCGACAACTAAGCTATTGTTATTAGCAATAGAAAATTTACATCAGCGTATTAAAACGTGGAATTATAGCAATGCACTTTCCTTTTGTAAATTTCATGTGTGTACTAATACTTTATTTACTGATGATGATGACAACTTAGTTGCCAAAATATGTATTCAGATTTAAAAATGACGTTGTGGTAAAGGGATTATTTTAATCAATTTTTATAGAGTTAACTACAGTCTCCAATTTAATTAAAAACAAATAGGTATATTTAAAATTTTTACATATTTTGCGTGACGATCGCGATTATTCGCGATTAATATTACAAATTTAATGGCGCGTATCCACTTAAAGCTTATCCATAATTTGCACACATAAAAATTTAAGTAATCGATTATCTGAAAAATTATAATTTATAAATGTCAAGGTGTAATTTGTATCGAGAAATTTCGCATGAAAGGTGATAAATTATGCAGATACGTTTAATTAGTTACTGAAACAAAATTAACACTAAATTCGAATTTATTACTTTCTGTAGATTTTCATTTACATATAACAACAATATAAATATTGTACTTTAACAGTATCAGTGTACTTTAAAATAAAATTTCCGTAATAGTAACAAAAAAGAACTATTATCAGTACCTGTTCAATCGTCAGAAGATTTTTGAATACATAATGACAAAAATACCTAATTTAAACAGTATTTAAATAATGATACACAAAGGTAAAAATAAGCAAACATACATATATAATAATAATATATATAATAATATAATGTATTCCTTCTTTTCTTAATATGGTCGTTATTCTAACTATAATAATAATAATAATAACTACGAGCAGTTACTCCTGGAGCGTGTTCAAAAAAGGTTCTTCAAATATTTATCCTACGGGATTGATGGACATTATCCTGCCTTTGGTTCGACGTACGAGGGTCTGCTTGCTAGGCACAATTTTGATTCTCTTGGTATACGCAGGGAGAAGGCTAGTGGCGGTTTTCTTCTGTGCTGTTGTCCCAGGTTTATTTCCTCGTGCCTAGTTTTGACACTAGATCGTCGGCAACCTTCTTAATAGCTAGGGCAAGAACCATTGTTCTCTACAAGGCTTCACTGGTACATATGTCCAGAAATGCCAATGTATTATACGTGAATCCCTTTCGTTAATTTACATCTATTATTGTTCGTCCGTTTTTTTTTTTCTTTTAATGACTTGGATTACATTGTTATAAGTGTGTATATTTTTTTGTTAATTGGATTCTTATTTTTCTTTGTATTACATTAACTGCACCTATTTTTGTTTTTAATTTTAATTTTATTTTTAAGTTCATTATGTCCTGTAAATGGTCTATGTAACTGTTGAGCATTAAAGATTATCATTTATATTATTATTATTATTATAACTAACTATAATAACTTTTATGTTGAGTTTTCGAGCATTATTCAGATTGGTACACCAAACTAAATTTTGAGAAAAAACAATATTGCGACAAACCCAAATAAAATTAAAACAACAAAAATTTCACAGAAGAAAACATCAAAATAGATTATTCACATTTAAAAATAGATAAAACGGAATAAACTAAGAAGGGAGAAACCGCAAATATTACTATAATAAACAAAGACAAACCAAAATTCATGACTTTGCTAAACATCCCACACCTATCAGAAAATTTAAGCAAACTTTTTGGAAAATACAACACTAAATAATGCATAAACCGAAAAATATAAACATGTCCTTTTATACCAAAATTATACATCAAACAGTACATATAAAATAAAGAGCCAATGTTGGAAAAGTACATAAGTAGGACAAACAACAATATCTACGTAAAAGAATTTATATACAGTTCGAAAAGTAACAAAATAAAAGCAATAGCTTTATCAACACATTTTTTGGAAAAAAACATGAATTCGACTGAAATCTTTGAAATAGAAAGCGATGACAACAAACCTTACAGACATGATATATATATATATATATGATAATAAAATAATAATAAAAATTAAATCCTTAGAATATCATTTGTCTGCATCTCTTTGCATATACATACATATCAACGTGAATTTATAAATACACATACATCTAACCATACGTGTATACACTTGACACTCAAACACAGATACAGAAGGAAAAGAGGAAGAAAGAAATAATACATGCTTGCAGATTAACCTTTACCAAATGTATGTAAGTTCTGTACATACACATAAACTCATCGAAGCACCACATAACCTTGCTAATCGAAACCTTTGCGTTTCTGTAAATTGACAATTTTCAACAAAAGCTTGTGCAAATTTATAAATATTAATAAAAAATCCATCAATTAATTATATGTAAAATCAATGTATTATATGTAGGTTAAAAAAAAACAATTAAATGCAATATCTTGAACATGCGGAAAGGGTCCCGCGAGATGTCGTTAATACGAATTAAGCATTTTATTACTCTTAATGGTCGATCGCTTAAACTCAAAAAGTAAATTTTATACTAATACTAATACTCATTCCTCGCATATAGATACAAAGCATAATAAACATTGTATTAATAGACCGTTTTATGAATAACACCCGAGTATCAACTGCGTACAGTCCGAGTTCAAACGTATAGATACTCGTATGTGGGTTGAGTGAAAAGTTTCCCGGCGTTAGGCTAAGGAAATGCGAGAAAAATCTACGCCATAATAATTGTCCTACAATACAAATTAAAAGAGGAAAAGTAAAGTATAATGCTTTAATATAAAATATTTTATGAATTTAAGTTGAAATTTGGCAAGTAAAAATGGAATTTTGAGATATTTTGTTTGAGTGATTTAAAATATAAAACTTAAGTACCTGATTAATTAAATTTCGGAGAAACTGAATTTGTATCCATATTCTTGTTTAAAAATGAATAAAAATTTATTATTTTAAAATTTGATTTGTTGGAACAGCAGATTTTATTTATTTGTATCTTTGAGATTTATTTAATCGATTCGTTTTTGCTCAAAGATATGTGCAGCAATGGAAAGCAAATCTGATTCATTCCCTGATAAGTGCTTGTGAAGTAACCATACCGAAAATATAAATAAAAAAATAAAGTTTCATTTGTTAATAGAATTTGAAAAGTTATAGGTGACATTGACAGAGGTCAAATAAATACATATGTATATTACTAACCGTAAATAAACTAGTAAAGTAATAATAATACAATTCAGTGAATTTAAGTGAATATTTAAATCAATTACCAGTGAATGTAAAACAACAGTGTTAGAAATTATATAAAGTTTTAAAACTAGTGATAAAGAAAAGATAAGCCATATATGCGTAAGAAAGTTATGTCGAAAATATAATTGGAGCAAAAATGGAGGGAGTTATTTGAAACGACCCCTATTAGGAAAATGAACAACCGGAATGAAGAGAAAGATGGATGTTTTGATGTATTGAAATAAGTAGTTATAGTAAATTTCGTATTAATTTTATGTGTGTTGTTTGATAAAAAAACATTACAGTTAGCCATTTTAAAGTTATGTACGATTTCGTATTTTTTAAAATTTCTAATGTCCTATAGTCAGTTCAGTTATAATACATTGGGTTGGCAACTAAGTACTTTCGGTTTTGTAGTATAAAATAAAACACTTTTTTTTAAACAAAGAATAGTTGTTAATCAATTATATATTTTCCATTTTGCTCAATGACCTTTTGCCATCTTTCTTTCAGCTGCATGATTCCTCGCTCATAAAATTTCTGGTCCTTATCAGCAAAAAACTGAACCAGGTGCGAGTGAAGGTCATCGTCATTTGTAAAAGTTTTACCATTCAAAGAATTCTGCAAACTTCGAAACAAATGGTAATCAGATGGTGGTAGATCAGGGCTGTATGGGGCATGTGGCATCACTTCCCAGCCAAGCTCCAATAGTTTCCCACGAGTTACCAAAGATGTGTGAGGCCTTGCATTATCTTGGTGGAAAACTACACCTTTCCGATTTGACAATTCTGGCTGTATTTCTTTGATTGCTTCATCCAGTTTTATTAATTGTTGACAGTAAACATCAGAATTGTTCGTTTGGGTCCTTGGAAGCAGCTCAAAAAACACAACACCTTTGTAATCCCACCAAACTGACAGCATGATCTTTTTTGGATGCAATTCAGCTTTTGATGTGGTTTGAGTTGGTTTATCGTGTTTGCTCCATGATCATTTTCGAACTATGTTACTGTACAGGATCCAAGGGTCGGTTTCATTTCGTCTAAGGTGCATATCGCAAAAGTTGATTCTTTGTGTTAAATGAATTTCTTTCAATTCGTGAGGTACCCAAATATCAAGCTTCTTAACTAGCCCAAGACATTTTAAATGTTTTTCAATTGTTGTGTGCGATACATGTAGCCTCTCCGCAACCTCTCGAACAGTTATATGACGATCCTCTTCAATTATGACTTTGATTTGGTCATCATCAACTTCAGTAGGCCGACCAGAACGTTGCTCATCTTTGAGGGAAAAATCTCCAGAACGGAATTTTTTATACCAATTCCAACACGTGCGCTCTGTTAAGCAATTAGCACCATAAACTTCACATATCTTTTTGTGAGCCGCAGCAGCTTTCTTTCCTTTACGGAAATAAAATAAAAAATATTCGCTTCTGCACTCCATTTAAAATTAACCCAACTAATAGCTTTAATAAAAATCACGCGCTACTTGCTTCTGAAGTTACGTCAATGTGACTAGTATCACGCGACAAACGGTAAAGTACAGCACTAACATATGTTATACAAAAAATAAAGGAACGCTTTCTATCAGTAAAAACCGAAAGTACTTAGTTGCCAACCCAATAGTTTTCTATTAACATAATTGATTATATAAATATTTGTAATGAGCTTAATTTAAATATAATTAAATAATAATTCAAATTAAAGCAAGAAACAAAATTTAGACGTCAAATTTTAATGTAAATGCTGTGGTTTATTTGTTTATTTAATTGTTTATTTATGTGTTTGACATTAACATACTATACAATTTACAGAATCGATTTGATTTTATTTGGTTGAATATATCAATAGAGTTAGGAAAATAAATTAAATTTTAATCTCAAATTTTATTACTATAAATTTTAACATTGCAAATTATCAAAATTTTTCTTTAAAGAAGAAAAATAAGGAGCGAGATAATAAATCAATTAAATCACAACTAAGAGGTGTTTGGATGTTTAATAATTTGGTATAATATATTGAAGTTATATAATTAAAGTTTATTAGAACAAAAATTAAATAAAGTAACGATTCTTATTTCTGTTGGAATATATGCATGAAGAGTCAGCATATCTACCGAATTTAGCCGATACCATACCTGAGACAGATCTTGTTGTCCTAACATAGATTCATACAACAGAGTATTATTATACAAAACCTATTTTACTAGAACTTTTTAAAGCTATTGTAATCCCCACTCTCTCAGGTGTCTCTTGACCTTTTTACGTATATCTGTTGAAGTTGGCCTTGATTACAAGTCTTTTGGCCTTTACGTAATATTGACCTTGCTTTACCAGTTCTTACATTTAGAAATTCCAGATCACCTAGTTGATTAAACTTTCTTGTTTGATATCAAATTCAGTTCATTTAAATGTGTCGATGTTCAAAAGTAGTCTGAAATGTATATATAATATATGTTATAACAATCGAATACTAAAATACATATTTAATTTTTAATTTTAACCCAACTTAGAGTCAACTCAGTAAAATGACTGTATAAACATTTTATCACTCATAATTCGAATAAATCAATGTACTTGTATCAACAAAAGAAATTAGTACATTCTTTTTCATAATTACTTTTAAATCTTCCTTTTTCATAATATCTGACGCAAGCCAACGTAAGGCTTATTGTAACTCAAATATTTTTTTCATAACATTTGGCGATCGAACGTGAAGCTCGAATGACTCAATCTGTACATCAATTCAAACCAAATTTATAAAACATTACAAACACTTCTTCATAATATTATGGTTGTTGTTGTTTCTTTTTCGTATTATTTGCTTTTTTGTATTAGCAAATTATTCTGTAATTGGCTTACCCTATTTGATAAATTATATTACTATTAAAAAGGAAAGGAATTGTAGAAGGAATAAGCTTTGTTGTAAGTACTCTAAAGAAATTAAATTACCGTGTATGTAGTTCATATTAAATTAACACGCATGTGTACCTATATTCATGCAATTTGCTTTTATAAGACCACTCAAGTTTTTGAGATGAGAAATGCAGTATTTATATTTGAGCGCGACTAGAAGAGTGTATAAAACATGAAACAAATAAAAGTAAACAATAAAAGAACAATAACAGGAAACTATAAAACTTAAATGGTTTACAGAATATTTGCGGAGCGACTTTCTAATGAATAATTCTCTTTTTCACTCTGTAATTCGCTCGCCAGGTAACATGACGAAAACGTGAGAAATAATGAAAATATTAAATATTCACAAGTTGTAACAAAAAAGGAAAGTAATTGCCGCTAATTCAAGTAGTTCTTATTACGTAACGAGAAACATTTTCGCAATGAAAATTCATTCATTTTGAGTAGATATTAAATAATTTTACCTCACAAGTTTGCATTTGCGAACAGCTATTTTATGTTTAGAAGAAACTATTAGTTTAATTTTAATGCTACGCTAATGCACCTTGAGCACAAAATTTACCTATGCAAAATATTATGCTAATGGATTACTTTCAAACTTCGAAGAATATAAGTTTTACCACTACTTGCACAATTTGCTTTTATTATCTAGTGTACCACATTTGCACCCAGTAAAGTACATGAATTATACAAAACCATCCTTTCAAAACTGCTAGAACAAATAATAAATCTTACAACCATAATGAGAGCGCGGGAGTAATTCACAGGTGCATACTTTATGCCACTAATATCGGTTAGTTATTTGACATAGTTTCTAACACAAAGTGGTAGTGCATCCATTATTTTTTTTCTTAGATTCATTACTCCTTCAACATCTATATAAAATATTTTTTTTAGAAATTTTTAATTTAAGGGGTTGTTGAAAAGTCACGACGTACCTTTTCTATGTTCGTAGATCATTTATTACTACAAAAAAATCAATGAATTATATATGGCCCATTGTGTTCGACAACCCTTTGTCTCTTTCGGTGAATTTCATAGTTTGTCATTCATAAAAGAACCTATCTCTATCGACGAAAAACCTTATAGGATGCCATTCACAGTCTCATCTGAGTCGAACGCTATACTATGCAAGAGTTTTTTAGAGGACGAAACATGTGGAAAACCAAATATAAAAGATCCAGCAGACATCCTATCCAAGACTAATTAATTTTTAGTGACGATCAAACGTAGTCTCACGCTTACATGATGGAATTCCACTCCTTTATGTTTAACGAGCTCTTGGCGTTTCTGAATGATGCATTCGTTTAAACTGTCCAATTTCCGACAAATGCGCTTGAACTAGTCGTTTCGTTCTTTGGTAGGGCTCACTTTTAAAGTCGCACTTCAGTAAGAGTGAAACCTTCCCCTAATGCATGTGAGCTTTCGATGATCGCGATGAGGCGAATCTTCAGATCAGAACTACGACCGATTTCTTATCACATTATTGTAAGCAATCCACTTGTTGTCACCAGTAGTCAGTCGTTTGAAAAGGGACTGTTTTCTTCATGTTTAAGTAGCATATCGCAGATGTTTATACGAATTTCTCTATGTTCTTGAGGAACCAAAATATTGAGCTTGTCGGCGTATGCTAACTTGTTCATGTGCTCGTGAACGCTTGAATGATGAATTGTTAATATTTCTGCGATTTCGCGTGTAACATGGGCATGACTTATTCAATGCTTTTATTTTATCATTAACCTCAGTGGGTCATCTGAGCATCGTTAAGATTAAAATTACCAACACGGAATTTTATGAACCATTGTTGGTATCTATGTGTTTATAGAGCACTATTATCATATACTTTACGCAACTTTTTATAAGCTTGATAAACGTCCTTATCTTTATGAAAGTAATTGAAACATTATAACCACGAAAGAAACAGAAGAGAACATTTCCTAAACACAGCCATCTATGCTGGAGAAAGTCAATACAGTATCTAGTTCATCATGCAGAATTGTTTATACTATAGTTCAGATATATATAGTGCTCTAATAATATTAGGAGCTTTCAAGCGACAACCTTAAAAGCCATTGATTCAATTTAAATGTAAACATCAGGACTAATTGTGTCTTCATTCATCTTCTTATAATCTTCATCTTCAATTCATTCCCAACACCACCGAAATTATTTTAACCAATATTTCACCCTTAAATATGGCGGTGCCATATTTAAGGGTGGTCATACACTGCAATGATTCGTTTGTGAGTAGTTTTAAAATTCTGTTTCTTCATTAAAAATTTGATGATATTGCGATGTTCTAATTTCACAAAACCAATTTTTTGTTGCGAAACACTTTATGAAACACAAAATAATAAATGAATTTAAGTCAAATATAAATATGTTGTCACGATTTAAAGTCACCAAGTAACGCACAACTGACTTGTCATTATCATGGCTGGGTAGACTTTTTTCTAGTTCCTCCGTAGTCGGAATATCAGTAAATAATAAAATTCTAAAATAACTTCGAAGAACCATGCATTGATAGAAGCACGTCCAGAATGGGTCCGAAGACACAGTAAAGTGATTTTACAGCACGATAACGCGCCGTCTTATATAGCAAAACCTGTCAAGGAAGCGTTGAAAGCACTTGGATGGGACATAATATCGCACCCTACGTACTCTCCAGGCTTTGCCCCATCCAACTACCACCTTTTTGCATTAATAGGACACTTGCAGACCAGGACGTCGCCAATTTCGAAGAAATTAGAAAATGGCTTAATGAATGGTTTTGCTCAAAGGACGCACAGTTTTTTTGGGATAGCATGAAAGATGGGCAAGATGTGTAAAATCATACATTGAATAAATAAATTTTTCCATTTTCTTGAAAACTATGTAGTTTTTTTTTGCGAAAATATCCGGCAATAACTTTTCGGTAGACCTGGTAAATCTTGTATATTCTAAAACAAGTTTTAGGTAATGTCAAACGGCCGTTGTTATTATTAATTAACCAATGAATTTAATTATTATTAAACTTGATTAAATACGAAACAAAAAACTATTAAACCTATTTATAGATATTAAAAATGAATACAGCAACATTATACGCTTATAAACTCCTTTTCCAGAAAATTAATAATTAATTTACATTTTCTGAAATTATTTAAACGACCTGGTAAATATTTAAATGAAAATTTTTGTGGGAAGGGAAGTTTTCGAGGGGATACAAAATTACGTGTAGCTAACATAATATTATGTTAGAAAGACAAACCAATAACCAACATTTCGTAATGCTCCAGTTCTGTCACTTAATTTGTTGATGGAATGGCAGTAACAACGGAATTCCATTATAAGAAAGAACTTGAACTACGGCGGAGTCAATTTAATATATGATCACGTTCTAAATATAAATATAATTTTGTTGATATATTTCTAACTAAAGTGGTGAAATTTTAATCTACGAAGTTAGTGACAAAAGACTTTAGTTCACGAAAAGTATAAAACGAATTACGCTATGGAATTATAAAATATTGTATTTTTAATTCATTCTAATGAATACTATTTGTGAACGTGTTAATATACTTTTTTTAATTTCTGTGGTAACAAAGAACATTTTAAATTAAAATTTCTGCACATCTTTTCTTAACAAATTTTTTTTCTGAGAATATTTGTACTTTTCCTGAATAGAGGTTTTTGTAATCTGAACTCCTTTCTAGCTTTCTACTTTAAAATTGTACGTTCGATCTGCACAATTTCTACATTCTAACACTTTATGTATCTACGAGTACTTCGAATTTAATTAATTCTTAAAACGTTGGAAATAATTTGCGTTTACTTTAATAATACAGTTATTAATAATAATATTGTCACTATCTATACAATATAAACAAAAGATGAGATAATCTCTTATACCTAGTCTTGTCATAAATACTGATATAAAGGTGTTTAAGTACAAAAAGAAAACTGCAAGTTGGATTTAAATTATTTATTTTGGCAATAGTAAGCTACAAAATACAGTGCAAATTACTCGAAATGAGCGCCATTTGCCTTAATACAACGCCTAAGTCTGCAGGGCCACTCATCAATCGCTGTACGGACGATATCCATGGGAAAATTGTCGACTGCTTCTGTTAACGCTAGCTTCAATGATCCCAAGTTGCGATGGGGTCTTCTACAGCCATGCCCTCTAATATTGACCACAGTTTGTAGTTGAGCGGATTTAGGTCTGGGCTTGCTAACGGCCAATAGTCAGTACTAATAAACTCAGGTACATGATTTTCAAGCCATTGCTGAGTTGTTTTGGCGTTGTGAGCGGGCGCAGAGTCTTGTTGGAATATCCATGGTTGGTTTTGGAACATGGTGTAGTTCAGGGGCTCCACTACATTGTTTAAAATGTCTCGTTGATAGTTTTTGGCCGCTGTTTTAACACCTTTTTCACAAAAATGCAAGGAAGTGACACCGTCATAGGATACTCCCCACCAAACCGTCACTGAAGCAGGAAAATGACCGCGCTGAATCTTTGGCACTACTTCACTGGCTTCCTTGGAGGACCGTGCATACACCCTATCCTTCTGCTTGTTAAAAGTTTCTTCCACGGTAAAAATTTTTTCATCAGAAAACAAAATTTTTTTGTAACGCTCTTTGCCGTACAACGATATTAGGTGTCTGCATTTTTTCTTCCTATTCTTTTTTAATTCAACGTTAAGGCGCAGTCCTGTTTGTCGTTTGAAAGCTCCAAGTCCTAGGTCTTGTTTAATGACTCGGAGCAATACCCATTTCACGAGCCATGATTTTCTGTTTGCGGACAGGATGTCGATTGATGCGGGACTATGCGAGGCCTGCCAGATCTTTTACGGTCGATTACATTTCCAGTATCAATGAATAACTTAACAGTACGATACACAAACACACGCGTAATATTTAACGGTTTCAATAAATCAAAAATACGGGCTCTTTCTATTCCACACTTATGAAGTGCAATAACCGCAATACGGCTCTCTTTATCCGACCATTCCATAATGAAGACTCACGCTATAGTGAAATTGTTCGGCACTTTTGTAAAGCATATATCAAATGTCAGAACTGCCAACATAAAGTTTTTGTGCTTTCAAGTTATCATCTGCAAAAAGGTGCGTTTACACTTGTATCAATACTAAGTTACTCCATTCTACCAGTCTAGCTGACGCATTGCAACCCTATTAAACACCGAAGCACTGGATAAGGATTAAAAAAGTTACAAAGAACGAAGCTGAGTTTTTGTGATTGATGAAACCTAGCTTTTTTCCTGAAAACACCTATCTAAATATTTGACACACCTTAGTAATTTTACCCCAAAGAAAACCAAGAAATTGTAATTAGCATGTAAAAGCAATATAAAGGAAATTAAATAATCGTTATGATTTTTTGGCATTCAAAACTAATAATCTCATTAAATTTGTAAAATCAAACTGTCAATGGACCATATTATACTGCTTTTGCACAATAACCTAAAATAACTCACATAAAAGTACTTTTTCACCGGGACAACACACCGTTTCATACTGGTCAGCTTGTTTGCGAAAAATTGGATCTACTGAGATTTCAGGTTGCTCCTAGTCCAATGATTGTCTTCGCCAAATCTTGTCCCAAGTGAATTCCACTTATCCTTACTGAAAAGAAGTCTCGATGGGAAGAAGAACATTTTGCAGCAATGAAGCAGTATTCTGAAGACCTTAAGTATGATCACTACAAAAGCATAAGAACATTTTAACATGTTGAATAATAATAAAAACTGAATACCTACTTTTGTTTCAATTTTCTCACGTTGATAATAATTATTTTTATTAATTAACTAAGTCTATAAAATTCTAACATCGTCAAAAACAAATAATAAATTTAACCGTTAAATTATAAAAAAAACAACCCTTCAAAACAAATATACGCTAGTCTAAATATTACAAAAATATTTCGTCATAATGTAATATATAAAATATATGTGAAGTTCTTGTACAGTATTACGTACGTACGGTATTATATCTACATCAGATTTTCATGTAAAATCTTAGTGTGTTCTTAGTTATTCAATGTGGATAAGGGCAACACCAGAAGAGGATGAGAAACAATAACTTTGTCTACTAGCTAATTCATCAGTGAAGGCCCGTGTGTATAGTCAGATCACTCTAAGTTTGAACACCAAGCTACTTTAAGCTCGTTTGGTGTTCTACCTTACAGTGAGCGGACTGTACACCAAATCGACCAAACCAGTAACGATGCACCGACAGAAGTTCGTCTCCCATACATGTTACATGAACTAGTACATTGGACAATTTAATAATAAATTAACTTTTGCGTAACGCTTGTTCATTGGACGTTCAACATAATTTAGTATAATTAATTGACATGTAACAGTTCTTCTTGTGTCGATTGTTTGTCTATTTAACATTTAATTAAATTGATATATTGAATAATAATACTCATTAGTTTTGCATGTATTTATTAAATGAACTAATTTTGAATATGTTGTAATTATGTAAGTTAATTACATATTATATTGACTGGTACTGTATTATTTGTAAAATACCTAACTTAATATGCATGGACACAATTATTACATGTGTTTGCTTTTAATATATACGACTTAATTATCCTTGCACTTTAACTATGTTTTTATGAAACTAGTTACGGTTATAATATAGTACATAATTACAATTGCGTGCTTGACGGCTGTTACTAAAATTTCGGAAAGTTACAAGACGTGGTTATCAGATCTTTGACGTGTAAAGGTTCATAAACTTTGGCATTTTTACTGTACAATTATCACTAATTTTAAGTTAACGATAATTGGAAAAAAATAAATATACACAACAATATTTTTTATTTTCACATCAGAAGATGTGTCTATTGTAAATCAATGTTTCTCAATTTTTGGGTCTCGCGGAATGAGAAACAAAATATATAAACATTAGCATTCGTTATTTGTCTTCAACGGGTGTAATATTTTTTTGTTTGTGAAGCATTTTGTGAGAGCATAAAATATATCGCGGTATCGGTAAAAACAAATTTATTGGATCTCTTTGTAAAAAGGCAGAGAAACACTGTTGTAGATAATTTAAAAATTGTTTATGGTGGTGAATAATGTATGTGCTTATCTAAAAAAAACGATTGACGTTATACTTTGTTGAGTGTAGTCGTATAAAACAATATCGGGTAAACGAGGAATGCAACTCTGCATTAAATGCTAAGTATTTATTTTCTTCCAAATTTACTTCGATTTTTGCACTCTTCATAGCATTTCTGAAAGTTTCAAGTTTTATTTTGTCTCTGTAGTCGGGTACATGGGCTGTGTTTTGAACTATCAAAATTGAGAAGCAATTAATTTTCATACAATGGTGGTGGTCGTATATAACTGGCGTCTAGTGAGGTTCTTTTGTGATTTCCTGTTCCCGTTTAAGCAAATGCTGACAGATAATTATCCTAAGTTTCCCCACAAGCAAAGACCTAATAATGACTTATGGTCTACAAATGCCACCTGAAATTGGTGTTAAGTTGTTGGGGAATGTGAATAGATGAATTATTATTATTCTAAACGCAATATATTTATTCTTTTTCCAAATTTATTGCATCTCCTTCTAAAACAAAACACTTGCACCAACGTTTTTATCTTTGTAGCAGTTCTGAAAGTTGATTTCCGTTATAGCTTTCAGAACATGATTTGAATTTTGTTATACCTTTTTAGAGTCGAAACGGTGTCCAGGAAGCGGCGCTTTGAGCCACTAAAGAAGTAGTATTAGAAACGGTATCATCTTATAATAGAACTATTAAAATAATACACCTTCCATTTGAAGATATATACGTCAACTTCGATTTGACGCCCATGATAAGTATGTGTGTTGTGTTTTTGTCCTAAAATAAATTTTCCTTTGTTCGTTACCGTTCTTTAATTCTTAGTTACATCGGCGATTGCAGAATTTACTTCAATAAATTCGCATGGTAGTCTTTTATCATGAAAAGCTTTCAGGAAATCTTCTGTTAAATCATATAAAGGGGTTTATATATTGCCCTTGGCGAAACCATGTTGAAATTTATTAATTAAACCATATTTGGAAATACATTTTGATGATCTTGATACGCTGCTTGAATAATTTTGAAAAGCCGATCAAGAAGCTAACTTTCCAAATCATTAGGATCAACTTTCTTAGATAATAGAAGAACTAAAACATATTTAACATAATTCGTGATGTTACTAAAGAATTAAAAGCGCTAAATTAGTGTTGAAAAGATATGCGATAATGTGTTATACTTAACCAGTACCATATATCCAAAAATATAAGTGAAAAGCTCCAATATATTTTCTGAATAACATGGGAAAATTTCACGTTTGTCGATTAAATGATATTAGGCAAATCAATTATTTTCACTGCTTTCTAGTGCACAAGAAAAATAAACTGCTAGTTTCAAAATTAAAAATTTAAGAACATGCAAAACAATTAAGCTCGTCAAATTTGTAATAATGGTCTTTGCTGCGAAGCAATTATTAATTGGAAACGTTCCCAAATTACATTTATGAATTTAACATACATGTTTTTAGGTTAGGTTCTTGTAATAATCGATCCTCTAATTACGGCATATCATATTAAAACCAGATGTTTAAATATTTGGTTTCAATCTTTAATGCCTAAATTGTAGAACATTCGTCCGGTAAGTGGACGACGTGGGTTCTCTTCCTGACCTGAATCAGAAATTTTTCAATAATTTGGAAGCAAATTTTAAAAAAAATTTAATTGTATATACAAAAGTTGCTAACATTTCTTTGTTTTACGCGGTAGACCTATTCTGAAATATATTAGTGGATTTGCTTTAACTCTAAAGCAAACTCGTAATTTTTTATATCTTTTACAACTTTAAATAAATTTATCAGATTTACATAACGTTAAATGTGAGTATATAAAACTACGTAAGCGTATTTTTTACACCCAAGTTTCTTCTCCTACATATTTTTTAAAATCAGAAGTGAATATTACACAAATAGATGAAGGTAATTTATTCAGTTCATTTTTCTGACAATATTGCCGTCAGCATACTAAAATTAAATGATGTTACATAAAAGACTTTTTCCTGTCTAAATGACCAGACAAATACAACAACACTCGTTAATTTTACACTTCGTCCCACGAGAAATTTACCTAACTTTAGATCATTTCAAAGTGCAAAGTTCACATAAGTGTTGACTGTAAAGTTTCAGACAGTTTTTTTGTTTCAATATTGTAGTACTAATAAAATCACCATATTTTAAGATTCTTCTTAACCGCACTGAAAGACTTTTTGTGTAAAGAACTTAACTAATTAAAACAACTTTATTTATCTCAAGCTTTAACTAATTTACTATAATTCCATTTTTTTAATTATGAATAATCTATCGTATTATGGTTGCATTTTTAGTTAAGGATTCTGTAGCATTTAGAATTTTGATACTTTGTTTTGTGGTTTAGGACATTTGGCCCATAAGTTACACACAACCATACACCCATAAATCAATATTATTAGGTCTTATAAGCACAGAATTTACTTCAGAACGATTTCTTCGTTTAACCAACTATACAAAAGGAAATAAGACGCAAAAAGTAACGGTTTACTTGCGGTAGGAAACACGTCGTTTCTTATATTACTTACATTAGACTGCTTCACCGCCAGATTTCCTACATGTTGAACTTAAGGAGAAGACGTACGGATGAAGTTTATATTGTGGGTCTCGCTTGAAATCCTAGAGACGTTCAAGTGAGTGAACTACAAAATTACTCCAGCAAATCGGAAGTGTGAAAGTTCAATTTATTATCTATCGAACATTGAAGAAAAAGCTTTTTGTTTGTTCAGTTGCTGCTCATAAATACTATTTGATATAAATGTTTGTCGAGGAGCGAAATGCTTTCAAAACATAACCAGTATAAAATCGAATAGTACATACAGAATGAAAAATTCAAGTTTTATTAAAAATTATTTATCACAAAAGTTTCGTAAGTTATTGACAGCGTTTCACTGAAATATATGTTTTATTTCAAAATGTATGAAATAAATTCTTCTTTCTTTTGGGGTATCGCATGTTTGGACGACAAAGCGAGGTATTGGTTTTCATTCTTTACTGTATCGAAAACGATACGATAACCCACATGGAATAAGGTCGCTATATAAAACCTGTTTTCCTAATGAGAGTCGACATACCCAAAACGCGTCAAAAACAGGGTCTTATTAATATTTGAATTACTCCTAGACGTTCAGCTAAAGACGTATGTCAAGTTTAAAAGTGTTCTAGCTCACACCGTAAGAGCAATGTTGGGCGAACACGAACTTCGTTCGGGGTATTGTTTTGTCATTCTATTATCTATATTATTTTTTTTACTATTTGGAAGCATGCATTATATTAAGAATCGATTTAGATTTTATTCACGATGAAATTTATGCTGTGGCCCAACGTCGAATGAAATGCAAGTAATAATTATTAGAATGATGTCCAACAAAGCTTAGTTGATTCCATGATTTTCATAAAAAATAAAACTTCATAAACTTATTGATACAGCCAATAACACCTTTAATGAACTGAATCGTCAAATTTAATTGGCCTGGGAAATCCAGTTTAGCGAAACACGTGCTAGAAAATAATTATAGTATAACCGCGGATTATCTACATTTAATGAAGGATATAAACAATTACCCTGAATTGGACAGTTATGAGAGCATATTTGTTGTGAAAAATAAAAACCATGTGTTAAACATAGATAAAGGTGTTTGCCTCTATTAACTCCTGGAAGATACGACCGCTCATAAATGGAAGCGGGGTATAGTTTAGTATAAGCGTTAGTTTTAAGACTAGGAAACATATTAAATTGTGTGTGTTTGGTATTCAGCGAGGGAAGGTGTATATTATGAGTTATTCTATGCGAGTTATACCGGGAATCGAGTTGCGACACATTATCTGCTGATGATGACAACTCAGTTGTCGAAATACGTGTACAAAATACGACCACTAATGTGGTACGGAGTTTCATTTATCTTTTTTTAATTATTCAATTAACCACAGTCTCCGTCAAAATTTAACTTCAAGATACAAATACTTCGCACACGTTAAAAACTACTTACTGAGGTTTCAACTTTAATATCCGATTCCCTTAAATTTATTTTAATTTGTTGTGTCCAGGACTACATCCCAAATTAACTCATTTCAATATTGCTACGTATTCGGACGTATTATTGAATAGTGTGTGCCATGAAGAGGACAATTAGATTTATTTGAAGCTTCGGAGCAATAATTTAGATGAGCTTGTTGACAACATACTGAAGCTACTTCCACGGATATTAAATGAAACCACTAAAAGACAAAGTTCGAAAAGATCGAAAGATTATCGACATATTAAAAAACTCGGTTAAATGTATTGATGGGAAGAAATAATATGAAAGCTAGTAAATCGTTATTTTTCAGATTACCTATTTAAGAATGACAAAACGTAAGCTTAGTACTAGCTTACACGAAATTGAAAATTGAAATAAACCCTCAAAGGCTGTCTATATATAGAAAAGTATAAGCGCAAAGCGATTATTATCAGGGACTATCTTCTATATGTTACTTCCTAACAATGAAACTATCAATTCAGACATGTATTGCCGTCGATTAGAGCAACATACGATTTAATGAAAATTCAGAGAATTAAAATACTACCGTTCTTTCTTTTCAAGACGCGAAAGCTTTATCCCCTTAGAAGTTTAGCCGAAATCGTAGAGAAATGTTAGAGAAATTATCAAAAATTATGTATACATTTGTTTATGCATCAATTAGTTTTACTTATTTTACATAAAATCGTATCAAAAACTATTCGAAATTACGAACGTATTGTACTAAACACCCTGAAATACTTCAAAGTTTTCTAATAGCTTCTTCTGCGACAAGACTTTTCAACATGTTAAAAATAAATAAATAAATGAAATTGTACAAGAATATATCAAACAAGAATACCGACATTAACAAGACTACTTTCTGACAGTGAAAATTTAAGTTAAATAACTTCAAGTTGAAGTCGCTAATATCGGACTTCTTATCTTCAAGTTGTACAGGGATTTACATTAAGAGTGACACATTATGTTTGTAAAATAAAATACAGATATCTTTGGCAAATTTAAGATCGTCTTTAATTCTGTGTAAAATACAGTTAACAGAATTAATGAAATATTTAACTGTCCATCACAGAAGCGCTGACGGGAATGAATAGGTTAAACCTAATTTTTCACGACTTTTACACGTAAATTGGGTGGAATATCAGCCATAGAGAAGCAAAGAATATTCAATGTTGGTCTTGAAGTCGTGTGATGCTGCTGCTTTATTAGCGCAAATTAACAACTTAACTCCAGAGAAAATCTAGGGATACTAAATCGTATGAGTATGGAGAATAATTGGATGGTCTATTTTTGGAAACAATCGATTCGCCAAAGTTTTCTCGTAGTAGCTAAATTACTTGCATCGACGAATAATTACTTGTTAAAAAATAGATTTCATACAAAATAAAGGGTTAAGGATATACCTACAACGATTGAGGCACTACATCCAGAAACCATGAATCCTAATTTGATAGTAAGACGAAAATTACATACAGAAAAATATGTCTTCACCTTTGTGTGTACCGTTTAGAGATACCTCAGATATTCACAATCAAACTGGGTGGTCAAATCAAAGGCTGAAAAGTTGCCCGGATTTTTCCTATTACTATTTATCCGACTTTTACAGAACAGTCATTGATCAATAATAACACCCTACAAGAATTATTAAACTAATATCCTCATAGAATGCACATATTATGTGATACATCGAAAACACAAAATGGCGTTGATTGTGCTTTTATAGAATAAAAATCAAAGTATACGCGTCAATTCAAGTTACCTGCCTATACCTCTGTGTTTTCAACAGAAGCGCATGCTCTTTTATGTGTCTTGGAATATATTTATGCTGACCAAGTAAACCATGTTATAATTTGGTCAAACTCGATCAGTATTACATTTCGACCAGCTCAAAAGAAAAACCACATTAATCTGGTACGTAAACTTCCGCGGTCGTGGTCCATACTATCTTCTTCTGGGCTTCCGGTCTGAAACCGCGTCACTGGTATAACTATGTTTCGTACCCACTCGTATGGGAAATCTTCAGGGCTCAACTACTGCTACTGAAGATGTCGCGCTGAAACTGAAAACGCCGGCAGATATACCAGTGACGCGGTTCCAGCCCAGAAACCCAAAAGAAGATAGTACGAAAACCACATTACCTAACAGACACGATTTAAGTTAGAAGAATTGATCAGATTGAGTTAGTGACATACTACTTATGTATGGGTCGGGGGTCATGTCGGTATTAAATATAATGAAGTAGTAGATGGTTTAACCAGGGATAGCTGTAATTTAGAGCATCTATATGAACAAAATATAACTTTCGAAGACGTTTTCTGTTTATTAAAAGAAATACAAAAATAAATTTGGAAAAATCAAGGGAATAACTATGCTAAAAACTCGAAACTCGAAACTAGATACGCTTCAATTCATTTTGCGTTACTGAGCAGCATTTTGTTTTCTAAGTATAACATACCCAGAAAATATATCACTATAGTTAGCCAAACATAAAAATTCGGACATAGGTATTATCCGCCTCATTTCGCTAGATTTAAAATTGTCTATAACAGCAACTGTAGTACAGCAATGTTGAATGTATTCTCGATCAAATCATTTCTGAAGACAGGAAACAGTTACAAATTTACAAGATAGACATAACTTATACGATAGTATTGAAGTTATAAAGACCAATTAACTCTCATCATGTGTTAGCCCTGAACAGAAAAGATATCCTGGATTGTTTAATACTGTTTGTATGCATCACACCTTTTTGAAAATTTCCTATATTTCCGTGGCCTAGTATTATTTGTGTCATAAACAGTCGCCTTTAAGGGCTCCTGGGCGTGAAAAGTGCATATTCTTGTCGTTACTTATGACATGGCTGCATGAATAATCTCAGCAATACCAAAAGAACTGGATTACTTGATTGGCAGTCTAGTAAGTGACTCACTCCGTCTTGTCGAAACGACAGACCCGTTTAAGTCAAAAGCATTCGGGCCAAAAAATTCCGTAAATATCGAACTTTAGAGAGTTCCGACGTCGCTAATAAAAAAAGTAAGTCTGGTACGTAGACTTCTTCGGTCGTGGCCATGCTATCTGCTTCTGGGCTGGAACCGCGTCACTTGTATATTTGCCGACGTTTCGTACCCATTTTTATAGAACATATTCAGGGCTCAACTATTGCAGTGAAACCGTTTCAGTGCAGTAGTTGAGCCCTGAAGATATCCCATACAAATGGGTACGAAACGTTGGCAGATATACAAGTGACGCGGTTCCAGCCCGGGAGCCCAGAAGCAGATAAAAAAAGTAAGGTCCAACGGTTCCTCCAGCATGAAATGCACACCAAACAGTCAGTTTAAGTGAATTAAATGCTCCTTCCTGCATTATTTCTGTCAGATTTTCAGACCAAGCACGGCAGACTTACAAACCATTAAACTAGAAGTAAGCTTCGTCGCTGAAGACGATTTTCTCATAAAACTTTGAATCATTTTCTCTAAAATCCAATTACTGAATTTCTACTCAGGCAATCTCGTAAGAACGTAGACCAAGATCCATTTGCAAAATTCATTATAAATTGGTTTTGGAATGCCCGATATCGACGAAGCATTGACACATTTGAATTTTTGACATACGACTGCAATATTCTTTTAGAATCTTCCGTTTCTTTGTCTCAGTAGTAAAGGAGCGTTGTGAAGTTAGTAAATTGATTATGAAATTTCACACGATACGTTCAATTGCTCTACGACTTAATCAATTAATTATAATAACCAAAAATTGAAGTTAATGCAAATCATGTTGCAGCGAATATATGTATATGATAAAATATCTGAATAGCTGCAAACATTGTCGAAGCATGAACCATCCGATAATTAAATGGTAGGCATCGACAAACACAATTGTCAAAAGAAAGTGCAGCAGGGCTACCGCTTGCTTTCATCTTCTCATATATTTACAATTGTTTGCTCCTTCTCTCAGTAAAAATATTAGATTTTATTAACACGATAATAATCACCTGAAAAAGCTACGCATTTCACGTAATAACTTGTCAAACATCTCTTATTATAGTACATAATTAATAATCTAGGCGTTTCGTGTACATAAAATATTCAAGAGAAACATGCTACATATTTTATATTTACTTAATTAAACATTTAAATAATTTGCTAATGCGTGAAAATAGATAAAACACATGGGCAAATATGTAAAGAGGAAGTATTTTGTATTTTAGGAAAGTCGCTTAAGAGACAAAATGATTAATTACTCCAGGGGAGCCTTAGGATCCTACACTTTTTGCCATCATAATTTAGATTTTACGTCGTTACAAAGTTTAGTGTAACTTTTGTGACCTCAGAAAACTCCCCTGATTTTAATCCCTCTTTTGAACACGTAATACCTTCTTTCTGATGAAGCTTTTTCCCTCTAAAACTGTATTTGCTTTTACATCCGCCGGGATTAATCCAAAAGAAATAAAAAGGATATTTAAAAGTTACGCAAAAATTGAAAATTAAACATTATAAACTTCTTGCTTTCTATTTATATATTTATGAAGCGCTAGTAAAGATCTCGGTCTGTCTTTTACTTGTAAACTTAAATGGAAAGGTAATGTTCAATATTTCTTATATACTAATTCGTGGATTTGTCTGAAACTTTTAAAACGAACTGCACCTAATGTGAAGACTGTAAAATTACAGGTTTTCATTTAAGGAAGTTTTGCATAAAATAGCACGACAAAATGAGCGAAAATCAATTTTACTTTCGACAAAATGTATTTAATATCAATTGAATGTAGATCTTTCGAAGAATTATAAATTTTTTCAATTACTAATTTTCGTCTTGAATTGTTCTGTTCTTGATACCTAGTATTTGATGAATAATGCATAGGTTTGCCAGAATGGATATCCGTTAAAACGAACTTCTCGTCCGCAAAGATGACATTATCCTAACTACTGTTGATATTTGTTTGAGCAAAAGCAAGCCTTCGAGTGGCATCTTGTTCAGCTGTAAAATCATATTTTACAGTCCGGATATCTGCATTTAAGGCTTTTCGTCCACGCCACTGTTTGTTAGTTGCAATTAAGGTTTAATCTCTCGTGGAAGAATAGGGAATACTTCAATGAAATTTGTGATATTGTGAAGCACGTTAATGTTGAGTAGACGTATTCTTCCACATCTTTCTTTTTGCTGGTTAACAAACGCGTCTTAAGCTTCTGTAAATCGCCTCTTCTAACGATATATTTAACGTATCTCTCAATAAAATTTGAAACAATTATTTATGACAAGATCTGCGTATTCTCTATGGTATACAAAACAATAAAGTTAATCGGAGAATAATAATTAATAAATGGCTGACCGAAAAATACGTTTTTAAGAACTCAAGAAAGCGCTTGAATGTCGATGTATATAGAAGAAAACGTAACAATTACAACAGTTATGTACCCATTTCGCTCTCTTTGATATTCGACAAAATAAAGAAAAGAAATGTATCGGACGAAGTAACAGGCTATTTAAAAAATGTAATAAAAATCAATACGGCTATGAAAAAAATAAAAGTTCTCAAGATTTTGCAGATCTCGTAAATGCAAAAGTAAAAAACGGTATTCATGTTTATTGCTTTTACGTATATTTTTCAAACGTACTTAATTCTATATACTACCCAGAAATGATAAATATATTATAGAAATGTGGAATAAAGGAAAAACGCTAAAATGGTTGAAAATTTACTTAAAGGAAAGAAACAAAATTTAATGTGGAAGTACTGTCTGTCGATGGGTCAATTCTTCTATAACTGGCAGAACATCACTAGAAAACGATCCGAGCAATGGACACCCGACCACCTCCGTTTTTCTCTTCATATCGTCTGCATGATAGTATTGTAGTACATTCTATTCGGTATAGTTGTTTTGTTAACCGGCAATGTCCAGTTAATTACTTACATGTTACTTATCTGTTACTAAGAATTAATCGTTCCTGTTTAGCCTCAGGTATTTTGTTACAGTACGTGTTCGAATAGTTTAAAGGTATCTACGCAATTCGGCATGTATTGCTTTCATCCCATATGTTAATGAATTTTTGATAAGAGATACATCTACTTTAGCAGTTGTAGTAGGTTTTTAAAAATATAGTAATATATTTAGCAAATATAATAATATAATCCACGCCATATGGTTGTCAAAATTGTTGTCATGCCTCTTAGTCGATTTGATTGTAACATTATTATTTAAAACCACGTTCATCAGGTTATAACATCAGTCTAGTAACAGCTTTAACGTGCCAGTAGGCTTACTCAAGGCTTTTACCGCCTGTTTGCTATCGCTGTATATTGTTACATTTTTGACGTTTGTACCAAGATAAGTTAGTTCAATGATCTCTAGCTGAATGACTGTTGGTCTCTTCCCAAATAGAAAAATTTCTTTGAATCGGAGCTCTTTAGAGTATAGTCCACCTCCTGTACCCTCATCTGCTTTGCAGCCATCCACACACAGGTGCAAACCCAGCTTACTTGGGTTGGCTCTCGAAAGCAATGTAATAATACGGTAGGATTTTTCACGTTGGTACTCGTATAAGTGCATTTAATTAAATGAATATTATATTGAAAGACTACCTCGTAATTTTTATGAAAATTGACGAAATAAAAAAATTATAGCCAAATTCCCAGAATTTTGGAAACATCTCTCGTGTATACTCGTAGAGCGTGATAAAGTATCGTTATTTAAAATTAATAAATAAAGTTTTAATAGTACCAATTTTAGTTTTTATTGAAAAATCTCTCGCATGAAATAACTTTTCGCAGTTCTCCCTTTACCTTTCTGGTAAAACGTACGAGAAAAAATATTATTTCAACTGAAGAAAAACGTTACAATTCTAGTTTTTTGCCTTAAACGAATTTCATGAATAATTTCGTTTCATCTTAAACTCACTGCATGAATAAATTTTGTTGACCGAACTCGTTTCATATTCATTTCAATCTAAAGCAAAGTAATAAGCAAACATAATCGTCGAAAAATCTTTTACATGTTTCTACAAACATCGTGCGTTCAAAAGGTGTTCAGGTGTTTCGAGACCGGGGCAGGCACATATGCGTTGTAGAATGCGTATCTTTGCTGACGTAAATAGGGTTTAAAGTAAATTACCGAAATGGATTGTTGACAAAATTTGGCTGAAATTATCAACTTGTTTCGTTTTGCATTACCATACTGTTTTTTAAACAAATACACGTTCTTTATAAGTAAAGGTATAAATTCATTCCTAAAAGCAACACATTTCTTAAATCACTGGTAAAATCGTAATAAATCAACTTTTCTAAAGTGCTGTTGGCCACCTCTTTCCGTACCCACTTTCATTCCTAACAAAATAACGACACGAAAGACATATGCGTTGTTTAATCTTTTTCTTATTTCTCGACTTGCTTTTAATATTTTCTAAGTTGTCATTATTTTTGTTTATAATAATAATAATAATGTATATACAAAAACTGCCACTTTTATTCGCTTAAGACTGCAAATTATCGACGTATAATCTGTCTCTCTACCAAATATAAGATTCTTACATCTGCAATAACAAAAAACAAAACAACACTTAAAAAACAATGAAATTTACGAAGAACAAAAAGGTTTTAAAAAAAATTTTAAAAGATATAAGGAACATATAATTATTTATCACATGTAATATGTAAGACTAAACAATTGAAATCTCTTTTGTGCCAACATCGATTATTAGAAGGCATTTGACACTATACTGCACAGATGGCTCTTCAATATTCTGGAGATATACAAGAAAAGACATCCCTCTTATAACTTTCCTTAAAGTTCATAGCGAACATCCCTACACAAAAAAAAACACAATTAGACACTCTGCAAACACGAATGACAATAAAACAGGGTACATTTCAAAGAGATGCGTTGAACGCTCTTTGGTTTTTCATTGCACCGTTTAACAAACATATTAAAGCCAACATACAGATTACAGAATAGATTAATATAACCGAAATATGAAACCCATAAATCATCTTCTGTACGTGACGATTTTAAAATATACACAGGCATAGATGAATAACTTCAATCACTACTAGACAAAATCAAAATCTTCAGCTCTCTAATCAAAACGAACATACTCAGCTTAACTTTCTCATACAATGGAAGGTAGCTCAAATAATTTAATACTTAAACCCAACAGAGATCGCAATGCAATTTCCCTATAGTATCCCATTATCTTTTACCCATAATCTCCAAAGAATTCGAGAAGCTATTACTAAATAGAATGGAATTTCAGATGCACAGTAGTGGTTGGAAATACTAGAGATGCTCTAAGAAATGAGAAATACTGTATAACGGTATTCCTCGATATATCCCAAGCCTTCGATAAAGTGTGACACGAAGGTTTTTCTTTTAAAATCAAGACATATCTTCCATATCCCATTTTCAATCGTCTGCAATTTTATCTATCAAGTCCGTTCTTCCAAATAAAATCAGGAGATGCTTACTTATAGTAGACTAAGTCCTATCCACTTTGGGATAGCACAGGGTAGCACTCTCGGCCTCAATCAATATCTATATACATTGCAGATATTCCAATACGTTTACCGCAACATATGGAAACGATATCGTTTTAATTGCCAATCATTAAGCCCCAATTCGAGCACCCCAGCCTTTACAAAATCATCTGAATAAATTTTAAAGATGATGTAAGCTAAGTAGTGCCAAAGTAAATAGTTCCGAATCAGTGAATGAGTGTAGAATTTTACGTTCGATGTCCGTTGTAGATAAGTCTTCCGAATGTTGCCGTAGTCTTCTATAACCAACTTATTCTAGTTTTAAAAGCTGTTTGGATGCTCAATGGAACATCAGAAGCAAGTAGCAGACCATACCAATGTACAATTATATTATAAAAGTATACAATAATTCTATCTTGCAAGACTTTAAAGCAAAGCCTCAAATAAGCTAGCTCCAAACAGCGGAAAGGTATAATTACCATCTATAATTCCTATTAGTAGTCCCCATTCAAATAATCAAATGCATGCATACAGCAAATCCAATTCATTCCTTCAAGCAATAACTGCTGCAGAAGTGTACGCAGTGTGATTATGCGGAGACTAAGGTTGTTATCTGCAAGAACGTATTATAAATTGAATAAATTACTATGCGGAAAGCAATAAAATATGAGA
This sequence comes from Dermolepida albohirtum, assembly GCA_031893035.1. NCBI lineage: Eukaryota > Metazoa > Arthropoda > Insecta > Coleoptera > Scarabaeidae > Dermolepida > Dermolepida albohirtum. Next base: position 357,086 of record JAVIWB010005875.1, on the reverse strand, counting down.
GCCATATAGAAATGCAGTAAAAAAATATCGAAGGATTTTGTTTTTTAAATTAGCTCCTTCCTCACTTCTAATGAGAATACGATAAATATTTAAAATTCAATTCGCATTTTCTATTGAAAACAATGCTTCGAAAATTACGCATCTACTACTTCATTAATTAGTCTCCCTTCGTAAAAGGAAAATAATTGCCTAATTCTTCTTGAATTCTAATTATGAACTTCATCTATAAAATTTCCCTCCTCTACTTAGCAGTTAATTTATTTAAAAATTACTTTTCGTTATGATTATATTCTTAATTGAAATCGACTTTAAAAGTATTGATTACATTTATTTTGGCTAAGCAATTCACTAAGGATTTAATAACGACTCTAATTGATATTTTCTAGATGAGTTTTGTGAGGAATTTCCACACAACTTTATACCCACACCGGGATACTGGATTGAATGTTCGAGACAGAAAATCACCTCGGATACGATATGGGATGAGAGCGAATCGGATCATGAATTGCCGGAAGGTGATGAAGAGGATAGGACGGATGGAACTGATCAAGAAAACGGACATCATTCTAAGACTAGAGATCATAGTAAGTAATTTAAGATATACACACAAGAATTTTCTTAATTAATACATATAGAAATATTCTAAAGATTAAAATTATTTCATGTTAATTTAGAGAAGACTTTTAAATTTATTACGTAAAACATCACCTGTAGTATAGAAAGTAATATAACTTTTCAATTTTATTTGAAATTCTTCAGAAAATCACGTCCATTATATTTTAAACTGGATATTTCTTTATAACAACAGAATTGGAAACAATTTTAACGACGAACAGAAACTTTACGCAATTTTTCGTGTCTTAACAAACTGAGATGTCATTTAAGTTTGAAAGACGGATACATTATCAAAAACTAAAAAAAATAAAACCATGTATTCGACTAGAGTAAAGATTTCACTTAAATTTATATACACAACCCCTCAAAAGTATTTGAGGACTTCATAATATCCAGTATAAATAAAAATATAGCAAAAGTATTTATTTGCGTATCGTTTATTAGTAGTATATAAAAACAATTAATCTTCTTATACTCTAACTAAAAGATGCTAAAAAACTTCATTCATTAAGCCTGCGTAACCCTTAGAATAAGTGTAATGCACTGATCCTTTAAATTCATGTTTAATCAAACATGTAAACCAGTTAGGTTAAATCTTTATTCTTCCTAACTACTAAAATAAATATTTTGAAATAGCACATTATATACAGGATGCTTGGTAAACATGATCTAAAAATTTAAGTGGTGATTACTTAGGATATTTTAAGAATTATTATTATTTGCTTACTTAGTCATATATCTTTCCACCGTGATGTGTAAGATATTAATAATTGACTGCTTGATAGAAACTGACTTGTCATTTCAAAACCTCGACAATTTTCCAATTTTCGTAGATTACGTTCTCGTCAAATGATCATGCATACCGAGACTGAATTTTATGTATGGATTTACTAATTAATTGTGCAGTGAACGATTTTCCAATTTCCCTATTCCTGACAAAAGAACTTTTATTAGTATTCATCGATGTCTTTAAGACATGGGCTAATATTAGTAAAAACAGTAAAAATTTAAAAAAATGTGCTTAATATGGCAGAGGAAGATCTACATACTTCTACAAGAAAAACTGCAAATGCTGGAACATTTTGACGCAACAATTATTATACTTATACCATATTCAATGCGTTTCAGCACTTCTGCCAATTTTTTTCTACGAATTGTATTTTGTCAAAGGGTTCTGCAAACATTGACACAAATCTCTCAACTACTAGCGCTGAGTCTTTTTATCGATGAGATCAAATTCTCAAAAACTCAGTAATGTACTTCCACAATCATCATGTATTGATCGTTTTCAATATCGATTTTCATTAAACGTTTAGATTGAAATTGAAACTGATTGGCTAATTGGACCAATGTCTCTAACAAGAAGATTATTCGATGAAGTAGACCGAAATTTCGAAACGAGGCACCCTAATGTGGTTCGTACATGGCGAAACACTGGCATATTTTAGCGTGGTTGCTCATGGGAATCTAAATGCAACATATAAGAACCATTAGTCAAAGTGGACCTCACCTATGGCCTGCTCGTTCTTCGGACTTAAATTCTCTAATTTTTTTCCTATAGAACTATTTTAAATCATTAGTTTAAAATACTCCAGTTGAAATTGAAGATAATTTAAAGATTCGGATAGCGGTCGCAATACAATGAGAAATATTTCAATTTTTTTTTTAAAAAGTTCGTCAGCCAATGAGGAGATGATCTGATTCATGCATACTAGTTAATCGTAGTCATTTTTAACAGCTTTTGCAGATTAGCATATATATAATATTCATGTAATAAATGTACTGTTCCTTACAAATCTTTATAACTCTGTATCCTTGAAAGAAAGCGATTTTTCAAAAATCTATATTCTTAATATAATCCAAGGAATTACTCCTTAAATCTTTGCCGCACGATTACCAAACACCCTGCACAATGTATGTACAAAGATGTAAATTACAAGTAAGCACACACGCATACGTTTAACCTAACTCCACTAGTACACATTAAACAAATTTTAAAATGTATTATATATAAGGAAATTAAAAGTAAGATATTAATCAATTAAATTTTAAATGTCGGGTTAGATATATACAAATGTTTATAATTGTGCATTTTTACCGTGCAAAACTGAAAAAATTTTAACCACTTTTTCCATGGTATATATAATGCAAAAGCTTTTGAAAAAGTCCCTGCTTTTCACGCGCGACTCAAGAATTTCTACATTATAAAAGTATATTTAATCACTGAAGGTTGATATACGCCTTGCCACATCAATTTTCGTATTCTGTATACGTATTTCGATAACTAAGTTGCCATTATTAGCAGATAATTAAAGTATCGCACCTGGAAAACTACTCCAGGAGCGACACTGTTTAATTATCTGCTGATGATGACAACTTAGTTGTACTGTACCGCTGACAGCTAAAACGTACACTCTGTACGTTTTGGCTTTCAGCGGTACGGATCGCGTGCGGAATTTGTTTTTGTACGGGTATTGTAGCGCAGTTTTCAAGGTGTGACACTGTTTAATTATCTGCTGATGATAACAACTTAGTTGTCGAAATACGTATACATAATACGAAAATTAATGTGTCAAGGGGTTATATATCAACCTTCAGTGATTAAGTTAATCAACGACAGGCTCCATCAAAATTACCTTCATTATATAAGTATATGATGTAAAAAATGGTTAAAATTAGAATTTTTCACTGTCGTGTCGTAAAAAGCGTCTGGTTATATGCAATTAAAAACCTACCGTGTGTTTTCACTTAATACCTGTGTCCATAATGCACTGCATGACACGTTAGAAGATTTGAATACACCGTTTTCCGTGGTCCAAGGGTGAAGACGCATGCCCAGTTAGCATGAGATTTCGCGTGGAGAACTGGAATTAGTTCAAAAATTTCGGCATTATATATATATATAATGTAAAAGCTATTGAAATTAGAATTTTTCAATACAAATGTTGTTTGAGTTTCAGTAACTATGTTATCGATGGTGTGCCTCTCATATTCGATGCAACGATATCTTGAATGGAAAATGATCTATTGATCAGAGCAGTAAGATAGTTGGTAAAACGTAATCATTTTTTATCAATATTCACTTTGAATAGGACAAATAGCCAATTTTCCTCTATATAAATTCAATCATATTAGTATACGTAGTAGTATATGAAGACCAAGTACACAACACAGCTCAATAACAGATATAACTAAAGCGTTAAGTAAATTAAAGATAAAAAAAGCATTAGCAAAGCTATTAGAAGTTTTTTTAATAAAGCCACATAGAGATGTGGTCTCATTACTGTTTGTATAGGAAAGGTATACCAAGGCTAGTAGATTTGAATATTTAAAATCAAGCATTATTTAAATTAAAACTTCTCAAGTATAGTCTTTTATTATGCACATGCTATATTTATAATAATATTTACGACAAACAAAACTGCAACTAATGAATATTCGTAATAACAAGACAGATATTTAACAAGAAAGTACAAGTGACAGCCGATAAACAAATACATGTCAGGCCAAGAATAAAAATAGTTCTAGCGAAAAACCTTAGTAAATGGCGCGCAAATCTCAGCAGATCTAAGATTAATTATAATCATACTTATTTTAAATATCAGACCACTACATATGTACGGATATTCTTTAGCTTCGATGATACACAGCAGAAATACGATTTTAGCCAAACTAAACATTATTGACGCTGCGAGATTCTAAATTAAATTATTTAATTATATATTTGTATGTAACGTTTGTATATAAATTATCTCTGGTTATCTCATTAATGCATCTCTTCATAATGTTTAGCGTGTTTATCAGTCCCGAATCAATATTCTCGCATCACCCTTTTATAACTTTTGAACGACCTACGTACACTTTTTTATAACGTAAATGTTTCCCATTATTAATTTGAAAGTTGATACATTTCACGCCAATTATTTTCCACATGTAAACCGTTTTAACCACACTATTGCATGCGACTTTCATGACTAATGTTCATTGAACCCAGTTACTTTTTCATTCCAGAGTAATTTTGTATACTCTTTTAATTTGACTGGAACTATATTTTCAATTATACGAGGGAGCGTTTCTATATTCGCGGAATGAGCGGGTTGTAGAGGGGTGAGTAGGCGCATTGGGGGCGTAGCCTGTGCAGCGACTCATGGTTAGTATAAATACGAAGTTTTATTGTTATTAGATAGTTAGTCTTTGAGCTATCGTCAACCAAGTAACATAATCAGGAGTGAAAAGTGAAATATGGAAAAAATCGAATATCGTGCCGTTATAAAGTTCCTTACCAGGCAAGGAAAATCAGGCGCGACCATAATGAATGAGATGTCATTGGTTTACGGCGACTCTTGTCCAGGAAAAACCATGGTGTACAAGTGGCATAGTTAATTTAAACAAGGAAGAGAATCCCTTGAAGACGACCCGAGGCCGGGCAGGAGCATTGAGGTGACCACGCCAGCACTTATCCAAAAAGTTGAACAAATTGTACTCGAAGATGCTCGACTAAAGAAGAAACAACTAGCAGAAATGGTTGTAGTATCCGATACAACAATTTTTAAAATCCTACACGATCATCTCGGCATGTCTAAGGTCAGCGCAAGATGGGTGCCGAGAATGCTCACGCCGCCGCAAAAACAACAGCGCGTAGAGTGTTCGCGTGCATTTTTGGACCTCTGTAATGAAGACAAAGATGGTGTATTGAGTGGAATTGTTACTGGAGACGAAACTTGGGTTCATAATTATGAACCTGACTCCAAACAAGACTCCATGCAGTGGCATAGAAAGGGCACAGCACCTCCCAAGAAATTTAAAGTGTCACAATCAGCTGGGAAACTCATGGCAACGGTATTTTGGGACTCGGAAGGAATATTGTTGATTGATTATAAAGATAAAGGTGTTTCTATAACCGGAGAATATTACGCTTCAATATTACAGCGACTAAAAGAAGCCATTAAAGAGAAAAGACGGGGAAAATTGACAAAAGGTGTTCTGCTTTTGCACGACAACGCGCCTGTCCACAAGAGCCGCGTTGCGTTAGCTGCCCTGCATAAGGTGGGCTTCGAAATTGTGAATCACCCACCCTACAGCCCAGACCTGGCCCCGAGTAATTATTACCTGTTTCCGAAAATGAAGAAAGAGCTGCGGGGTAAAAAAATTACTGCCGATGATGAAGTCAAGGAGGCAGTTTCGGCGTATTTTGCAGATAAAGAGAAATCATTTTTTTATGAGGGTATAAATAAATTAATTGAAAGATGTGAAAAATGTATCCGTCTTGCAGGTGAATATATTGAAAAAGAAAAATAATTTGGTTTTTTATGTCCATCCCTTGTCCCCCATTCCGCGAATATAAAAAGGCTCCCTCGTATATTTTGTAAAAACCAAAGACATCATAAGGAGAGAATTTCGTTTAACATCTTTCAACTAATTATTAATTCGATTCTAACACTAGTTAATTATTGAAAATATCATTTTAATAATTATTTACAATATACACTTCAGTTGTAAAATATAAATTCGTCTTAATACACAAAATTGGTTAACATACGAATAAGTAAAAAAATTGATACGTTATAATAACTTTAAAAAAATACTATATATTTGTATATACATTTTACATCGCTTCCATTATGCTTCACATCTTGGAGATTCTTTAAGGGAAAAAGGAATTCATAAGACAAGAATCTTAGAACGTATGAATGTTATACGAGGATGCAGATTTCGCTCAAAAAGTAGTAGCTGCTGTATGCTATCTCCTCAAACCTTTTCCAACCTGGTTTGACTTCGTTCTGTGTAAGTTACGGCACAAACTGTATTATTACGTATAACTCCTGTTACATCGGAAGCTATCTTGAGATATTTAAACCAAATTTACCAATTGGACATGATGAGTTCCCCACCTATTTTACTTTAGATTATGACTATGTGCCCTATAAACCGTTACTCTGTATATTTAATCTTATACAAACATGCATGCTGATATATAAAAAAAGACTATTCGAATACAACATTAACTATTATATATGCATGTGTATATAATTTTTAATGCTATGTATTATCCTTTAATTGGAGTTTCATTCTGTTGGGTAATAAAATATCATGATGATAATTACTATTAAAGCGTTCAAAAAGCAATTCCGAATATCGTCCATTGGAATGTAATTTATAAAATTCCGATAAACATCTCGAAACTCTCGTTTAAACACATTTTCCATTTAAAACCGTTAAAATAGCGTTTCAGTCCTTGTTCTCAATACATCTTATCTAATCGATGTAATCAGTCGCTAGTTTTCTTTTTCGCGTGATCGCGCCCAAAGTCAATTTGGTGAATTCGCTGCGCTTCCGGTGACCAATAAATGTTATTTGTTACGAACTGAATTCAACATGTTTCGTTTTGTTCCTTGGCCGTTAAAAAGAAAAGGGTCTACATAGTTGCGTGACAGCATACTATTAACGACCATTGTAATTTTTTATGCATATTTGACGAGTAGCACAATGTGAATTCTTTAATTTATAATAGAAATTATGTCATAACTGTCATGTTGATTAATTCCATAGTTTATCCGTTTGTGTGTAAATACGTCAATATAGTATTGTTCTTGAAAAGTAACCTGATTTACCGCTATAAATATCACTTTTAATAACCATTTTAATTTATAGTTTGCATTTATAATTTATTTCCGAAATAAATCACTGTTTTGACACAACATAATTCATTATTGTAATTATTATTATAATAGCGCACCCCAACAAAGGTTATACATAGAATAAGTTGATGGAGCAGCCAAATAAACGATATATACGGAATACATCCAATAGGTTCCGCATTTCAGCGCCTCGTCCATACCCTTCTCTTGTAAAAATGCTTTCGAAACATCTGCTCTTGATTCATTTCTGAGGAACCTCTCGAAATTCTCGCATTTCTTTACGTAGTATCAAACTACTCCTCCTTTTTTCAATTTTAAAAACAAAAGTGTCTTCCAGTGATAGATCTGGCGAAAATGATAAGTGGCTAATCGCTACTGCGAGCTTTTAGCAAAAAACTAAGTAAATAGTTTGATTGCAGATACATCCTCCAGGTTTTACTGACCAAATTATTAGAAAGGTCTATATGTAGGAGTGAATAGATTTCTATTGATAACAACAATTCCGCAATAGACCATAGTTTGTATCGGGTGTTTTTTTTTTTAGCTTGAGATCTTAAAATGACAATACAAGACGGAAATATTGTTGGAATGAAATTTTTTTATTATAATCTGGTAGATAATTTCATGGCATTTATTTTTTAAATATGATTTCCGACATATGTCCACCGCGGCTACGAGTTACATGGTCCATTGGATCGGTCCAATTTTCGACTACTTTTTCCAATAAATCTGGCCATATGGCTTGAATATTGGCTTCCAATGCTTCAAGAGTTGCTGGTTTGTCGGCATTAACCAATAATTTAACATGGCCCCATAAAAAGTAATCCAGAGGCGTTAAATCGCACGAACGAGGGGGCCAGTGACCACTTTTGGAACCAAATGTCGTCGATGTTCAGCTGATTAATTTTTGGAACCAAAAATTTAGTTAGCATGGCTCGATAGCGCTCGCCATTTACCGTAACGGCAGCTCCTTCCTCATTTCGAAAGAAATAAGGACCGTTTATGCCGCCAGCGTGTAAACCGCACCAAACAGTCAGTTTTAATGTATAGATAAATTCGTGTAAATTCGTCAACGGCTTGAGGATTGTCTTCTCTCCAAATACGGCAATTTTGCTTATAGATGTAGCCATTTAACCAGAAATGAGCTTCATCACTAAACACAATTCTTTGATAAAAATGCTAATCTTCGGCCAGACCGATCAGCAAAAATGCGACGCAAACGATGGTCGTTTGGCTTCAATTTTTGCACAAGCTGTATTTTATAGGCACGTAAGCCAAGATTCTTACGTAAAATTTTCCACGTAGACGAAGGAGAAAGGCAAACAAGTTGAAAACGAGGACGAATCAACATTTCGGCATGTGCAATATTCTCTTCGGCACGCACAATTCTTTGTCTTGTTGATGGTTTTGAATCGAGAAGAGTAAAATTAGTGCGAAAACGATCAATAACTGCACGAATTATTTGCTCACTAGGCCGATTATGTTGACCGTAAAATGGACGAAGTGCTCTATGAACTTCGCGAACAGTTTTATTTTTTCAAACTAAATTTCCACAATTTGGAAGCGTTGTTCTGGCGTTAAACGATTCACGATGACTTGCCAAACCTTACTGAACAGAAATGTTGACACAGTTTGTCATTATCAGCTGTCAAACCATAGTTATCGATATCGATAGTTCTCATGCAGCTTAAAAAACATCCATTATATGCAAAATGATTTTCTAGAGCCTGAGGCCATGTCTGTCTGCTATCTTTTTAAATCACAACCTCACAAAGGCAGTACTAAAACTATTGGGTCTTCACACTTAAAATTAATTACGATGCCTAACAAGTCCAAATATTCACGTTTGTTATGTTCCCCTCTTATCTTTTCTACCTCCTCTTTTGATGATATATATTCCAGAATTCTCATCAGATAATTTTCCATTTTGCCAATACATTAGATACATTTAACAAAAACACCGAGAATATCTTAAAATTATAATTGAAACATACAAACTCGACATGTGAAAGCTTTTGCATTCAGAATACTAATCTAAAACTTTCCTGAACGTGTAAAATACGAAACAGGACGAGCAGACACATTTTATTCCGCAAGAGCAAGAGGACGAACTTTTTATAAAATCGTTACAAACGCGTCTGTCACTTAAAAAGTTTACCGCTTTCCGTTAAAGTTAAAACAACTTTATTGGTCAATGTCAAGATAAACTCAGCTATTGTGATAATTCGAAGCTCCGGCCTAATACTTACCTACATGTAATGCAACTGGTCGCTTTTATAACGTTTCTTTCACATAAAAGTTTTTATTCTTTCTCGAAATCCCGAACCTAATGGGAAATTAGAGAAGATAGAACTTCGCATAAAATAGGGCATTCTAAAGAGTTTTGTGATTAAAATGTTTTATTACGTGCATTGTGCCTACAATGTATCTTGAGGCAGTCATTAAAAGAAAGCTATTTCAAAAACGTCATAATTGAATTTTTTTAATATATAGGAGGCTTTTTATCTATTTTTTACACAATAGAATTAATGGAAAATATTTAATAATTTAGAAGAATGATTCACTTAATATCTTACGCTCATTTTGCAAATGTTCTATAATAAGTCTTCTAAATATACGAAGATTGAGGTCTCCAACTCCATAATAAGAAAACACAAAACAATGACCGTCTCAAAATGAAATGAATTTATTATGCTACCGATGTACATAATTATTTTATCACATTATCACCATTTAGCGCAACACATTCTTCAGTTCAAGAATGCACTTCCTCATTCCATTCATGAAAAAACTTCTTGTTTACTTTTGATCCAATTGCAAACAGCAGCCTCAACTTCGGTGCCTGATAAAAAAACCTTTCAACATTTTTACCTTTAGGAACAACCACAAATCTGATGGTGCCAAATCAGGATTATATGGAGGGTATCAAACAATCGTGAATTTTAGATTTCGTCACTGCCTTCATCGTTTCGTTGCTGCAATGCGGTCTGGTGTTGTCGTGGTGCAACAAAGAATTCTTTCTTTCCGGCTTTACTCTATGGAAACGATTCCTTAGTGATCGCAATCTCATGCAGTATGTTATTGAATTAATCTTTGATCGATTCGACAAATATTCAGTATGAATGATTCCAGAAAATTATGAGTATGACTTTCTGCGCTAACTGAACTCCTTTGAATTTGTGCACAAGTGGTGGAGGATATTCCACTGACTTCCACTTATTTTCGGGTCATAATGATGACCATTAGTTCCTGATTAGTTCCTGATGATTATGTTCATAGGAAAATCATCTTCTTCACGTGATACTGGTTAAGAAGTCCTTGACAGATAGTTTTTCTTTGTTTTTCATGACATTCGTTAATTGGCGTCGGACTCGTCTGATGCATTTTTTTCTGTATTCCAACGTCTGCAGAATATACAAGCAAATCGCTGTTCGCCAAACACCTCTATTTCGCCTCTATGACAGAGTTTTGCACGTTGAACCCTTTGGCGAACATACACAACCATACAATCATTACCATAAACAACTTTTTAAGCGTTAAAAATTCTGTCACGAATTGTTGCTTTTAGTTTACATCTCAAAAATCGAACCTTTGATAAATTACACCGTTAATCAACGTCGACACACAAGAAAATGAAACTGTGCACACTAAGACGAGTTACTCGAAATTACCATTTTCCAAATTCACCACTCACACAACAGCACTGTTGGAAATCTTATATATCAATTCGTCCTCGAAAAATAAATTACTTTTAAAAGTTACTTTATTAAATGAAGCTTTATGAAAATTTAGAAGTAGAGGATATTTTCACTATCGGCTTGACCAAATGCAATGCACAGCATGTTTGATTATTTAAAACATACTACGAGCGTTATCGTTTTGATTTTGGCACTTTCCAATCAGCTACAATCGTTTTCTAGAGATATACAAAAAAAGCAAGGCTTTAGGTTTTTACAATTATTATTATCATTACTTGCTTCTTACTTTCGCAGAAGAAAGCAGTATGTTCGTTATTTCGTAGCTACTTCTGGCATACCGCAGAGTTCCAGTGCCGACCCTATTTTGATCCTGCTCTACTGTCTTTTGTCAGTTTAATGAAAATTTTATTTGTGGATGACTTAAATATATTTCATTAAATTCAAAATTCTGCCTCTTTTTCCAAACACAACTAGATAATATAAACAAATTGTATCAACATAGCGCCTCACATCTAAACATTTCCAAATGTAAAATCATGTAATTCACAAGGAAATTCAAATTTTTTGATTATTCTTTGAATAATAAAACTCTCATTTATACTTTGTTAGTTAAAGATTTTAGTGGTGCATTTAATATGGGATTAAAATTTGTTAAATGTATTATTGATGTGGTTTCATTCAAACAAGAAATAACGGATTTCTTTATCAAAAAACGTAAATATTTTTTAAAATTAATTGCTTTAGAATCCCAATATTATTCATCAATTGTGTCAAAACTAAAGTATATATCTTTAATAAGGAATCCGATTTATGAGAATAACAAAATCACCTTAGAAAAAGTTCAGAGTAAATTTTTTAAATTCTTATCCTTCCGAGTTGATGATGCAACGAACAATACACAATTTAGTGTTTTATTCATGAAATGTAGGAAGGCTGTTGTTAACCTTTTTCTAAAAGGTGTCCTGTATCGTTTTATTCAAACTTTGAGGACGTAAAATAAATTTTATTTCATGGGAAAAAAACCGTATAAGTGGTAAGACTATTGTAGTTGTTGTAGAGTTACAGCTTTTGGTAATTTGTCGTAAAACAAAAAAATATTAGGAAGGTATTAAAAAATATTGCTTGTACGAATACATAATGACATTATAATCATCAGAAATTAAAGATAATTCGATAAATAAAATTCTCAAATGTCTCTGCCCAGCTTTCTACAAACTTAAACTGTTATGTTAACAGATGCGGCGGTGCGCCTATTTTATCAAATTTCTTCAGAACACCATTGTATACGATTTATTAAGTCATCGCAGTTATTGGCAATTGTTGCATACAACTTTTACTTCATGCATCCATTGAAATTGTAGAGGATTGAGGTCTGCGGCCACACTACTGGACCACCACGTCCAATCCATTTTTCAAAATTATTATTTAGGTAGTTTAACGTTTATTCCAAAATGTGGGGTGCATTATCCAATCGATATTACATGTGCCTCCGTAAATTTAGTGGTAAATCTTCCAAGAGCAATTGCAATCCATCAGTTAGAATCTGCAGATAATTCTAAGCAAGGAAGGTAAGGTCAATTAGAACACCGTCAATTAACCTGGCACCAACATTTACGGAGAATTCCAGTTGAAACTTATAGGGACGAATTGCGTGAGGATTTTGAACATCTCGTGTTAGCAGATTTTGTAAGTTTCCTACTCCAGTTTTTGTAAATACAGCTTCGTCCATCCACAGAATCTTTCGAAGGATCTGCATCTCGTGATTGTCTTAATATCAAAACAAAAATATTAAGCGAGCATAATGATCTGCATCGATAATTCTGAGTCACTTATGAAAGTGACACGGATATAGGCCTTCCCGTTTCATAATACGCCAATAGGCTTAGGTAAGCCAACTAGTCTACTTAATCAACGTATATTTGTGGTGGAGTCTGTCGCAACAGTCAGTAGCACTTCGTTCTTTATTTTTATTAGTAAATTCATTTCTCTATCGAAGGGACACTCACTCAATTCGTTTTCCCAAAAACGTGTGCACTTCAATAAATGTTTTGTAATTCGACATTCGCCTATTCAGAAATCGATTTCGATATTGATTAACTGCTTGACGTGCACTCCCGTTGCAATAACCATAAATAAAATATTCTTCTGACGAAAAATGATAAAGCAGTTTGAAGATATCTAACGTAAACACACAGCTAGGGTTACAATCGTACTGACTCAGTTCCTCTGTTTACTTATGTCCCCACCATCCGTTCGAGCAAATGTTGCACAGCTATATACTTACATATCCTTAACACCGATGAAGTTATATTGCTGTTGTACAAATAATGACAATACATTTACACCTGTCTCATGTATTCCGTCAGATTTACTATAAGAAAAATTAAGATAACTCTAACCAAAAGAAATAGACCTACCATTCGTAAGGATTTTACCATGGATTAATTTTAGTTTATGTTTTTCTCGATATGACACCACCTCCTAATATCCTTCATGCGACAAAATTTGTCAAAATTACAAGGTTTTCGACATGTGCAACATTTATATTACGTCTTTGAGATCCGTGACTTCCAAAGTGATAAGACCTTTTTCATGAACTTTTAATACAGATTATGTCAATGTATGATAACATTCTTGAAATTAAAGCCAAAAATACCTTATTCAATTACTTTATTTCCTATTCTTTTCCTATATACTACATGGATTTCAAATTAAATGCTAGAAAGTGTAACGATGATGAAACATGAGCTAAATGTTTTTGCGAAAATTCAAATTTCGAGAATTTAACAAAAAATTCTAAACCTGATTTATGCTAAGCAAATAGCAATAATTTACGAAGGTATTATTAATATTATTCATTTTTAACAATATTTCAGGTTGTAATGATCTATATGAAGACGACGAAGAAGACGATTCCTCTTCTCCTAGGAAAAAAACCACTATCGAAGAACAGTGGGAAAAAAATCAAGCTTTTGAACTTACCAGTGTCGAACAAGAAACGTACGAGAAGTACTTTTACGGAACTGAACACTGGAACTACTTCACAAACGACGAAGACTTGGGACCTGTGATTCTTTCTATCAAACAAGAGACGCTTAATTCCAGAGATCAATTTAGGTTAGTTTTTTTTTGATGATTTCTTTTAATTATTTCGTCCTATATGAGCCAAATATTAAGGCAATATTAAGGCAATATTAATAGTATTTATTATTTCATAAAAACCTACAAATTAGTATAAGTCAGAAAATCTACTAACAAAAGCAAAAGTAAAATTAGAAAAGTAAACAAAGATATTGAACTTTACCAGACAGCTAGAGATATATAAATAATGTTACGACTTCTAAAATTTGTCAAATGAACAATGTTGTTGTTATGATATAGAAAAGAAAAAGTCAAGATTGCTAGAATAGTTAGCAAGTTAGTAGAAATCTATAATTAACTTAAAAAGAAAGACAATCAGTAACATTGTAATTGAAATTAGACAATTCAAAGAAATTTTTCCCCACCTTTTTATGGCACTTGCTGATAAAACTATCGCCAATGCTATACAATAAGACTATACTCCAACTTTTTTCCTATGTCTAATAGTGTAGAGAAGAGGTATGTATTTAAATTGATGATGATAAGTTTGTAACGTTTTTTTTATGGAATGCAAATATCTTATTATATTCGATTGGTTACAGTCAAACATGGATAATCATGAAGTAAAGTCTGATAGTTTTCTTGAATATAAAGAACCGTTTATGTCAGAATTGCCCCCTTTAAATCTCTCTCCCCAACTACGTTTTCTCCGTAAATGACATAAATAGTTATAATGGCTTCCCATGCATTAACTCGCCTGTTGAACTGAAACAAAATTATATGTTGGAAGTGCTAGTTTTCCTTCTACTTAATACGCATTTTCTTTTGCCAATAAATAAACTAATATTATATACAAATTCACAAGCTCAAAAACTATTCATAGGATATTAAAATAACTTTTACATATGTCTAATAATTTTTTTAATGCACTCTAACCCTAGAAACGAAAAACTCTATGAACTTATGTATATATAAACTTTTTCTATTTTTCGTTAACGTTTTTACTAGAATTTTTCGAATTACATTGTTAAAAACTTTCTCTTTGTGTAGTGCTTTTCCTTTTTCATTTTGCTTCTGTGCATTCTTTATAGGAATCTTCATCAACCTAGTTATTCGTCCTCTACAAACTTTAATATCGATTTTACTTTCATTCCTTCTCTAACTTATCCATTCCGAACTCTGTCTCCTCTATTTCAACTCAAAAACTAAATTATTCACTAGTTGATACACACTAGTTGATACACATAATCACCACCTAAACGTGACTTTTTATATAAACATGTCTTTGTTTGCCTTTATATTTCTTGTTAATGAAGCTGTTGTTTATACTATGGTATTATCAATTCTGTCGTTTACTTTCTCGTTACCAATTTATTTCCATTTTCCAGTATTTATAGAGACTACAGAAATTATGCGAGTTGTTCTATCTTCCACTTACTTAATTTAGTGTTTCGTGCTCATTATTCCTTTGAGATTATAATTACTGTCGTATTATTTCATTTCTTTAGAATATTTTGAAGATTAATTTCATTCTTGGCTTTTAAGCAATATCATCTGTCATTTTCTGTAAAAACAATTTATTGAACCTCCACTCGCACTTACAACAGAAAATTTCGTGAATAAAAATCGTAAATAATACTTGGGTTAATACTACTCCTTGTTCTAAACTTTCTTTTATTTGGAATATTGTTGAAACTCTACTATTATTGATTACAAAGCTTTCGTAATATTTACAATGACTTTGTTTTGCTATTATTAAATGCTCATGAATCCCCCTTTGCTATAAAATCTCCCATACTCTTCTTTTGGTACCGTACCGAAGGCTGTACCTATATCGGTAAATGTTAAGAATGTTTTCATGGTTAATTGTACCTTCGTTTCTGCTTCTACCAATTTGGAAAGCCAACTACAGCGAGTGTTGGTTCTATAATTTTTTAGTTTAATTTTATACAATGTTTACTGTGTGGAAAAAGTCAGGGAGCTATTTTAAGATTTCTTTTGTCCTCGGATGATCTTTGAAGAGTCACTTTGAAGAACTATGGAGCACTATACTAGACCTGGGGAATACACGATATGTCCAGTAATTTGTTTTTATGTTTTTAACAGGATATTATTTGCAATTTATACGAGGTTAGTTCAAAAGACACAATTAGTTCAACAGTAGTTTTCATACGTTTATAACTGTTATGACTTGTCACTTCCTCTCGTTGAATCTTGTCAAAATTGATAGCGTTTCGTATTTTTGCTTAATAATTAAATTATTGTTATTGAAAGTCTCTAATATGAATCGATATACGAATGGCAAGATGATCGATATTCATTTTATCTATGGACTTACCAATGGGAATTTGTAATGTTCCTAATAGGAAAATCGTCCAAAATATTCATCAATATTTTCATGAAACATGCACATTTACCCGTATTAGAGGACCAGAAAGACACAAAACAGAAACAATAGGAGAATTGTAAGAAAATGTTTTCAACATGGTAGAGGAAGGTACACGTACGAGGGTGGTCTCACAAGTACCCGACCCAACTAAGAAAATACAAAAATTTTGGAAAGAAATATATTTATTTTTCAACATAATCTCCTTTCAACTCTATACGCTTTTCCCAGCGATGTTCAATAAATTCGATACCTTTTTTATAATAAGAACACTCTTGCTCCTCAAAATAGCCATTAACTGCCGACATCACTTCTTCATCGTTGGAAAATCTTTGACCACTGAGCCATTTTTCCAAGTTTGGGAACAGAAAATAATTCGATGGGGCTAAATCTGGCGAATAGGGTGCATGGGGTAGCAATTCAAACTTTAATTCTTTAATTTTGGCCATTGCAATGACGGATTTGCGAGCGGGCGCATTATCTTGATGAAACAACACTTTCTTCTTAGCCAAATGCGACCGCTTTTGCTTAATTTCTTCGCTCAAACGTTGTAATAAGTTCGCATAATACTCGCCGTTAATAGTTTTTCAAGATAGTCAATGAAAATTATTCCATGCGCATCCTAAGAAACCGATGCCATAACCTTGCCTGCACATGAAACGGTCTTCTCCTTCTCTGGAGCCGGTTTTCCTTTTTGAGTTCATTCTTTTGATTGTTCTTTTGTCTCGGGTGGGAAGTGATGGAGCCATGATTATGAAACAGCGCAAAAATTCTGTTTTGTTGCTGTGAAACACTCAATTGAAACATCTTCACTAGACTGTTTTTTGCTCGAGTGTGAGCAAACGCGGCACCCATCTTGCACACAGCTTCCTCATGTCCACATTTTCAGATAATATTCGACCTACCGCACTTTTTGAAATGCCTACTGTCTGCTAGCTCGTGCGCTTTCAGTCGACAATCACCCAGTATCGCTTTGTGGATTTTCTTCACCATTTCTATCGTCACCTCATTTGGTCGGCCACTGTGATGCTCGTCTTGGCAGTTCGTGCGGCCTCGTTTAAACTCCGCGACCCAATATTTCACCGTTGTAAACGAAGGAGCAGACTCACCCAGAGTAGAATCCAGTTCAGCTTTTATGTCAATTTGACTGAGTCCTTTCAAATAAAAATATTGTATCACGTACCTATGACCAATTTTCCCAATTTTTATAAATTCACAGAAAACGTTTGCTGTTAATGGCTGCCAAACAAACACTAAACAACGTGGCATCTTCAAACTTGAAACATATGCTTTATACATCGTGTACGTTCTAAAACAGTGATATTTTTCAAACAACTACCGCCATCTCTAGGTCAGGCCGGATACGTATGGGACCACCCTCGTACTTTTACCAAGTACCTTTAAAACTCTCGCCCTGTATCTTCGAACCAAAGTGTCTCTCCGAAAAATTATCTCCATGAAAATTTTAAAATAACCCCAGGAACAACCCTCTGAATTTTTGACGCATATTTAGTAAACGCCCTGTATTACTTTCCATCGTGGAATAAACTATATAAACTTAAAAACCGTTCTGTAGATATTATTGGTAAACAACTGTATTAGCATCAATTATAAAATGTAGACTAATCGATCACATTTTATGAACTATTTACACTCTATAAATTGTAGACAATTTTGCACTACCCATAATTACTTTAAACAAAAACGAAGTCGCAATAAATTACATTGTCTCTTGACAAAAGTAAAACCCGTAATCATACACACCATCTCTACAGGTGTATTAGTGTAATTGCAGTAAAATCGTTGTCCCTACTCTCTTATCGTCCTCACCCTTGCGTTTTAACATTTCAATTAAACATCCTTTCAGACGAAAGCAAGTACTATTGCCTCAGGAGATAATTAACAACAGTTGTGAGCTCTGTCACGTATTAAATTATGCACGGTTTAAGTCATGCGACGCAAACTTTAATTCGATATGGATTTGTAAATTATACTAGAAATTTTAATCAAATGGCAATTAGGATCTACTTACTTTCAATTAATTTAAAAATACGAAAGTACGTACCAGCGACTTAGAAGTTCCCCAGTTCAACTTAAATGGAACGAACACCTTGAAAGTTTGAGACTTCATCGAGTGGAAAATATGCAGATTATTACTCTTCTTTTTCAGACGTTCCTTTGCTCCGGTGATAATATACATTCTTTGACAATGTCTAGATACTGAATAACTAGAAAATTGCGCTTGGAAGTTGCGTAGATTGAACTTAATAAAAATATTTTCGTGGATAAAAAATTCTAAATATAAATTTAAAACTATGAAGAAAAATATGTGCTCAAATTATAATAAATATGAATAAAAAATATATATTGCCACGGTGTATGAAGAATATTACGAAGTCTATGATATTAAAAATAAAATACAAATGGTCCACGTTGGGATAAATAATAAATTATTACGCCCCACGATGGATGGTCAAATTATTAACAATTGCTATATGTCGTAATTATATATAAATATATATATAAATTAGTTTCACGATGGGAAATTTAATGAAAATTATATTATTTTCTGCTACTCTATCGTTAATTAAATACACAGAAATATAAATATCAAATAAATATTAGATCTGTTCCATAATACGATTTATGGCGTGTTAAAGGACTCGAAGTTACACTGCCTGGTGGCTTAATTGGTAAAGCAGTCGTCTAGAAAACGGCAGATAGAGGTTCGAGTCCTTCTCCAGCGCAGAAATTTTTAATTAATTTCTGTGTATTTAATTAACGATGGAGTAGCAGAAAATAATATAATTTTCATTAAATTTCCCATCGTGAAACTAATTTATATATTTATATATAATTACGATATCATAACCGAACTGCGGGTTTTCAAATAAATATTAGATCTGTTCCATAATACGATTTATGGCGTGTTAAAGGACTCGAAGTTACACTGCCTGGTGGCTTAATTGGTAAAGCAGTCGTCTAGAAAACGGCAGATAGAGGTTCGAGTCCTTCTCCAGCGCAGAAATTTTTAATTAATTTCTGTGTATTTAATTAACGATGGAGTAGCAGAAAATAATATAATTTTCAATTGCTATATGTGTTAGAAAATTTTCCCACATTGTGCAGCCAAATTATTACGACCACCATGATGTGCGTAAAGAAAAGGAATTAATGAAGCTCCGGCCTAGTTTTAGGGTCACAATAATAATTAAAAGGAAATTAGTAACTAATTTATGATAAGCATCAAAAGTCCTAGACTTGTGGACATACGAAGAGTGTTCAAATTTGAACTATAATTCGAATTTAATGTCAAACAAAGGAAAAACCGGGCAAAGTTGATAGTACTCACTAATGCATGGGAACAAATACTAACCTCTTTCAGTTGTTTATAAAGCACCGTGTAATATTAGTTAGGTTAGCGAAGTTCAAGTGCATTTAAGCGTGGAACTGCGTATTACTATCAAATTTCTTTAAAAAAAGCCATAAATCGTCAGAAACTTGTTAAAAACTTAAAGGATAGTATGGTGAAAGGACATTAGCAAACATAAGTGTTTATAAATGGAGAAAATCTTTTAAAGACGGTCGACGTCCGAAAACATAGACAAGAGAGAAATGGCTGATCAGCTTAACGTACTTATTCAAAAGGATCGTCGAATTGCAGTGCGGAATATTGCTTCTACAATCGATATTAGTATTGGCGGTATGGAAAGTTGTATCAAAAAGCAACTTCATTGCCGGAAAATATGCACGTTGGACCTCGCGAATATTAACGAATAAAAACAATGTTACAGGCAAGTCACTCATTGTTGGCACAATACGAAGAAAAGGTGGTGCTGCGTGAAAATGAAGGATGTGAACCCGACAACATTTGGTTCAAGCAAGACGGTGCTACTTACCAAACAGCCCTTGAAAGCATGGCTATATAGCGAAAACACTTTTGTGAACATTTAATTTCACGTAATTGACCTATGCAATGGCCGCTTAAATCATGTGATATCACACCTTTAGACTCTTTCCTTTGGGGCTACGTAAAATCCAAAGTCTGCATAGATAAACCACCTATGATTGAGCAACTTGAAGCTAATATACTTGCATTATTCGCCAAATACCACTTAAAATGCTCGAACGCGTCATCGAAAATTAGAACTTCAGACTGGACTATATTAGGTGCAGTTACCGTCAACATTTGAAAGAAATAATTTTTAAAAAATAAATATCATGAATGGTTCTTTTGTATGATAATAAAGAATACCAGATAAAATTGAAGTTTTTATTTTTTAAATTTTTAAAAAAAGTACCTCCAAATGAATCACCCGTTACATAATTATCATGAATGTATGTAAGTATACGAGATCTGTACGGCTCAACTAAACCAGCTTACCGAAATGCAGCTCAACAAAGACCTCCTTTAGAGTCGTATCTCTCGAATGAACCGCTTTGCCCACCAATACTTTACTAGGCTCAAGAGAAAGAGAAACCTCTCTCATAATACAAAAAGAATATCGTAGGCATTGTTTTGTTAACTGAAAGACGATATAAAAGACTTAATCAAAAAAGGCAAAAAAACCTTTATAACATCAATGTTGTTCATATTCGGTATACGTATTTCGACAACTAAGTTGTCATCATCAGCAAGTTATTAATTACTGCGTCGATGACGATATGTATAATACAAAATGTAGTAAGGGCTTTTCTGCCGTTTTTGATTGCTTCAGTTAACCAAAGTATTAAACAGAATTTACCCATGTAAAAGAAGTAAATATATAATTTATAGAAACTAAAGATCGTAACGATTGTAATTTTTTTCATTAGCTACGTTTCTAGAAATTTAATAAATGCTGGAGATTCGCTGTTATATAATCTTATTATAAGAAAGGTAACCTTCGTTAAAATGCCTTGCGAAGTTTCGTGACACAATTTTTAATCGCAATAAGAATCGTTTCGTTAAAACAGAGTTTACAATGATGAGGAATTATTGCAGGAGTAAAAGGAAGAACAATTGCTCATTAAATTTCTTTCCGCAATCCAAACAGGTTAGAATTTTATTGGGATTTTAAAATTTAAAACACGTGCCATGTGCGTAATTCGATTTTGAACTAGGAAGTCTTCCATAAACAATCTTTAATAGAAAATGATTAGTAAATACGGATATCAGAGAGAATCTTTTTCAACAGAACTGTCAATAAAGTAAACATCACCGTAGCAGTAATGTAAAAATCATCAATTGTTATCAAGATTTACACCACATATACGTATAATTCCCATCTCGATTGGATATCATAAAAATCAAAATGGTCGACCCAATTTTCTATACGGTCGTATACATACACACATACACACACACACACACACATACAAACACGCATATACACGTTTATATACGTGTGCGAATTTATATTGCTTCTGTCCCGGCATATCTCATATATATTAATAAATCCGATATAGGAGATGTCAGTTTTGTAACTGATTACACCGATAAGCTAGAATGATAGAATGCCTTTTATAGTTCATTTCGTAACAATTTTTTATGCAACGTTATTAAATATTTCTTGTTCCCCGCCAAATCCGTATATAATTGACACATTTAACTTTACCTCGACCTAATAAGATCGACTTATATGAACGTATTGATTACCCGGAATCGAATATTCCATAAAACAAGAGATGAAGACTAACAAGCTATAAAACTTCAGTTCTTAAAACAATCGAAGCTCTGTAGTCAACGTGTTGACGTTACTTACACACAGTTCTTAAAACAATTAACGAATATATTATTCATTTTTATCATTTATCATTTTTTGATTTTTTTAATAATAATATTTATGAACAAACAGTAAAGCGATACCGATAATAGGATAGAAGGTATGTACAAAAATATATAGAGACAAATTACATGTAACTCTAAGCTAATAATAGCTAAATAATAACTAAATGATAATTGAAAATAATAACAAAAATGTTCTATAAGTGTAACAAAAAATTATGCAAAGAAATAGTATTATAAATTAACAACGTTCGACAAATCACTGACTGAGCAGATGAAAATATCCCAAAAGTGATCGTACTGTTTGAAGAACCACACAGAAATTCAATCGGGGATTTAAGTAACAAATTTGCGCATGCCTGTGCAAGTTGAAAAGTTTGTACCTTACAAGTTGCAAAGCTTAAGAAATTAAGTTCTCTCAAAAGATAGACGAAATCAATTTTATTATGAATAAGTTTGTACAGCAAAGATAAGCTGAACATAACTCGCCTGGTGCCTAATGAAGATACAAAAAACACTTAGTAGTGTTTCATAAGGAAATCCCCTCTAAGGATAAACGCTGAAACTCTTAGAACATCATAAAAGAGTGGAGTCTCTTTTACATAACTCGCCTGGTCCCCAATGAGATATAAAAAAACACTTAATAATATTTCATAAGGAAATCTCCTGTAAGGATAAACGCTGAAGCTCTTAGAACATTATAAAAGAGTGGAGTCTCTTTTACATAACTCGCCTGGTCCTTAATGAAGATATAAAGAAACACTAGGTAATATTTCATAAGGAAATCTCCTGTAAGGATAAACGCTGAAGCTCTTAGAACATCATAAAAGAGTGGAGCCTCTTCTACATAACTCGTCAGGTCCACAATGAAAATATAAAGAAATACTTAGTAATATTTCATAAGGAAATCACCTATAAGGATGAACACTGAAGCTCATAGAACATTGTAGAAGAGACTCCACACTACTAAGGCACATTCAGAAAAATACAGCGTCTTTAACATAGATATATTGGTAAAATATTTGCAATTACGCAGAATGGGGCCCAGCAATTTATTCGTCGATGAAACAATACTATTAATGTGGTTAATAAAAGACAGCTCACTATCGAATAGGAATCTCAGGTCTTTTATGTAGTTACATCGTTGAAGTGACAAGGCATGATATCATAGTAGTATATGAATTTTATCTTGTCTATAGTTATGCCATTCGAAAATAAGGTTCAAATTTGAATGAGGATCAACGCAGTCAGATAGTAGAAAACATTTTTATATCATCGACAAACAGCAGGTCCTAAATTAGACCCGTGTAGTGTTTCAGATGTAATAGCGCGTTTACCGGAAGATAAGCTATTGTAATAAATTAAAAAATCACAATCGCGCAAATAGGAAGGAATTGTTAAACTGTAAAAGTTGAAGCTTATAAACATGATCGATGCAATCAAATGCCTTTACCATGTCAGTATAAAAGGCATCTATCTAATCCTTCATATTCAAAATTTCCGAAACATGTTATGTAATGCTGCAACGATATCGTAGAGCGTCCAGCAACAAAACCATGCTGCGTTACAGTAATAGCGAATATATCAGTTTATATAATATTGATTCAAAAATCTATTATTCTTTGAATACAAAACTACAGTTTTTCTGTAAAACGGAAGGTATTATCAGGCTCAGCTATTAATATATTTTTTAATTATTTAATTGCATTGCAGACTCTTCAGAAAAAGAAACAATAATAAGCTGTGGCACCTGTGGAAAAGCAGTTCCTCTTCATTAAAAAATCTGTAAAGCGAATACAAAAATGGTCCACTATCAATCTCGGTTTATCATCAACTATTCCCATTCATGACGCCTGGAATTACACTAATATTTCTTTTGAAACCAACAAACAACCAAAAATCCATGAGGTTCTTCAGTAAACTCTCTTTAATACTTGTTATATAACGTTAATAAGCTTCCGTTATTTGTTGTTTAATCAAAGCAAGTAAGCCATGATAATTACGTAAATTTGATTGGGAGAGAGTTTCTTTTTATACCTTTCACGCATTTTGTACTTTAGTTTAAGAAATTAGAAATATTATGAATGAATTCTTTAAAATACCAGTTACCAATACCAAAAATTTGGATTTTCGTCGATTTTTATATACCGAGACGTGTTCGAAAACACTATACAAACTAATGTAACACAGATTGCACGCTTGGTCAATGTCAACGCATGATTCCAAAAACGTCTAGATCAAAACCATATCTTAGTACAAGTTATTGAAATCAATTCGACGAAAATTATATAATTTTTGACCTTTATTCAAAGGGAATTTATTTGATTACCACACAAACCATTGAAGGAAATACTTAAAGATGGATGTAAAGGGTACATTCTTCACGAACGACACAGTATTCCGTTCGACATTTCATTGAAAACGTGTGAACACAAAATCCAACATATTACCATAAAAATTCCGAATATTGTTAAATTAGTGAACATTTAGTATTTTCAAGAAGGTACTCAGACGTACTATTAGATTAAATTCATCAGAATTTATTCACATTTTTTCCTTGATTCTTTCCATTACAATCGTTATGCTTGTTTTACTGAAATTGATTTTCGATTCTAAGTATTTCAAAGTATCGTTCCATATCTAATGCTTTTTACAGATCACAACATATATTTCCGTACAAAGAAATCTAGTAAAACAAATTTGGGAAACTGGATAAAAAGGGGAAAAGATGAAGACCCAAATAAAATTACAACCGAGAAATGCACCTTAAACAAAATCAGTCAAAAATGCAGTAATGACGATATATTAATTAGCAAATGCAAGAGTAGTCTTGGTATGGTAATATTATACGTTCAAATATTACCATACCAAGACTACTTTTGCATTTGCTAATTAATATATCTTCATTACTGCATTTTTGACTGATTTATTATTATTATGATATTATTTACATCCCACGTTCTTGGATGTAGAAAGACGATTACCTACTTCCTTACTATCCTAGAACAAGTTGCAGCGCGCTGTAGTGTTAACTTTTCTTTATAATTTACGATTTTAGTAACTTTAATAGTAATCACTTCTAAATTAACTAGCTGATAATGCGTTCGTTGTATATTGTTTCTACGGATAATATTGATTGCGAACAAATTTCGTTCATTAAATTTGAATTTTCTATATCTTTTAATTAAGCATATCTAGAAGATACATTAAAACCCCTCATTCAAATATTGACACAGATATTCATACATATAATTCGATTAATAAAAAAGAAAACTAAGATTTACAAACGAAGCTCTCATAAAACACAAAATTGTGTAGTCATGGCTTTAAAGACTCGTCGTGACTCCTATATTCTTTAATGATGAGTGGAAAGACGTTGTAATTATTATATTTCAGAATCATTATCTG
Source organism: Dermolepida albohirtum (assembly GCA_031893035.1). Lineage (NCBI taxonomy): Eukaryota > Metazoa > Arthropoda > Insecta > Coleoptera > Scarabaeidae > Dermolepida > Dermolepida albohirtum. Next base: position 331,493 of record JAVIWB010005875.1, on the reverse strand, counting down.
GTCCGATAATATCAATAAGTACTACATAACAAAAACGATGTTAGACTCCTATCATCTTTCTGCACTTTAAAATTTAATAGTTTCACCGATGAATTCGCATTTAATGCCGTACTTATAGATGTTGAAAGCTCTATAAAAGAAATACGGTTTATGCCCTGGTTCTTTTTATAATAGTCACTCGAAATGAATATGTTATGAAGTCACGATAATAAATTTCGATAAATTTACGAACAGAATTCCGTACTAAATCAAATAAAATATTACGAAATGCTATATTTTTATATAGTTTTTTTTTTCATATTGGCCATCGTTTAAGTTATTTGATGTTTTTTCGTATATAGGAGGGAACTGAAAATATAGAATAATTATCAAGTGTTTTCTGTGCTTGAACTAATAGCGCATCTAAATTCGCAAATATTCGGTGACGCGATTAATTAGCGTTGATCGTCTTCAGTTTTGTGCGTCTATGCTGTTGATTTGAAACGAAAAAAGAAGAAAATGAAATGAGTGAGTCCTGGGTTAACTATAGCATCACAATATTAATAAAAACAAAAATTAGTAACCAACTTATGGTGAGTATTAAAAGTACAGAACGTATAGAAAGCTGAAAGAAAAATTATTAGCAGAAATGAGATAACGAGATTGTTCTTAAAATTTTATTTACTAAATTAAATGAGAGAAATTCCTAAAGCTTTAAATGTATTAATAAAAATAGTTAGCGAAGACAATATGTAAAAAGAAAAACGTAATCAATTTCAAATGCTCTAATATGAAGTAAAGGTAATAAATCTGTGGCACAAAATCTACAAGAATTAGTAAAATAAAGTAGGTATCGAACGATACGTGGTGTACTTGCGTATGTATGTGTACCTCCCTGGATTGGGTGTTGTATTTCCCGATTGCAAAATATGTACGTTGAACACTATTCGATAACAAATTCATTCGTAACGTACAGATGTTCTGCAGTTGAGAGGAACGACAGAAGAGGGCGCGTTTCTACTAGATTGAGGCTCTTAATAGAATTGGCGGGATAAGAGAAGCTGCAATGATCAGTTTTAAAAAATCAATAAAAGAACAATAACCCTAGAATTAACAAATAATTAAGAGACAAGAAATAATTAAAGGGGTCGTGATAATATTGGAAACGATATCATTACAAGCTAGTCGCAAAAAGCGCTTTAAAATGATGCGTCACACAATTTGCTTAATGTAATCATTATGCAGAAACGAAAGTAAATTAATTTGCAAACCAATTTGCATTGGTTATAATTAACGGACATATAGATATTAGGCGGAATAATAAATATGTATTATTATTATATCATTTTTAATTATTAATTGCAAATTAGATGAAACAGAATTTAATGAAATGTAAATGCAATATTGAAAGATTATTCTAAGAAATGGCCTAAGTGTACAAATTCGTTCGTCGTGCGCTATATTATTTTGAAAGAATGGCCTTGTTTATGATATACTGACAACTGAACAAAAGAGGGCTCGAAATATTTGTAACTTCACGAGTGTTGCTTTTTAATTATAATCAGAATGTTTTCCATTCGCTATTCCTTTAACTAGGCTTTAAAATTTGTCAAAAATAATCTTCGATCACAGCCTCATAATGCTGCTAAATCTAATAGTGCTTTTTGATCATATATCTTCGTAAAGTAGTTTTAAGTGTTCATCATCATATCGGCAAAATTCCGAATACGAATGTTCGAATGTAAATAATAGGTGCGTCCCAAAAGCCAGTCATTATAAAAACAAGAAAAGTTAAACAAATATGTTTAAAGGAAGTACATTAAAACGCATTTTATTTTATAAAAGTAAGACTTTCGAGATGATTCCATTCCTTCGTAAACATTCTTATAATCTTGAAGACAAATTGTGCATTTCATTGTAATATATTAATTGGAATTCTATCGACTTCGTCCTGTATTCTGGATTATAAATCTGTAATATTTTATGGATAATAGGCATAAACTTTAAATTTTAAAAATCTTCACCGTCGACAAAATATAGTATGTAGATTAAAATTAGGGATTCGGAAATAAATCAATAGAATTCCATTAAAAGTTACTCAATATATTTAATGCGAATTACCCTTCTCCACACATTAATTCAAATTACACCTTTAAAGGTAAAGGAAGTATATGTATGTATGGCTTTAAATCCTTTAGTGATAACGATCAGCTGTAGCAAAATTAGGATTTATGTTTGAAAACCATTACAATGATTAATTAATACGTTCTATGTATATTCTGAACACTTAATTTATATTAACAGGCTTTCGTGTAAGGATATTATAAATAAATTACTCTGAAATAATTGCCGAGGTACATCATTAATTGTGTAATGTACAATATTACCAGCAGACAATATAGCAAAATAGGTAAGCATATCTGATGATATTAAATTTTATACGTACATATGTTAACTATACACGGATGATTTGGCAATCCGTGAGACCCGACTGTTAGCATCATCTCTTGAAACAATTTACTTTATAACTTTGTCACCTTTATATTGTAGATTATGATGCGACGTCTTATACTTTAATATCGTGTGCAAGATTTGTCTCTCATCTATGTACATATAGCACAGAAAAGTGTTAAATTAAATTATTAAATTATATTTTACGAGTATGTTCACATTGGAATACAAATTATTTCATATTTAAAAGACTAATAATTATTGCTGTTATTAAAACACATTTACAGTTATAGAATAAATTTACAGAGTTTACATAAAGATACTTCTATAATCTCACATTGAATCGATACGTCGAACGAATACGACATTGTTACAGCTTTAATTATTGAGCAAGTGTATTATGAAGTATAAAAAATCGATGCCGAACAAAGCATTTGGTAATATAAGAAAGATTTTTAAATTAAAGCAGTGTTAATCCAAGACACGCTTTCTACTACAGCTTTATTAAAGTTTCCTACTTCGTGGAATTTATTTTATTTTTGACCTGAATAGTATTATCATCTGAAGGCTTTATGCTGCGAGACATCTCGAATCTTAATTGCATTGTTATTTCCAATATTAGCACATACATCAGATTCTTTCCTTTTGGTGTTAATAATGTAATAAACTCATATAGGATTCCATAATTTAAAAATAACTCTGTTTCGCCAAATTAAAATATGTTTTTATTTTATAATTTTCTTTGTATCTAGAAAGGGATGTAATTCAATCACTAGTAATAGACGTTACAATAATAATTAGTTAATTCTACAGACTAAGAAAAAAATCAAGTTTACAAAGCCATTAATTAAAGACAATTAATTAAATAGTTTCCTCTTGGTTTTGTTAACGATACCACATATTACACAGATAGGCGTTCTTCATAAATAGCTGGTCCTAAATAAAAGTATTCTCAAAACACAGTCATGTCTGGATTATAAACTGGAAACATTAAAAATTATTATTGCGGAAGAGATAACAATAATTCGCAATATTTTTAAAGATCCTCGTCAAAAACCTCACACAGAAAAAGTCGCGTCAAGAAGACAACGTAGCCATGTCATGCCTGCTCAACAGATCAGGCATTTGTCATGCCTGCTCAACAGATCAGGCATTGGACAACCCCCTCCAGCATAAACACCGAGGCGAAGTAAAGGCACTTTAGTTAATATTACTGAAATGCTGAGAAAAATAAAGTGACCTAGACACATCAGAGCAAACAGATTTGATATGAGGTTTAAATGTAAATTCATAATCAAAAGGATGCCAGGATATCTAATCTCTGATTTCCTCAACAGAATCATTACATGCACAGCTGATCGGAAAAAAAACACATGTATAGGAGATAACGATACACTTCTCAATGTTACGATTCAGTTAAAGAAAATTGCAATTAACCAACCTGTTTTTCTAAGTTTATACTTATTTTCTTATTGTTATAACTATTACAATTTTTATTACATTCTGAATTAATTTCAAATAAAAACGTGTTAATTTTGAGTACATTGAAAGAAAAGTTTTCATCTCTTATCTGTTATTATTCAAGAACTGTTCAAAATTAAATAATTACTCCATTTCTTTTTGTTATAGAATATTAGTAAGAGCCATAAGCTACACCGTTCATGGACTAATACCAGCAAGTTGCGTTTTTGCTGATCGTTACAACAGGGAAGAAGTCGTTAGGTCATTAGGAAAAGAAGTAAATATAAACCCTCCTCTAACACTCGGACAGCTACCCGATACACCAGAAGAATTACTTAAACTAGATCAGGTAATATTACATTAATAATCGTTTACAAAATGGAAAATAAATTATATAAAACTCGACCGCCCATACCACAACGGAGCGCTCTGAAATATGGTCCCACTTGGTCAGTATGCAATAGATTTATGAGGCATTAATTCACTGTGTGGCGGTCAGATGTCAAATAATTTTAGTATATATTTCCGCAAAATATATTGATTGAATAACTAATACAACTTCGTCATATATACACAAATATGGACACATCGTTTGCAAGACGATATTCGAAATATATTTAATCGTGTTTGTATAGTTTAATAAATAGGTTTTCAATGTTAAATATGACTACTTCTTGGGATTGAATATATTAGTAAATAAATAAAATATTAAAAAACCTTATTCGCTTTAGTTAGTATACATTTTATACTTCGTTTTTCATTTATTTATTTAACACATTTTAGCCAACAAGTACAGGAAATTGTTCATTTAAATACCCATGTAAAAGAATATGATTTTATACTATAAATCGGTGCTGATACACCTCATTATAATATTTTCATGGTATCTATTAACCAATTTATTTAAAGCTGTTAATATTATTAGCTTAAGAATACTCTGCAAGCTTTAAAATAGATTAAAGTATCGAGCAAAGAATTTTAGTCAAATTTTTTGTGCCAAATCGTTGACAGTATTGAAAAAACCTACAGTGAGTCACCTTTACCAAGAACACGAGCACATGTATTTCACACTTTTAAGAATACTGAGGTGGTTGAAAACTTGGCTTGTTCCGTTTCCAAATGAAGAAAACCGCCACAAAATGAAGAAATGAGGATAAAAATCGTCATTTGTACTTAAAGGGAATAACTAAAGATATGAACATATATCGCACCATTTTAATTGATTAAAGCATTGAACAATGACTTTAATTCGAATTTTTTGTGCCGAATCAATCAATGTTGGAGAAAGCCTACAGTAAGTCTTCAAGAAGAAAACTTTGTTTGTCCGAAGAAAATCACTACAACGTGAAGAAATGGGAATAAATAACAGTCGTATAAACTTAAAGAAGATAACTCAAAATCTCATGTCTCACTAATAGTTGATGTTTTGGGCAAAAAACGCGTTGCAGCATAACTTGTTTCGTAGGAAGTAAATTTTCTTGAAAAAGAAACACCGTAAACGAGTTACTGAAGATATATACACGAACGAACTCATTAATGATATGTATCATACGGGTGACGAGATGTAGATTTACGAGTTTGGCATAAAACTATAAAGCAGGCTTCGGTATAGCACGCAAAAGCAAAAGGCTCGAATGTAAATGAAACGGGGATTCTCTCTTTGACTAGCGTGGTATAATTCAACAAGAATTATTTTTAAAAGAGCATCAAAACAGCATAATCTAACTTGTTACGAGCGTGTGTGTAGTACAGAGCTTTAATGGTGCTGATATTATCAAAATCACGCTCGGACCTTATAAAAAATCCTAGAGATTTGAAAATTGTGACTATAAAATCACAAAAAGAAGATCCAAATCAAAAACTGTATCTAAGTTTTCGTTTTATCTTTAAAATACAGCGATATAATCCTAGATAACACATAACCACAAAACATTTTCAACATGTAAACGTATCGGATTATCGGAAAGCTCATGACGTATTTTGTCTACTTTTCAAGATCAATCAAGTATACACTGCCCGTTTTCTTCGATAACCTTTTACCATCTTTCAGCGAGCGTCATAATTTCTCGTTGATAGAAAGACGTATCCTTTATTGGAGAAAAACTTCATAAGGTGCTGATTCACAGCCTTATCTGAGTCGAATTTCGCACCACCCACGGAACTTTAAAAATGACGAAACGAAGTCTGGCGACTTTAGTGGATATAACAGTACTCTTATCCAAGATCTAATAATTTTAGAGGACAATAAAATTTGTGCTTGGTCTCGTGTTGCCCAAATCAAATACCACACTTTTACAATAATGAGCTCTGAAAGTTTCTGGATGATGGAGTTCTACAAACTGTTCTGTTTCCAGCAGTTCGCATTTGTATTAATTGTTTCATCCTGTGGTAGGAGCTCGGAGAAAACAACACCTTTAAATAGTAGATAGGATTCGGTGATTTTGAATCCGCCATCAGATGATCTCATATTGTTTTCGGTACGCAGCCATTTTCTTTTTAAATTTTAAACAACACGCTCCGTACATTTGCTTTTGTCAACATAACTTCTCACATATTAGCATATATTGGCGTCAAGAAGCGAAAATTTACACCCGTCTTATCAAAAAGCGTATTCCCTATATTTTTATACTCGTACTTTACTACCTTGTATCAGAAGTAGTTTTTTAACAGTTATACATTCTCACAGTTCTTCCGTCTTGACGGGTTAACTATATACTCCGACAACCAATAATTATTCTTCTTTTTACTCCCATATGTCAAAAATAATTTACCCACAAAAAAAGCTCTTTACTTTATCCTTCGTCCAAAAAAAGCTATTTTGAAAAGAAAATGTTTTATAAACTAGTTTTTTCCAAAACAAAAGTGTGTGGACACAAATGTAATAATATTTTGTAACGATACAAATTTGTGACTGGCGTCAATATTTTTGAACTGGATTGTATATCCATAATTGGAAAAATAATTCTCTGAAATGCACTTCCACATGCGTGCTTTTGTAAACAAAAAAGTTCTAAGGATAAGTAGAAATTTGGAGGAACTATGTGCAGGATTTTTCTCACTGGCTTGTGAGAAAAGCAAGTGACCAATTTTTTTATCATGAAGCAAATGGAAACAAGAGTATTTTAACCGAAATTAATCGACAAGAATTGCACCTAGGCCGAGAACCGATAGAAGAGAGGAATTTTACCATTACAGGAAAGACTAGTATGCCGTGAATACAGATGCAAGGAAGTCGTAAGATACGCCTTCCTTCGCAGCGGAAAACCTGTTTCCAGCAGAAATAATTTAACGATATTTTTTATATAAGGGGAATACCAAATCTATTATTTAAAACTATGAGAATTTATAAAAAAATATTTGTTTCCTTTCATTTAGAATTGAACAGTGTCATAGTGCAATTTCATTTTGTCTGAACTAGCTGAGATAACTGGCGTCCTCATTATACATATATTTTTTTTTATGAGGCGTATTAAGAAGTGTATCAATCTATCTTTGAAAGTTACTCCCCAAGCTCTGGCTAGTCGGGAAGGCGTTGGCCTGTGTTTGTATTTTATACAAGTGAAATTACAATTTTTACAATCAAATATTCTTTGCTGTATTAAATTAAACATTGAAAGAACACAGTATACTATATTAACTTTTTTTTATTCATATACTTATGCAAAAACAAAATTACAAAAAGAAGTTTAAAAAATTAGGAGCAATGTCTCAGAAGATATAGCCATAAAAATTGTGATCAATATAACTTAAAAACTATTTATTCGACCGAATTTTCTCCTCCTAGATGTATCTACTTAGACCTGTCCATTTTATCGAACGAGCGAAAATGTATTATTTCATCTAAATTTCAAGGAAAGAACTATTAAATTTCATAGCGACGAACTGAATTTATGATTTTTGTTTACGTTAACATCAAAGAGTTACAATATTTGTTTACAGTTAAACAAATTGAAGCACTTTCGTCGTCTGCGAAATATATATATATATATATATGTATATATATATGTATATATTTGCTTGCTATAATTGAATTTGTCGAGATTTTTTTGCTGTCGTTGCTGGACGCGTTAATATTGACTTTAGCCTGCAGTATTATGGCAGATATATGTACAGAATCTACTTTCGTGTTTGTTTGAAGTTGACGAAAATATACACATATTCGTATATACTTATGTACATAAGGATTTCTATAATTTCAGTCTCCGGTGTAACGAAGTAAATCTATTTAATTTAGTATAACAAATATTAGCTTATGAAAGTATGTATTGTATTAGAATTATAAACATGTTTGTATTGTTGTCGATATAATTAAGGCAAAAACTAGAAGTTGAGGATGTGTGTACTATTGTTAGACATAAATGATTCTCGTTAAAATTAGTTTGAAACAATATTCTAAACTTAACATACGAGGGAGCGTTTTTATATTCGCGGAATGGGGGACAAGGGGTGGAAATAAAAAAACCAAATTATTTTTCTTTTTCAATATATTCACCTGCAAGACGGATACATTTTTCACATCTTTTAATTAATTTATTTATACCCTCATAAAAAAATGATTTCTCTTTATCTGCAAAATACGCCGAAACTGCCTCCTTGACTTCATCATCGGCAGTAAATTTTTTACCCTGCAGCTCTTTTTTCATTTTCGGAAACAGGTAATAATCACTCGGGGCCAGGTCTGGGCTGTAGGGTGGGTGATTTACAATTTCGAAGCCCACCTTATGCAGGGCAGCTAACGCAACGCGGCTCTTGTGGACGGGCGCGTTGTCGTGCAAAAGTAGAACACCTTTTGTCAATTTTCCCCGTCTTTTCTCTTTAATGGCTTCTTTTAGTCGCTCTAATATTGAAGCGTAATATTCTCCGGTTATAGAAACACCTTTATCTTTATAATCAATCAACAATATTCCTTCCGAGTCCCAAACTACCGTTGCCATGAGTTTCCCAGCTGATTGTGACACTTGAAATTCCTTGGGAGGTGCTGTGCCCTTTTTATGCCACTGCATGGAGTCTTGTTTGGACTCAGGTTCATAATGATGAACCCAAGTTTCGTCTCCAGTAACAATTCCACTCAATACACCATCCTTGTCTTCATTACAGAGGTCCAAAAATGCACGCGAACACTCTACGCGCTGTTGTTTTTGCGGCGGCGTGAGCAGTCTCGGCACCCATCTTGCGCTGACCTTAGACATGCTGAGATGATCGTGTAGGATTTTAAAAATTGTTGTATCGGATACTCCAACCATTTCTGCGAGTTGTTTCTTCTTTAGTCGAGCATCTTCGAGTACAATTTGTTCAACTTTTTGGATAAGTGCTGGCGTGGTCACCTCAATGCTCCTGCCCGGCCTCGGGTCGTCTTCAAGGGATTCCCTTCCTTGTTTAAATAAACTATGCCACTTGTACACCATGGTTTTTCCTGGACAAGAGTCGCCGTAAACCAATGACATCTCATTCATTATGGTCGCGACTGATTTTCCTTGTCTGGTAAGGAACTTTATAACGGCACGATATTCGATTTTTTCCATATTTCACTTTTCACTCCTGATTATGTTACTTGGTTGACAATAGCTCAAAGACTAACTGTCTAATAACAATGAAACTTCGTATTTATACTAATCATGAGTCGCTGCACAGGCCACGCCCCCAATGCGCCTACTCACCCCTCTACAACCCGCTCATTCCGCGAATATAAAACGCTCCCTCGTATTACAAAAAATAACAACAAAAACTATATTGTTAAAAAAACCCTCGATTACTTCATCTTCAGAGCTGAATAGTAATTTAAACTTTCTAAAAAAATTTAAATTATTTATTATTATTACGAGATGGATTAAAAAAGTTTTCTATCTATGTAACGAAAGACCTGCTATCTCTGGTAATTCTATTTTTAACATATCTCCCTTAATTTCAACACCCTTTCATCGCGTGTCCTGCAACGACTTTATCCCATCAAAAAAAATTTGCTGGTCAGCAAACTAATCATCAATTTTCTCTTTTAATTGGTTATCGTCTGCAAAATGTCCTTTGATTCCTTTTTCAAATTATATATGAAACGAAAACCGAAGTCATGTATGTACTATTGTTAGACATAAATGATTCTCGTTAAAATTAGTTTTAAACAATATTCTAAACTTAATATATTTCAAAAAATAACAACAAACACTATATTGTTAGAAAAACCCTCGATTACTTCATCTTCTGACATTAATAGTAATTTAAACTTTCTAAAAGAAAATTTACATTATTTATTATTGTTACGAGATGGATTAAAAAAGTTTTCTATCTGACTATGTAACGAAAGACCTGCGATTTCTTTGGTAATTCTATTTTTAACGTATCTCCCTTAATTTCAACACCCTTTCATCGCGTGTCCTGCAACGACTTTATTCCATCAAAAAAAAAATTTTGTTGGTCAGCAAAATAGTCATCAATTTTCTCTTTTAATTGGTTATCGACTGCAAAATGTCGTCCTTTGATATCCTTTTTCAAATTATATATGAAAAGAAAACCGAAGTCATGTGTGTACTATTGTTAAACATAAATGATTCTCGTTTAAATTAGTTTGAAACAATATTCCCAACCTAATATATCTCAAAAAATAACAACAAAGACCATATTGTTAAAAAAACCCTCGATTACTTCATCTTTAGAGATTAATAGTAATTTAAACTTTCTAAAAGAATATTTTTTATTATTATTACGAGATGGATTAGAAAAGTTTTCTATCTATGTAACGAAAGACCTGCGATCTCTTTGGTAATTCTATTTTTAACGTATCTTCCATAATTTCAACACGCTTTCATCGCGTGTTATGCTACGACTTTATTTCACCAAAAAAAAATTTATTGGTCAGCAAAATAGTCATCAATTTTCTTTTTTAATTGGTTATCGACTGCAAAATGTCGTCTTTTGATGTCCTTTTTCAAATTATATATGAAAAGAAAACCGAAGTCAAATCCGGACTATATGCTAGGCGGCCTATACCAAAAAAAAATGCACTCGCGGACGATGAGTTAGACTTTGTATGCTTCATCACACGCAAACCTAGACGTATGTAATTTTGTATTAACTGCTGTTATTGTAACGTAGACCTTTTTGGCATGAATTGACAAGAATAACTTCTGCTTGCTTCCAAAAAGCGGTATTTTCAATGGATTCACGACCCAACTGAAACTGTTTTGTCCAATATTTCACTTTAAAATATGACCTTAAACACCGCAATGATTCCTTGGCGAATAGTTTAAAACACCGCGATATTCTACCTTTACAAAGCACAAAATAATGAACAAATTGAAGTTAAATTTAACACATAAATAGAAAAATGTTGTCGCTATTGAGCGTTACTATGAAGCGCACAATTAACTGTTTCTATCCTGGCTTGGTAGATTTTTCTATTCTACTTCCCTTGGCACTATTAGAGTTCTCTATTTAACACTATAAGCATGCTTCTTAATGTGTTTCATTTTAATTGATTTTGTTCTAGTAGATCGTTTTGTTCTGATAAGATTATTAACCATTAGGTTTCCATTTGAAAATTTGGAATTCTGCCTTCGAGTTCATAAGCCTAAAAGAACATTATCTCATTTTTGTTAAAAATTTAATTTCAGTATTGTTTGGGTAACGAATCTCTAACAAGCATCCTTTATTGTAAAAAGAACCCAAAAGGCTTAAGAAAAATAGTTAAGAAATCGTGCCAAAGTCCATTTTATTTGTTCGAAATATTCTCCGTCAACAAAACTGCAACTACTTGTGTGTTCAAGAAATGCATTAAATGAATTTTTCATATCGCTAACTGATGAAATTGCTCATTTTTTTACCAAACATTGTATGTTTTAGATTGTCATAAAACGATTTATTTATTATACGGAAGCAAAAAAAAAAATTTCATCAAAAACCAGTGACACTTGACGAACGACGAAAATGTACAATCTCATGCAACGTTTGTCAACAATTTTCAAAAAATACTATCTATCAAACGCCTCAATACAACAATACAATATTTAACGTTAATCATTCTGACCCGGCTGATAGCAAAATGACAAATCACTGGTTTATCATGACGGCGATTTCGGGTTCGAGTCCGTTGGCCTGCTATCCAGGAATGTTTTTATGATTACACTTTCCCATGGTCTATTAAGGCGCTGTAATTGGCGTTAATCTCGATGCTAAATCATCTGTTTTTCAATATTATCTTTGGTATCAATAAATCAGCCTGAATGTTTATCATTATCTATGTCTATATGGTCTTTTCTAATTCATCGATTCCACTCAAAAACTTGTGATTAATTGGCTGAAGATATTTTCCATTTATTTAGTATCACAGCATGTATTAAAAAATAACAAAAATATATGTAAGTAAGTACCATGCATACGCACACCTCTTTAGTGAATTCTGCAAAATATTCAAAGCCAAATAATAAATAACTATGTCTTTAAGCGATGTTAAATAATAGATAATGTAGACAATAACCTAAGTTGCATAGCACGAAAACTATAGGGCTGATTCAACGAGCTTCGTCGGGGGCTTTTTTGAAAATAGTCCTTCAATAGCGATGTACTAGTTTTAACAGTTAATAGCACCCATTTCGTAAAGAATTCAATGTCAAAATGACATAGAATTATAACACTTGTAATTAGTAAGTCATGACAAATCGATCATGGAGCACTACCCAATTGAGCAACATGTTCGGATTATTCAATATTGTTACGAAAATTGTCAATATAATCGTCCCAGCACAAGAACAGTTCAGTTGTTTATCCAAATATTTGCAGTACTAGTTCACTAGTAACGGCATGATAACGACCCGAATCATACCACTAGCATCGTTAAAAATTATCTAAACAAAACTGAGCATCAAGAAGTTGCGCAAACTTCAGCCTGACTACCACGAAATCCTAATTTACATATTATCGAGCATATGTGGGACAATTCCACATATGTTCGAAAATATTTAAATTGTTCTAATCAATACATGCTAACCAATTTTTTGATAACATTTTGAAAGAATGGGATAACGCTCTGCAAGAATTTCTGACAAAATTCATTGGTTTATCCAAACGCGTGAGGAGAGTAATATCTGGTCATACTAAATATTAGTATTATCATTTCTACTATTAAGATTTTTCAGTTATATGCAATAAATTTGTTATACAATTAATATTACAAAAACTTCGTTAGTTATTCTATTCAAAATGATGCAAAACAGTACATTTTCTATGGTGGTAACTTACTTATGCATACTATTATTTACTTTTAAGATCATATTCAGCGATTATTTACGCTGTTTTAATCAAAACAAAATCAACAGAAATTTTTACGATCAGAGAAGGAAATCACTAATTCCAATGTCAAACAATTATCTTCCATTGGCGTAATAACTTCCCTCGGAATTTAGTTCCACAATTTATTAGACTTACTTAAGCTGTACTTGTTTTTATAAATCTATTTGACTGCAATTTATTTGTAATCGTTTTTTTCCAAAGTCTGTAGTTAAATGCAGACATTAACTGCATTTAATCTCATCATGCCATTTTCATACCAATTATCTACATGGACAAAGAGAAAACAAATACACCAAAAACAATGTATTATCTATACGCCAAATATGTTAATGAACATTTGACCGTAGTATTGATCTCGCGAATCGTATGCATAGAAATACAACTAATCCACAAATAATGGACCTACCAGCACAAGATGCTTAAAGTAGCCATTGTTATAATGGAATAATTATTGTCTAGCGTGCATACTTCGCCGATCAAGAATTGGTTTCCGTTTGTGTTAGAACATATATTTGTTTTCATCGAATATTAACTTACAAACTAGTATCGCATAGCAAAAAGGTTTGGAATGTTATTTTAAAGCCTGCACTTATGCAGGAGTGCCAAAAATTTCACCTCGTAACTATTGTTACGCTATATTATTCAAATTTATCGACTGTGAGCATATAAATAGATCTCAACACAGTACTCGTACCGATGAAAACTTTAACATAAGTAGTATATCTAGGCAAACAGTCACTAAATCCTTCCCTGGCATGCTATCAAATATTTGTTTATTGATGTTAAACATGCAACCGACGTTTATAAAGTATCTGTTAGAATTATTACTTCTATATTTGTTCGCTAATTACGCGGTTCTATTTCGAAATACAGTGTGTACTAAAATTGTTGTACGGTTAATTTAATTAAGTTCAATTATATGGTATTTTATAAAGTAAAATACTATATAATTGAACCAACGTAATAATAAGAATTTATTTGAAATTACTAAAGCAATAAGTAACTTAACTTTGTGTTTAAGGGTTGATTCCTTGTTCTATTAGGTCTCTTTCAAAGACCCTAAAAATCTGTCACTGCGTTATATCAATTAGGTAATATCAGACATTTTTGTGTAACAGCAGTTCTACTGGTATTATTGATCATACTTTGAACAACTTATACAAAGGGTACTAGGAAAGTTTTGCAATATGATGCAACAATTAATCGTAGGAAGCTGCTTATTGCTGCATGTTGAGACAAGTTCATACGTGCGTAGAAGCCGCCGCGCCATTTCGATGGGCTCAGTTATTCATTAGCAGTGAGAGTGTAAAGTGTTTGCAATGGCATCGTGGTCACGAAATGAAATAAGGGCAGTTTTGCGTTATAATTTCATGCGTAGTTTAAACATAGACCAGTGCTTCGAAGAAATTACTCTTGCACTAGGTGATGTTTGTCCACATCGCACAACGACATTTAGGTGGTATAGAGAATTCCAAAGGGGAAATTTAACTGTGGAGGATGCTGAGAGACCGGGAAGGCCACGAGCGTCGGTTACAGAGGAAAACGTTACTACTGTGAGGAAAATGCTTGGCGAGGACAGGCGAGTGACCTACCAACAGATAGAGGGTAATTCAGACCTAAATGCACCAGCAATTCGTTCGATTGCACATGATCATTTGCACGTGAAAAAACTTTCCGCATAGACTGACTGGAAAGCAGATGACACGATCTGTGACTTGGTGCCGGGAGATGCTAAAAAAGTTTAATAAGGAACAGTCTCGGTATGTGAACAGCATCGTGAAAAGTGACGAGACTTGGCTGTACTATTACGATGTGCCGACTAAAGCTCCAAACAAAGTTTGGGTCTTTGATGATAACGACACACCCGTAGTTGTCAGAAAATCCCGATCTGTAAAGAAGAAAATGGTAGCTGTATTTTCCAAATCGAGCAGAATTGTGGAACGCATCGTTTTGGACACACAGAAGACAGTCACAGCTAAGTGGTATACTGAACAGTACCTGCTTAAAGTCATTGAAGGATCTATGAACAACCTGCGGCCAAAAGTCAAGAATGGACACCTGGTTCCTCCATCACGATAATGCTCCAGTTCACCGCGCCAAAGTCTGCACCGAATATTTGACCACGACAGGATTGAAACTTCTCAATCACCCTCCCTACAGTAACGATCTTGCTCCCTGCGACTTTGCAGTGTTCCCGCATGTGAAATGAAGCTAGAAGGGAGGCGGTTTTCCAGTGATGAGGATCTTCTGCGGGCTTGGGACAACGAGTGTGCTTTGCTCCCTAGTGAAACTTAGCAGAACTGGTTTAAAGATTGGTGTCGGAGGATGGAGAGGTGTATTGAGTGTAGAGGAAATTGCTTTGAAAAAATGAAATAAACAAATCTGTATTGCAAAACTTTCCTAGTACCCTTCGTGATATCCAACTGGAAGACTTTAAATATGAAAATCGTACATATACGAGTACCACATGTATATCGTATATGCAAGTGAGTTACGCCGGCAATTTACTTACATTGACGCTTGACTACTCACTCCAACATATCCGGTAGCTAACTCAATCTTAGTAGCTATGAGCTGCAATATATTTTCTGTGTCTTAATATCCACTTTTAAAAAAAGCATTATGAAAAAAATCCCGTGAGCTAATCCTGGACGCAAGACTTATTTATGATATTCGAGAACTCTGTATCATACTAGACTACTCCAGAAAATCACGAAATAATTAATTAACAATATTATTTCTGAAACAATAAGCCTAGTACCACAATTTTGAGAAAAAAATTGTCCCAACAAATTTATCTAGCACTCACTATTTATAAAAAGGCTTGATAATACAACCAACGAATTTATTTCGCCCGTAAAGTTGTTTCGAATGCCTTTTAAGAGTGTTTCAATGTTTAAAACCAAACGTTTTATTTATTTACAACATCGTACAAATGAAAGTACTCTTCGTTTAAAAATAAAGTGTGTGTAAGGGTATGATTTACTAACCGGCGGGTGCTTTCAAACAGCACTTCAGAACACTCATGACTGGAATAATAGAGTTAGAATGCATATATTTTCCTTAAACCAACCTTTACAGCCGGCTTTCAATTATCAGCCTTTTGTCTTTTTGTTTTATGTGCTATGGTGACTGGAGGAAACACAATGATCGAAATAATTCGTAGTTTTTAAAGGATGTGTTATCAATTATTTACGTTTATGTACACCGCCCGAGAATTGTTTAAGAAGTATATATAGCAATGTATTATACGAGGCAAATACATTTACTGCGTATAGGGTGGGACTTCTCACATTCGCTTCTACATAATCGCCAGGAACTCCTTCCACTGTATATACAGGGACATACGAGAACTATTTCATAATTTGTTTGCGATGTTAAATCCTAAGTATATCTTGAAGAGGTTATTTCTGTCATGAGAAATACCTGTTATTAATGATAAACTTATTCATTAAAATTATGTGAAATACAAACATTCAACAATACTTCGTCGTTGATTGTATTCCACCAAAGAACACTCATTTAAGTCGGGAAGTTTCCTGGCTCTGGGTTCATTCAGTTACGATTTATTCATCATAAATACTGCTTATTTTTCATATGTCTTCCTAGCGCTTTCTCTTTAGTTAAACACTCACAACCATATTTATAGAATAGGCATTTTCTTTCCCATCATTTCAAAATTTAGTTGATTATTTAATTTCGGTGTATACGTTTCTACTACTATAACAGGACGGAGAAATATTTATTTACCGCTAACGGATTTAGATGTGTCGATTTGGATCAATCAATAGAATGACAAACGCATCATTCGTTTACTAAATTACTTGATGTGATCCAAGCCTTCGATAAGATGTAGCATGATGATAAAACTGTCACTATGAAATTTTAAAAGCATATCTAACGTCCTTGTACTGTATAGTCAAGCAAACGGATGAACATATATAATTATTTCCTATAATCATAGATGTGCGTAAATTTTCTATGCAGAGCCTATAATTCCATCACGATGACTCCAATACAATCCCAATTTGTTACGAAGGCGACTCGACAAATAGAAAATAAAAATCAGTAATACAAAATCATTGTAATCAGTTACAATAAATAATAAACAGGAAAGTGTAAAATATTTTGGTATACACTTTGACGGAAGAATGATACGGCGAAAACATATTTACTAAACATAAAAAGATGGAAACAAATTTTGTGAAATGTACTTTCTTATATCATAGGTAGAAATACTAAACTATGTTTAAAAAATAAGCTTTATTTTACAAATTAATCATTAAAGTTGTAAAAACAAGCCAGAAAATGATGAGAATCATTAATATTATACGTTTTTAATCAAAAATACTGTAAAAATTGCAACGTCTCAGGATATATGGTGAACGAGATCACATATAAAGACCTTCAAATACAATCAGTAGGAGTATTCAATCAAAATTCATCATGGGCGTCGACTTAGAAGATTTAAACCCCCAGACTTTTTTGTTAGATTTAAGTAAAAACTATATTTTAGTATTAGGTGTTAATAAAAGCCAAAGATCATTGAAAAAATAACAAAAACATATGGCATATGAATTTTAATTGATTTAAAAATAAAATATAAGTTGCAAATACACTATTCAATACAATTAGCAGACATTTTATGAAAATGTTAATAAATTAAAAGAAAATTTAACATCATTTTCTGGTTTCAGTGTACTTGTGAACAAAGTCTCTGAATACATTATTGTATTTTAACTTCTTTGAACAAGTTTCAATGTGATCCTGTTAGGAAAGATAGAACTTTTTTGGTGCAGAAAAAATACAGAAAGATTGAATTTTACAGAAGTTTTATTGCATTAATTTTTATAAAAAATAGAAATCAAAAATGCGTATGATCCCCATGAAACATCTAAAAACGTTTGGCATTTTAATGGTATAGATTCTTGGAGAATTATATCCCATTCTCCCCCTAAAGCAACATGTAATATCTGAATCGCTCTTGCTGGGATATTTCGTGCGATAGCAGCCCTGCCCACAACATCTCAAGTGCGTTTAATTGGATTACTATTCTGAGAATTGACTGGTCGCTACATTTTTTTCTATACCCACTTCATCAATTCAGTTATTTACGATGTTTGCTCGATGGAGACGAGCACTATCATTTATAAAAATGAATTCTTTTCCCAGTGCTACCGCATATGGAATAATATTGGGTTGTATTGTAGTATCATATCTAGATATCTGGACAGCAAAAACTTCATTTTCTATGAAATAGTTTGATTTGTCTTCCAGTTTTCTCGGTTCACACAATCATACTACCAGTCTTATATTAAGGCATTTTTCAGACAAACTGTTAACTACTACATCTGAAGGGTTTAAGCCTACTCAGAATCTGCATGAAAGGGCCCACATTCTGTGGGCCCAAAAAATGCAAACCGCTTTGTGACAGATGAAGCAGATGTACACAAAGGATTTGTTATTGTTTACATTGACGGTAACCTTCCGGCGACAACAGTAAACTTACTTCGAATCTGTCGTTGGCCGTTCTTCCCATTGCTTTCATCGAGCACTTCCGTTTATAAAAAAACAATCTCTGACAAATCGTGACGTGTTTTCATTTTGCACAACATTCAAAATTGCAAAACTTCATTACTAACCAAAGAGTTGAACTTTTGGATATTGACTAAGAAACGTGTTGGAGTGCGATTTTATACACTTCAGCGACGATTAACGTAGACATATTCAGATTTGTCTGTGAATTGGCTTTCTTGTTTAAAAAGATTGAAGCTACTTCATAGAAAGACGTGTAGGTATTACATTATCTTGTTCTTCGTTTTATTGTTAATTTTATATAGCATACCTACTAATCTTTTTGAGCAGCGTATATATTATGTATTTCCTTTCTCAGCCGGATCTATCTTTTAACGTACTCGAAAATGTTTCCAACCGTATTTAAAATAGAATAATTTATTCCACGCCCAGTTTTTAATAAAACTACTTATAATCAATTATCATAGTGAAATGAAATTCCTAAGAATGTAGTTACTAAAAATACCTGAGAATTCGAGATCTGCCTCCAAATCTAATTAGTGGAGTGTATATTTGAGAATTTGTCTATTTTCGGTGCCATTTGGGTTCGTTCTATATTACATTTTCCTCTGTTAATTTTTTCTAAACTTAGCTTTGCTGTCCTATTTATACAATATTTCCCCTCTTAACATCGAAATGGAAAAATGAGTATTATTGAATAAATACTAATGCTAAAAACAATTTATTTATTACATATACAATATATAGAGTTAAGTACGCTGAGAAAAAAGAATTTCTTAATTCCACAAACTATTGAACGTCTTTTTTTCATAAAATAAATTAACCAATATTTAGTTAACTTATACATAGGAAAAACACTTAAAAATTATGTAATTATTTTATTTCAATGAAAAAAATTGGGTAGATATATAATATATCCTCTCGATAGTAACACTCACAAGGACATTAATTAGGAGCATATAACTTGTCAACAATTTGTTGACAAAGCCTATTCGTCTGGCTTTATTTGACAACTAACCGTGTTTACATGTACTCGTCGCTGTTTGGTTTGTCGACGAGGTGTACTGTTGAATGGGTTAAAGCGATATAAATGCTTTCGCTTTTAGCTGAGAACTGAGCGTACAGTTCTCTCGCTGCGCTTTATATTGGATTATTATATTTAATTGTTGTAAAAAGGCTACTATCCTTCTTGTATCAAAAAAGATTTTGCACTAACAAGTTATCATTTCAGATTAAACTACTTCTATACAAGACATAAATATGTCGAAATAACAAAGTGTTTCGTTTACTCGAATACTTTTCTATTTCACTCAAAAGTTAGTTCTGGAAGTAATATTTACTTTACTTCAATATTTTTTAAATGTTTGGTAAACATTCTCGGTGCATTGCTAATGGGTGAATAAAAGCTCTAGTCGACTAAATGCATTTTCCATTGATTGAACGCATTGTTTTCACCAGTATATATATTCTGTATTAAGTTCGAAACTTTTCTAGGCATTCCGAACATAATAAATCATTTAAATAATTAAAAAATAAGTGCTTGATGTCGTCCAACTTACAAACGAAATTTTCTTCCGCCAATGCTTATAAATAATATAAAGTAAAACAGAAATACCTTGGAACATTTTTAAACAGAAACAATCAATATTTATATTGAATCGTTCACATCTATATGTAACTGTAACTGAAATTCCGAATGCTCTATTTTACAGGTGTTTATCAAATCTGAATTGAAAGTTGGAGTGATATATGTGAAAGAGGGCCAATATACGGAAGAGGAAATCCTAGACAATAACGACAATTCCCCGCTTTTCGACGAATTCCTACAGATACTCGGTGAAAAGGTGCGACTGAAAGGCTTCGACAAATATAAAGGCGGTCTAGATACTGTACACGATTTAACAGGTAAGGCTTTTCACTTTTGATTGAGACAATCACTTGGCTGATCTCTTTTCAAGTGGCGTTTGTTATATTTTAATAGAGTAGTTGTTCAACTTTGATTATAACAGCTTTAACTTAATGCTTACTATGTACTCTTAATAACGGTAATTTTAGTATTATTTTCTTTAAAATCATTGTTCTTAATAATTCTGACACTTGTTCTACTGGTATCCCGAAAAATGAATTTCGTACAACGCGAAAGTAATTTTCGTTAATTTCTTGCGTTCTGTCAGTGCAGTTATTTATATTTAATTACATTCCTATTGTCTATCGGGAAACGAAAATTATGCCTATTGAATAGAATAACAAAATTATAAGTCATCTAAGAAAGGAGTACAAAAAAGAATGCGACAACAGAAGGGAAATGATTAAACGACATTTCGCCTTACATTATACATGATAGAATTAACATGGAAGTGAATATAAACCCTAGAAAAAATCAAATTTTGTTATAAGCAAATCTCTCTTACAAAAGAAACCAAGTAGCAACAAAAAACTGATTGTTTAGGAAAGAAAGATAGTCCACCAACTATGACGTTTATGAAGTTTGCTGAAGCTTTTGCTAGCTTAAATCACGATGCTATCTGAAAAATTTAGAGATACATCTCCCAAAAGATCGTACAACCCATTAAAATAAATATTGTAAAAGGCACATCATGTATAAATCAAATCGCAACAGTAGAATGATCGTCTAGGAGAACAGGCAAAAAGTGTCACACCAATTATGATGTTCTTGGACTTGTTCTGAAACTTTTGCTAGCATAAATCATGAAGCTATCTGGAAAATTTCGACAGATTTTGGAGTCTCCCAAGAGGTCACACAACTCATCAAATCAACGTAATAAATACTGTACAAAGCACGCTTAACTGAATTAATTAAGACTAGCAAGAGCATAAAACAAGGATGTATCATGTGTCCAATGATATATAATACACGTGGAGTAACCCATGCATGGAGACAAGAGTAGGAATAAAAATTCCAGAAAAACTACATATACATAAACCAAGCAGCAAATAAAGCAAGTCCAGAAATTTCATTAGCAGCATTATTGATACTACTGGTGGAATGAAGATTGAACCAAGCAAAGTAAGTTTTTGAAACCCTAAACCCTCACAACAGTCGTAAACGTAGAAAAAGTATTCAGTAGCTATATCTATTCTATGTTGCCGTACGGAAGTGTCCGAATTATAAAGATCTAAAAAGAATATCTTAACAAGTTACTGTTTCAAAAGGTGTTCTGGGTAAACACCACGAATAGTGAAGTAAACAACGAAAAGAAAAGTAAGCAAATACATCAAGAACCTATTAAAAACGTAATTTAAAGGAGAAAACTGAACCAGATCTAACACACACCAAAAGAAGTATTGATGATATAGTAAGCACAAGAGATATAACAACGGGGACTATAGTTGAGTATAGAATTAACAATCGACTAGTAATCAACATGGGGAAGGTCACAGAAGAAAAATACATTAAACTAGAAAAGAGATGGTACATGAAAAGAGTATCAAGTACTTCGACAGTTTGTATCCTTGGCAATGACAAAACTCGCTGTCATTGTCAAGGATAAAAACCTGTCCAAGTACTTGATACCCTTTTCATAATCCGCCTTTTACTTTTACTGTTTCCATATTTGATTTGAAAGTTACAGCAGTTTGAAGAGTGTCTAAATTAAACATCCTAAAACGCATACACTCGCAATTCATGATGATATTCAATATTTTTAAGGAGTAAACACATCTGAAATTTTGCCTAGTAGAGACAAACTTTGGGTAGCAATGTTCCTCCCGAAGGTACGATTTTCAAAATGTGGAAACAATAATGATTGGATGCTTTACTTTTTGATTGATTTCAGTCGATTACTTGATTACTTTTTTCACATTTGTTTTCATTTTATTCTACCTCCAATTATCTTCGTTAATAAAAGTACAATCCCAAATTGATCTAATTTCTTTATTACCTCTTTTTCAAAATTTTCGTAGTAAAATAGAGATTTACTACGTTTCGTTCTGACACTCTTTAATCTTTGCATTTTAGATACTACTCAATTTCTTTCATTCACTTTCAATTTATTTTGAACATCTTTAAATTGAACTAAGCAACTCAGGACTTTCAAGTGTTAGCCGTATATTTCTTTAAATTTACTTTAACAAAATATTTCTGAACACAAATAGAACAAAGAATAATCTCTATTTTGGACTGTTCTTAATTCTTTTTTGTCTGTAATACTCGTATTAAGAAGTAGGTACTGATGTGAATAAAATATCATTATCGCTTTGGTATTAACTCTTATTAACGCGCATTAATAATCGATTAAACTAAGACTATCGAAAAGGGATCTTAATGGGATAATGCCAAAATCGTAAAACTAGGAAATAAAAGAAACTTTCTTTGTATAAAATCGAAACCGAATGCACAAAATTATTGACTATAATTTTAAAACTAATACAACTAATTTTGCACTTTCTAGGAATCAAAATTAAAATCTACATACGTCGAACAAAATGTAAATAAGTAAAAGCGATCCCAACGCACTTGGACCAATATTTCAGAAATTCCTTTCTTGGATTTATTTAACGCAGCGTAATGGTTACCAATTTTCATGCCAGAGCATGAAAATTGCTTCCGTCCAGTCTCAAACAATCATAGCCATTACCTTAAACGTCGATGGAAATCATTTGGTTTCTTTTGAAAGAAAACAACCACATGTATACTGTCAAAATTACCGTTTATATCCAGGAGCATCCTGATGAAGCTAGGTTTTGTCAACCGGAATAAATCTTTGTAAAAAAAGAAACTACAAATTTTAGCTTTCGAATGAGTATTGTCGCCCAAAATTTGTTACATCAGCCAAAATTACATACGTATTTAGTTCCCATAAAAAGATGGCAGAAATAGAATACAAAGCCAAATTTTTCCGAAAGATTGTGTATAATAGTGAAATAAAATCATAACTGGAGAAAATTTTGTATTATGGTAATTGATATATCAAGTTAAATAATAGACTCTTTGTTTCGCATAAGTTAACAAGAACATCCAAATATAATCTAGTTAAACAATGTATTGATTACAATACTAACTACTAAGATCAACCATATATGCTGATTTATCAAACACGTCGGCTATTTATGGAGATGAATTTAAATTCGTACAATATTCCTGACATATAACGTCACTTGTTTTGTTATTAAACCTCAGAAGGTTGCCCCAGACGGAAATGTTGAACCGTCTGTCCTCGTAGCATTATAGCCCTTATTTATGTCTAAATATACACTCTCATTAATCATAAATAACTTATTCAATGCGACGGTATCACGTGAATGCCTCCGAATATCTCTTATACCTCGAGCGAATCACTGCTAAATAGAAGGTCGAAAGACGGAGTAATTAATATCGACTTTAAATTAGCAAGCCCCAAACTAATAGTTTAAAGTCTCTTTAACGAGTTCTAATTCGATTCGGTATGTAATACACGTTTCTTTTTTCGTGTGTGTAGTATGTTCCCTTAAGTCTTTCACATGAAGTTGATGTGAAACTTTAATGACAGTTGTATTAACATAATTAATTCAGGATAGAAGATTATTAGAAAGAGAATCAGATCGATGTGAAATAATTTAGATTTCGGACCGATTCAGGTCTAGTTGAAAATTTGGTCGTCCTAGTTCGTATTTTAAACCTAATCAGAAACTTAACTTTCTCTAACACATACATTGTTTCAATAATTACGGAAAATGTAATTAATAGAACGATGTAAGAGCAAGGAAAAGTAATTTTCATTAATGTACATATTGAAGCGCTTACTTATGCGTATATGACATGTGTTCGATATTAAATGTACAGATGGCCGTTATACAAATAGCGCATGCGTAATAGTAATAGAGCCTAGAGCGTTTCGTTGAGTTGTTTGTAACTTAACTCCTGGGAAGCAAACGAGCATTACGTGTGCAATCACAGAATATTATAGGTGTGAGATGCAAGGGTTTCCGCAAGCTGAAGGAGCTTTTGATACAAAAAATTTAAAAATAGACGAATGGAGCTAAATAAAGATGCGGAAAAGAAACCAGGAAGACAACTGAAATATTGCCGCACGTTCGTTTAGTGAAGCTTATCGCATTAAAGCTCGTGAAAATGCTGAAATTACCGCCATTTCTAAGTGTTGTAGTCATGAAACCATATGCGACCTAAGTTTTCACAAAATTTCGTATCTCTTGTACTGAAAATGCTCTCCGATGAAGAAAAAACCAATCGAATGAGTGCTTCTGTTTAACATCTTATCCAGCACTATCAGGAATAGAATTCTTTCATCAAAAGAAGATGAAGCTTTAGTGTATGAGTTCACTCCACAGACGAAACAAAAGGATAACAAACAAAATACATGTACTATTCAAAAATATATTCTCTTCCAGTATTTACGATTGCCTCTCAACGATCTAGCAATTTCTCGATACCACGCTTGAAAACATCCTGTGCTTTAGAAGTGAAAAAACTGCCAAACCAATTGTGGAGCACGACATCTTTATTGAGATTTCTTGAAGATAAAGTACGAAAGAGATCGGAAATCTGACAGGACAAGATCCGGAGAATAAGGTGGATATGAAACGACTTCCCAACCGAGTTACTGAAAGTCGCCTTTGTAATGATAACAGGATGAGGGCGATCGTTATTGTGTTGCAAAATGACTTTATTATGTCTTCACACTTTTTTCTTGAATTGCGGCATGCATGAGACCGACAATAAATCCCGGCAGTAATAGTTATATTCATCGGAAGCAACTCATAGTAGACGATGCCCTCGTTGTCCATCAGATACATATCAATTTATGCTGATGAGTATTAGTTTTTGCTTCGAGGAGTTGCCTTTTCGTTAGAGTTATACCTTTCTTTTCTGCTGACGATACTAACATGAAGGCACTGTTTTTCGTCATCGCATTATCATGTAATAAACGCCAGCTACCATTTTCACGATATTGAGGGCGCACACGACGAATACGCTCCACAAGACACTTCATAACACCAAGATAATATACAGCATTGACTGTTTGACTAGTTAGTACAAATTCTTTGTGCACTATGCCTTTCGAATCATAAAAACAAATCAACATTGTCTTCACTTTTCTCCAAACGGCTTTTTTTCGATCTTTCTTCACTTGTATGCTTCCATTTAGAGCTTTGATCCTTGGTCTCTAGATTATATTGAAAACATCACACCACATCGCCAGTTACAATAGAATACCTGAAGTTTTGCCCTTTTTTGAGTCTTTAATCAAGTCCGTATAATGTTGAATTCAGTTAGCTTGTGTGGTACAAACCTTGTACAAATCTTTCTCAGTCCCAAATGCTGTGTCAAAATGCGATGAATTGAATCTTTGGAAATATTTATTTCCATTTACATGTATCCCAATGAGGATTTCGGCTCATTTCCAAAAAATTCACGCACAAATTCGAAGTCACTTTTCGTAACCACAGATTATTTTGCACCGGGATGTTCGTCATCATTTATGTACGTAGGACTGTCTTTAAATCGGTTATAACACTAATACACACTCGTACGTGATAAACACACATCACCATACACGTGTTTCATCAAATTAAACGTTTCGGTAAACGATTTACTGAGTTTAAAACAGAACTTAATATTTCTCTTTCAAAATTCATTTTTCAACCAATGCGAAATACACACCGTTACTTTATGCGCAATTTCTCTCCTTTTGTTGATGCAAATGTCATGATATTTTGACATAATATTGGTGAAAGATGTACCTTGCCAACGCATATGTTTTTAAATAGATGGTGACACTGAGAATTACTATATTGAAAAAGTTCTTTTTTCTCTGCGACAGACTGTGTATATACGCTTATAAGCAACTTTCAATGCTTGTCAGTTAAAGTAAATGAAATGTCTAAACGTTTATCAAATATCGACTTTAAAAACTAAAAGTTTTAACATCTTCATTTCTTTCTTTTTAAAAATATTCCCGACAAAATTTTGTATATATACGAATTTGTTTATATTTGCAGGTCTTTACTCGGTGTACACAAACTGGCGGAGTATAGAAATTATGTTTCACGTTAGTACGCTATTACCTTACGAGAAACACGACCCTCAGAAACTTCAAAGGAAGCGTCACATCGGCAACGACATAGTTTGCGTAGTTTTCCTCGAAGCCGATAACACGTCTTTTTCGCCCGCTTGTATAAAAAGCCACTTTCTACATACGTTCATATTAGGTAAGTTCTATAAATTTTGTTGCCTCAAATATCTTAAGTAAAGTTTAAAATATTTTTCATTTTCACTGTAAATACTAAATCTAACAACTACAAATCTAAGGTACGACATTTAATAAAAAACATATTGACTTAACTAACTGAATTCACGTAAATGAAATCTTTCAGTACGAACATCTCCTCGAATAAAACGAAAACCCACACGTTACGAAGTATCAGTCGTTACACGAGACGAGGTTGGTGCCTACAAACCTTACCTATGGGAGCAAAGTGTCTTCGATAAAGGTGCTATGTTTCGCGAATGGTTGCTAACGAAAATAGTAAACGGGGAGAGAGCTAGTTATTCGGCACCGAAATTCGCAAGAATGCAAGAAAGAACCCGTTCCCAAATGTTGGAGGACATAGTTGCCAATCTGCAAAATCACGCCGAAACGGGACAAATCCCCAAACCATACAGGAGAGGTTCTTGGAGACCCATCGGTCATATGAGACCATCCTCACCACTTCTGGATAGTGTTCGCGATCAATTCGAGGATTACGATCAACTTGCCAAAGATTTTACAAAGATGTTCTTGAATTCGGAAGAAAACACGTTGGCAAATTCTCAATTATTTGATGTAGTGTTTTTGGTTGGGCAATCCAAACAAAAAGTAAGTGCTTATGTCTTTTTTTAACACTTTTCTGACTTATAAACGCACAAAGATTCGACGTTGTCATCAGCAAATTATTAATCACAGTGCCATGCCTGGACTCGTGCTAATGTTTACATAGAAAATATTCCAGACGCTGACATAGATCTGCGTTGATATTTAATAACTATTTTAATAAAAGAACAGTTTCAAAAATAGAGAGTGTTCCAAAATTAACGCAAGATTTACATTAAATAGAAAACATAGCTTTTAGTCTTTTGATTGTTATTTTTTTATTGAATCATAAAGTACATAGGATAGGGTTATTTATGGAATAACACATCGGGCAAATGGTCTCCACGGCTTTGCATGAACATACGCACTTGTTTGTCGAAATTTTCCATGACCATTATGCATAAATGTAGGTGAATTTCGTTGATGCAGCATTGAATCTCCTCCTTTAATGCACGAGTGATTGTGGGCTTATTGACATAGACCTGTGATTTGAAATAACCCCATAAAAAGAAATCTAATGGTGTTAAATCACACGATCTAGGGGGCCAATTCTGATCACCGAAACGAGAGAATACACGACCTGGAAATGTCTCATGCAGTAATTGAATTGTTTCACGGGCTGTATGGCATGTGGCACCGTCTTGTTGAAACCACATATAGGCCACATCAATATCATCCAATTTCGGCAGAAAGAACCGTGTTATCATGTCGCGATATCGAGCACCAGTAACAGTCACTGCTTGACCAGTCTCATTTTCAAAAAAGCATGGTCCAATTATGCCTCCAGCTCAAAACCCACACCAAACAGTGACACGTTGTGAATGTAATTTGTTTTTCGACAATCACATGTGGGTTTTCAAAACCCGAAAAGCGGCAATTTCAGCGATTAACAGAGCCATCAAGGTGAAAATGTGCTTCATCGCTATGCCTGATTTCGCTCGAAAAATCAGCATCCATTTGTTGATGTTCAATAATCCATTCAACAAACTCTCTTCGCTGTGCATGATCATTAGGCTTCAGTTGTTGTGTTAATTGAATTTTGTAAACATGGAGACACAGATCTTTAGTGATCATACGCTGTAGAGAGTTTCTTGAAATTTACAATTCTTGTCCACGACGCCGAATTGAGGTTCCTGGATTGTCACCGACACTCTCACGCACTGCTTCGATATTGACATTTGAACGGCTTGTTTTTGGACGACCTCCTGAATTTTTCAATTAATCTCTTCACAGTTGACGAAATTAAAACACTATGCCGACCATATTTTGTATGAAATTTTCGAACTGCGGCAGCCAAGCTTTCGTTATTTTTGAAATATTGTTCAATAATGAAGACACGTTATTCTATCGTGCAACGCTCCATTTTTACTAACCCTAAACTTTCAGCTGTCGAATTGTTTTTTTTTAAGATTGCCAACACTTTACTGCACAAATGGCGACAAATTCAAATCTTGCGTTAATTTTGGGAGACCCATTATTAATGGAAACCCAATTTTTCCCCAATTTTCACTACTTAGTATCGTAAAAGTTAAACTATAGCGAAATGAATTGATACGAAATATTTTTTAATCATCCAAGGTTTAAGATCCTTAAGTATAATATTAGTAAGCAATTACAAAACATATATGTTTTAGAATTAAAAATTAAAGCTATTTTTATTTCATTTCCGACATAATTTTCAATAACATTTAATTAAATTAGTTTTTATCAAATCATCGTAATTTTACTTAAAGCAGTGCCAAGTATAATGAACCGACTTTACTTCTTTAACAGGCTTTATAGTTCCGAAATAATAAAATATAGATCTGCGGTTTGATTGAATTTCTAATTTATTATAATTTTTCACTCACTACTTTTTCCTTAAACAATTGACAATGCAATATTTTCTTATCATACTGCATGATCCAGTTAAATTAACCACGAAAACAATTCCTTTTACAGACAAAATTTATCGGCGTTCGAGCTATTTTAGGAGTTAGGAGTCGTGTCTTTCAAGAGATGCTGTATGGTATTCAAACGGGATTCGGGTCACCGCAAGTTCCCGTCGCCGAATTGTTAGCCAGACCTGTTCCGACGTTGTTAAGTCCGCAACAATCTCGACCGAAAAGCAGTAACTTCCTTCAAGTACCCGATATCGAATCGCCACGACCGAAAAGTGTTCCATCATCGCCAATGGTTAAACGAGCTTTTTCAAGATTGGGAACCATTACGGCTGGCTGGGGACGATCTATTAGGAAATCTAACGCTCAACAACTGTCAGCGGACGACAAGAAAAAATGGGCCAGCAGTCACGATTGTTCAAGTATGTTTGTATAGATTCTTTTTAGATTCACTTTTCCATAATTTTGCAAAACTTTAAACATACTTACTAATATATTGTATAATATAATAAATTTATAAATTATGATTACATATACATACATGAAATTATGTAATATATTTGTATATTATCTTGAACGAAGAACTAAATTAATACTTCTTTTCTAATTGAACAATTATTATTTTATAACTAGCAAATAAAAGCAAATTCTAAACTAATCTTTTCTAGATGCAACAAATGTAATAACACAAAAATGTCGCGTTTTAAAGCTTTGGCATTGCACAGTTTTCACAAAAATTACAAAATTTAAAAATGAGATTTCTAAACGCTGATTACTATTTTAAACGACGTTTAAGACATCTAGAATGTTTTAGTAAAACTATTCAAGCAATTCAGAACTTACAAGTAGATTATGCTTCATTGAAGATATGCAAAATAATAATGGCTCATATTGGATAAGTCGTAATCCAAAGACTAGTTCGATGCATTTCGTCAAATTAAAATTTGTTTTTAAAAGAATTAAAACGTAACTTTGTAAATTAATCGGCCAATGAATTTATTGCGATCTTATGCAGTAAGCTATAAAATACGGAAAAGTAGAGAGTATTATCCAAATAGCACTTTTTTAATTCGTGAAACATAACTACTGACATAACTTATGTATTTGAATTTGACAAAGTGCAAAATTCGTAACATTGTTATAGCGCCTTTAAAAATCGTGAAGAACGAAAGACGAATAAGCAAAAATATGCGATCGGAAGCTTATGAAAAGGGAAATGGCTTGATATTGTCGGTAATAGAGTGTAGTTTACATCTATAGCCAAGTTCGATAGGTTGTTATAATGGCTACGTATTCTGTAGAGAGAAGATCTAATCAATTCATTCGTTCTTGGAGACAACAAATGAAAATTTGCTTAACTGGAAACTAAAACTTTAACTGTACCAGAATGTCAGGTACATCGATTCTATTTTGAAAAAGATGCTAAAGAAATGTTACGTCTGCGCTATCTATGGACTTCTAACAGTTTGATACTAAAGGTAGCCAGTAGGATAATAAAACTATAGGCTTGACAAGGATAGTTCCCAGTTTGGTGCGAAAAAAGATACCTTAAAAAATGCCTTTAAACTAATTCTAATGCATAATAATAATGTATTTTATAAAAAAGTGACTTAAAATTTTTAAAACAGCATTAAATATTGGGTCTGGGAAAAAGTTCGTGGCGTTTTTTCAGTAAAATTCAACTGGTCCCCGCATGGCGCGTGGACGAATTCATTTAAACCGAATATGCTCCATTATTATCGACAATGTTTCGCCATTTTTTTGGTAGATCCATGATCCCATCGGTGAAAAACTTCTGTGGTTTCTGGTCGAAAAACTGAATCAAGTAGTTTTCACAGGCTTCTTTTGAAACCAACTTAATTCCATTGAGAGAGTTCTGCAGAGATCGAAACAGATGATAGTCAGAGGGTGCTATATCCGGACTGTAAGGTGGGTGCATCAAAACTTCCCAACCAAACTCTCTCAATTTTTGACGGGTCATCAAAGAAGTGTGTGGTCGGGCGTTGTCATGATGGAAGACAACACCTTTCCTATTAATCAATTCGGGCCGTTTTCTTTCAATCGCCTGGCGTAATCTCTCTAGTTGTGCACAGTAGAGTTGAGAATCAATCGTCTGACCAGTTGGAAGTCGCTCGTAGTGGACGATTCCCCTCCAGTCCCACCATACACACAGCATCACTTTTTTTGGCGTCAATGTTGGCTTAGCGAACGCTTGTGACGGCTCACCATCCTTTATCCACGATCTTTTACGCTTCCGATTATCGTACGTAATCCATTTTTCATCTCCGGTTATTAAACGTTTCAGAAACGGCTCGATTTCATTCCGTTTCAGCAGCGCATCGCAGATGTTAATTCGGTCAATCATGTTTTTCACGCTCAACTCATGAGGAACCCATACGTCAAGCTTTTTTTTGTAACCAGCTTTGTGTAAATGGTTCAAAACAGTTTTGTGGTCAATGCCTAGCTCCATGCCAATATCGACACTGCTGATATGCTTATCTTGTTGGACTTTTTCAAGAATTTCATCAGATTTTTCAGTGATTGGACGACCGGAGCGTGACTCATCTTTCACATTGAAATTTCCAGAACGAAAGCGAGCGAACCATTTCCGCGCAACAGATTTCGATAAAGTACCTTCACCGTACACAGCACAAATTTTATCACAAGCCTGCGCAGCGTTCTTCCCCTTATCATAATAATATTGCAGAATATAGCGAAATTTCTCATTATTCTTCTCCATTTTCAAGTGCGAATAACTTTCCAACCACTGCACCGATTACAATGTTTCTACGCTCAAACTAACGTTCGGAAGGTCATCTAAAAAACGAGCCCTCGGTGGTGTCGCTGTGACTTGTTGTTCTTTAGTTATCGGCAACCAATGCCATCTATCGGGAAAAACGCCACGAACTTTTTCCCAGACCCAATATATTAATATGATTATTGAGTAATAGTTTAAAATTAAACGTGACACCAAAATCCTTATTTGCGAGATAAAAACTGTCAAGTATAATTAAAGTCAATAGGAGGACTGCGTGTGAATGTGACATATTTATATTTATAAGTGTTTATATGTAGCACCATGTATCAATAGCATCCAGGTGTTTTTGAAGATGAACGTATTCAATGACATAGTTTATTATGTGACAGTTAAAGACTTCAACAATATCGTCTATGGAAAACAAAAGAGATCCTAACTTTGGTCCTTGCGGAATTCCAGCCGAGACTTATGACCCTTGGGATAGACATATTTAGTTTTATTAAACAAATAAGAGTCAAATAGAGGGCGTGAAACTTCTGTTTCTTCCACTACTGCTATTTTATACAACAGTAGAAAGTGGTCTATCCGATCAAACGCTGTGAAGAAATCAGTAAAAATTGCGCCTACTTGAATATTGTTACCAATATTATCAAACAGAAACTAAGTAAATATTAAATTTGCGACTCTTGCAAACGAAAGAAAAGGTGAAAGGTAAACAGCAGAACAGGCTATGGATATGAAATGAATATCCACCATCAAAAAAAGCATGGTCTGCCGCTAAAGATATGGTTACTAATTTTTTTCATGACAAAGTGATGCGTACGCATATATTTGCAGGTCTTTGCTCGGTGTACATAAACTGGCGGAGTATAGAAATTATGTTTCACGTTAGCATGGTCTGCCGCTAAAGATATGGTTACTAATTTTTTTGATGACAAAGTGATGCATACGCATAGCATCTTACGTAGTACTACAATAATCGTTTTTTATTATAAAGAAGGGTTTACTTCAGTTAATAAAGAATCGATTCCCCAGAAAACGACCTGAACTGAATAAAAAATGGAAGCTTCACCATGATAACGTTCGTACGTGCGTAACTATTGTCGTGACAGAATATCTGAATACTAAAAATACCAAGCGTGTACAGCACCCGCAATATGAACTCATGAGACTATACCCTTGAGCAAAAAATGACTTTGAAGGACAGTGATTCCAAACAGAATTGGATTCTATCATGGTTTTAGAAATAATTCTGCAGAAGCCGTCAAAGAATGGCTTTAGTTATTCCTTTGAACTATGGCAGCACCATTGGAATAAAGTAAATTAAAGCAAAAGTGTCGTTGTTGGAGTTAATGTACAAAGCTTCGCTAGTACCAAACCTAGTCTAACAAGAAAGAAGTATGCTATTTAAATAAAAATTATGGAAATGGAAAGTAATATTTGTCTACAAAATCAGGCTAAACAATAGGGCATTTCGATGTAAAAGTCAACACAATTAGTATTTCTTTTGTATTTCCCTTGTTAAAAATAAAATTAAAAAAACACAATAACGAATTGTAAAATAATTTTAATTTTGTATAATTTATAATAATTTATTAAAAATCAAAAATTACCATTTAACAAATTGAATCTATGCATATGATTGCGAGGAACAATAGTGTTTGATTAGCGCAGTTCAAAGTAACCCGAAAAATTCATGAAACGAGAAATAACGAGTACGTCATCAGTTATCGCGTTACAGAATGCATCGAAATCATATTTATAAAAATCGTTCTGGAGGAAATACAATCTTTACATAACACTAGTATTTAAAACAAATTAAAAAGAATTCCATTTCGCATAAGTAAGTACTTAGATAAAAGAATTGATTAAAATTTAATATTCTCTATTTCATTTTACTTTTTTATTCCATATTAGAAAGCACGTTTTAAGATTCTTTTAAATTTTAGATAAAGATGGAAAAGACAAAGAAGGTAAAGAAAAGCCAGCAGTTGCTCAGTTACCAGTGCCAAGATTAAGTGTTTGTGCTGATGCCCAAAAAGTAGACAGAGCTAAACTGGCGCAAACAGAGTTTTCAATTATTGAGTTTGATCCGGATACTTTTCGTATTCTACTTGATTACCTCCATACAGGTTCTTGTCCTCTCACCTGCTCTACCATACCAGGTTTAATATGCGCCGCTGAGCATTACGATCTGCCAGAACTTCTTCAGGCGTGTTTCCATCATGCCAAACAGTTTCTACGCATCGAAGTGGTAAGTAAATATACGGAGGTCAGAAATTCTCGCATAGTCGTCAGGTAGAATGATTAATTCTGGGTCAACAATTCTATCACGAAAATGTTGTATTATTAGTCGTTAAGACACACTAGACCATTAATGTTGAAAATGTGCGACGAAAAATATTTCGAATTTTTTGAAATTTTCAGTGGAAAACCATATTTTTTACTGTCAAATAAAATTATACAACGTTATGTTGGTGTGAGTAATATTTTGCCTTATTAAACATTTCTTAACTGTTTTTTTACGTTAAAATGTTTCAAAAAGGATATACGTATTTCGAATACATATATTTATTTAACGTTAAAACGTACGAATATGAAACTTTACACACATATTTACGAACCTCTCAAGTTCAGATTACAGATGTTCAATATGTCCTCCATCAGTGACACGAACAATATCACATCGATACTCAAATTCCTGCCATACTCGGGCAAGCAGGTCTTTTGTCACTGATGTTATGGCAGTACGGATCCGGTTCGTCAACTCTTCCTGGTTCTGTGGGAGCGGTGATATATAAACGTTGTCTTTAACGAAACCCCACAGGAAGAAGTCACAGGGTGTCAAATCGGGTGACCGTGAAGCCAAGCTGAGACATGCCAGCTCGCCAGCTCCTTGACGACCAATCCAACGGGTCGGTAGAGTTTCATTCAGATATTCACGCACTTGCCGACTCGAGCGGGGGTACCCCGTCTTGTTGAAAAATGAAGTTGTCTTCGTGCAGCCTCGGAAACAACCAGTTTTATAACATAGCGAGATATTGCTGACCGTTAACCGTTTCTCCATCAAAGAAGAATGGGCCGTAAACAGATGATCGGGATATCGCACAAAACGTATTAATTTTAGGCGAATCTCGTATATGTTCAATGGCTGCTTGTTCTGTAGACTCTTTCCTTATTCCACATCCTGTATCTACAAACTGTCGATGACATCTGCGAATGTTCCACCCATTCGGAGGATCAATTTGGTAGCTTAACCTGAAACGTCTTTGCACTGTAATCACGGAATGGCACTTCGGAAACTGGAAACTCAAGAACACAAAATGATTTCTGCTGTGAAGTAGCCATTTTAAACATATGACGGTTACCAAGAAAAACAGAAGACAACTGACATCTAGCGACTATTAAATAAACTAGACTATGTATTCGTTTCTCATTGTAATCCTTAAGCGATCATTTGAAACTATTTAACAATAAGTGAACTGATTCCTTGCGAAGATTCGTTACAGTTGATGAGACATAGTTTTGCTACTACGTTTCTGAATTCAAACGGCAGTCTCAAAAACACTAACGAAAACGCTTTCCGAAAAACGACCTGAAATTGTTGAAGTCGTTCGCAAAAATTTAGAATAGGTAAGGCTTCGTCAGATCTAGACCCAAGTGACTTGGGTCCTATTCTCAAAACTCAGCCTCTAACTTACTGGAAAAAAGCCTTGTTCAGAAGAAGAACTTTTGCAGCAAGGAAGCAGTGGTTTGAGGAACGTGAGAGAGATCATTATAACAATGCCATAATAGCTCTTTAGCACCACTGGTTCAAGTGAGTTGAAAATTAAGGAAAATTTCCTAAAAAGTAATTTTAATAAGACCCAATGCCTAATCATTTTGAGTCTCACTCTTCGTTAAATCAATTTGGTATGTGCCAAAATGAGAACAGAGAATTGTACGATAGATCTAAATCTCTTTGGTCTTCATTAGCGACAATAATTCTAATTAAGTATATATTAAAAAATTTAATTCCCTATTCTATAAACCAAATTTCGTTAAATAAATTTCAATTTCTATTGTTCTTACTATTGGTTGTACTAATTAAGTTTGTTCACGTTGTGTTTAAGCAAGCCGTTTAACCAGACTAATTTTTCATAATGTACCACAATAGCTTGGCCACTTGTTAACCAATGTCTGTGTATAATTCTTTAAAAGAATTCCTGAAAATTTAGTACTGGAATTATACGATAAAGCAAATGTTGTTATGTTGGTTGTATGAAGACAATGTAACTACAACGCGAACGACTCAGAAGAAATAAATAATAATTAATAAATAGATATAACGTAAATATTTTTCCTTAGGTTTGTTGCATGCTATGTTCTCTGGAAAATTACTACTGGAGATACACATCGGCATCTGAATTAGTGAATATGATTCTGGCCTTCGTGGAAACGAGAGCTTACGCTTTATTTCAGACGGCCGAATTTCTAACTCTCAGCGAATCTATGGTTCAAATGATCATGTGCAGGTAAGTATTTGTGCATAATGTGTAGTAGATCTTTACGTGCTGCGTTTAACTTGTTTAGAAACTTGGAGGTAGCCGAGGTGCGAAAATTCGAGGCGATGCTGAACTGGGCCAGACACAAGATACGAACAAAAACCTCCAGCAAGCTGGATGCCAAATTAGAATTCAAATGCATTATGGAACGTTTAGCTCGAGATCTTAAACTTTATAGGATATCGCCGCAGGAACTGATTAAAGTACGTATGTTGTATACCTGTGGAATTCGGAAACTAAGTTTCAAATAATTTAATAATTTATATTACAATATTAAAAGACTTTCAATTTTTTTATTATATTTTTTATTTTATTTTTTTATCTACCTCTCTTTAGTAGATCTTAAAATATGACTTTTTATTAAGAAATAATCACCATACTATCTGCTTCTGGGCTTCCGGGCTGGAACCGCGTCACTGGTATAACTGCTGACGCCTCGCACCCACTCATATGGTACATCTTCAGGGCTCAACCACTGCTACTGTCTGTCGCACTGAAACTGTTTCAGTACAGTAGATACAGCTGCTCACCCGTAGAGGAAAAAAACACCTCTAGCCCACACGGCCTTCAAACACTGCCCCCGCGAGTCCAACCTCAAACAGTCGAGCCCGGGTTCTCCAGGGGGCTCTCGACTCCCTCGGTACCAGTCCTAACTGTCACTAGTGGTACGGTTCGATATGTAAACATATCGACCAATTTCGTCGCCTACCGACAGTGGCTTGGTGGGCCGAGCTCGGGTTCGTGGGATTGCTAAGCCCAAAAGCAATACTAGGATGCACGCCGGGCACCTAGCGTAAACTCCCCTGCGAACCGTATTTAGATCAATTGATTAAGTAACTTCTCTCTTTTTAACATATATGCTGCAGAATCAGTAACAAACAAGAGTTATCCGTCACAATATTGAGTGCAACCAAACTTTCTTTAATAGTTTTAAATGTAAATTCGGTATATCTTATTTCAACAGGAATAAGACATGGTTTGGACGGTACTTTCAAGATGCCCATAACATTAGACACAATAATACCCTAGGAAGTCGGCAGATTCGCCACAAGTCGTACAAATTATAAAGATTTGGTTTAGTCCTGTTTATTATTTTTCTAAGACCATGAATCTATAACATTTCCGTAACGTCGATATTTTTAATATATTGCTTTCTCATTGATAATATCAAAACAACCATTGCTACTAATGTCTGGAATCCAACTAATATTGTATAAAGAAGGCTCTGTGGTATTTCTTTAGATCGATATACATAACTAACGATAACTATTAAGTAACTACATGTGATCAAAAACAAAGAAGAACCTCCGAATAAAATCATGGAATAATTAAAAAAACATATTTATGAATGAAAAGTATTCGATTGAATATATATGTTAGTAATTAAAAACAGATTTTTCAAATCCAAAACGCGATGGTAGATCAAATATATTGGGTTGGTTGATAGCATACACGTCTGCAAACTGAGAAAGTATATTCGATGACATAATATAACAGTTGTGTAGCAACAAACAGTTAAGAACGAGCAACTAAATATGAAAGATAGAGTACAAGTATCGTAGAACAATTTAAATAACGTCTATGAAAGTCTCTTTATCCAGTAATGAATCGTAACCACACTTGGGCAGTTTCTCTCATTTGTAGGTTCAGTTCGTTATTCAGTACATATAATATTATAATAAGAATTTTCTGCAAACTGTAAAAATAGAGGACTAAGGTATTGAATGCGTCGAATAACGAATCGAACCAAATGCCCAGATATTGGGTCTGGGAAAAAGTTCGTGGCGTTTTTTCAGTAAAATTCAACTGGTCCCCGCATGGCGCGTGGACGAATTCATTTAAACCGAATATGTTCCATTATTATCGACAATGTTTCGCCATTTTTTTGGTAGATCCATGATCCCATCGGTGAAAAACTTCTGTGGTTTCTGGTCGAAAAACTGAATCAAGTAGTTTTCACAGGCTTCTTTTGAAACCAACTTAATTCCATTGAGAGAGTTCTGCAGAGATCGAAACAGATGATAGTCAGAGGGTGCTATATCCGGACTGTAAGGTGGGTGCATCAAAACTTCCCAACCAAACTCTCTCAATTTTTGACGGGTCATCAAAGAAGTGTGTGGTCGGGCGTTGTCATGATGGAAGACAACACCTTTCCTATTAATCAATTCGGGCCGTTTTCTTTCAATCGCCTGGCGTAATCTCTCTAGTTGTGCACAGTAGAGTTGAGAATCAATCGTCTGACCAGTTGGAAGTAGCTCGTAGTGGACGATTTCCCTCCAGTCCCACCATATACACAGCATCACTTTTTTTGGCGTCAATGTTGGCTTAGCGAACGCTTGTGACGGGTCACCATCCTTTATCCACGATCTTTTACGCTTCCGATTATCGTACGTAATCCA
This sequence comes from Dermolepida albohirtum, assembly GCA_031893035.1. Classification (NCBI taxonomy): domain Eukaryota; kingdom Metazoa; phylum Arthropoda; class Insecta; order Coleoptera; family Scarabaeidae; genus Dermolepida; species Dermolepida albohirtum. The sequence continues at coordinate 292,397 of JAVIWB010005875.1, read as the reverse complement.
TTTTTCATCTCCGGTTATTAAACGTTTCAGAAACGGCTCGATTTCATTCCGTTTCAGCAGCGCATCGCAGATGTTAATTCGGTCCATCATGTTTTTCACGCTCAACTCATGAGGAACCCATACGTCAAGCTTTTTTGTAACCAGCTTTGTGTAAATGGTTCAAAACAGTTTTGTGGTCAATGCCTAGCTCCATGCCAATATCGACACTGCTGATATGCTTATCTTGTTGGACTTTTTCAAGAATTTCATCAGATTTTTCAGTGATTGGACGACCGGAGCGTGACTCATCTTTCACATTGAAATTTCCAGAACGAAAGCGAGCGAACCATTTCCGCGCAACAGATTTCGATAAAGTAACTTCACCGTACACAGCACAAATTTGATCACAAGCCTGCGCAGCGTTCTTCCCCTTATCATAATAATATTGCAGAATATAGCGAAATTTCTCATTATTCTTCTCCATTTTCAAGTGCGAATAACTTTCCAACCACTGCACCGATTACAATGTTTCTACGCTCAAACTAACGTTCGGAAGGTCATCTAAAAAACGAGCCGTCGGTGGTGTCGCTGTGACTTGTTGTTCTTTAGTTATCGGCAACCAATGCCATCTATCGGGAAAAACGCCACGAACTTTTTCCCAGACCCAATATAATCGTTACTTATTTCACGTACTCACCGTGTTTATTAATTTTTGAAATAATAAAATATTATTTAATCTTTATTACAAGTATTTCTAACTAAAAATACACGTGAAATTTAAAAATGTTCGTACAGGCTATGCACTTTATTATTATTACTACTCCTTTAACTACTGTATTTTTGCATTTCAGGTGGTTTTGCCTTCAAAAGCGATCAAAAATGAGCGCATACTGGAAACCTTAATGTTTCAAGCGAATTCCGGTATGTACCGCATCCAAGATTCGTATCTGAAGGAATGCACACAGAGATTGCAGAAACAAGACTCCAGATTCTCGGAGTGGGAATCTTTCGATTACAGCGCTTAGTAAGACGAACGCCCGTGTTTATAAATATGGAAACTTTTTTTAGAAGACAATCAACTCGTATATACATAAAAAAAGTCACCTGTGCAATTATTCATGAATGTGTGAACTACATCTGTATAAAAATTGTTTCAAGTCAATCTGGGAGCAAAAGTGATTAGTGTTTTACAAAAATTAAGTACAATCTAAATAAATCGATGTGATTGTAAGACAATCCAACCAGAAAGAAAATTTTAATGTTTGCCTTGTGTGTCAGATTGTTTACAGCATCGTTACCACTTATCCAATTTTTCCTGTCCTCCGTGAATACTTCACTTCTTAAGAATTCATTCCCTTACGCTCAGATTATAAAATACCTAACCGCAATGATATTCAATCAAACTAATCATTGATTCTAAGATCGGAAATTCGACGTCAACACCAATGAATGTTTTTACTCTTAAAACTAGACGCTAGAAACATAATGGTTTGTGTCCATTTCCCTCTTATAGAATACAATATTTCCCTTTGTACATGTTGCGGCTCTCGTGTTGACATTCGACGTTTTTCACACCTTTTCGTTAGTACCTGTATATGAATACTCGATTGGGGTTCAACTTATTAACAAACCCCTTTATAAATAAAGACTTGCTGTTTGTATACGTGTTCGATGTTTCATATTCGATGATGAGAAAAAATAATTTGATCAAGATTATATGATTATACATATTATATAAGAAGAAAAGCACAATGTAAGTGTTTTTTGGAAGACTAAATATATTTTAATTACTCTTAGATAGCAAACAAATGTTGAAATATTTTGATACTAAGTAAATAACCGAGAAATAGAAAACAAAAAATATTTCTTTACCAAAAAATAAGAAATCTATGTTCAAGCCGTTAATTTAAACGAAAGATATCTTATAAGTGTCTTATTGAAAAATAACAAAAAAAAGAAAGAATTGTACATTAACAGTATTGTTGTGAAATGTTGTCCGTTAAAAGAATATCTATGACTACACATTGCTGTCATTGTTATCTGTTGTCTTTACCTTCTCTACAAAGAATAATTGAAATTCAATATATTCCAAAAAATTTAAATATTTTCTTGGTTTCATCATACCTTAAAAAGTATGTCTCGTTCGAGAAAATTAATCTTAATTTTTTTACAATAAACGAGATAATGAAAAGAAAGCCCTCCCTTTTACATCAAGCTTTATATCAACTCTTATACTACCATGGAAATTAATTAAAATTTATCATTCTAAATTAGCGAACATTTACTTACGATTATATAAAATTTAAACCACGTATTACAATTATTTTGAAATGAAAACTTTAATGTCTTAATTACCCGAATTTAATCCTTTCTACTAATATTACTTAGAGCATAGCATATTATTCTTAAAGCAAATAATAAACTCGAAGTGTTTGAACAATGGCAAACTACTTCTTGTAGGCATGTAAGTGTCTTTTTCTTTCTTTAACAAACATTAAGAGATTAATATTGACAAAGAAATAAAAAACTAAGTTAATACAGCTAAAAACATGCGTACTACTCATTCTAGTTTAAGATTCTTTCCATTTAAAAACTTAGCGATGTATATAACTTGACATTTCTTCTTCTTTTTTCTATATTAAAAAAATTTGGTGCCCGTATTTTTTCAATTTTATTCTACATCAAAAGATTAATTTTCTAGTGTTAATATTTAAAGTAACAAGTCTGAAAATCAAGTGAATAGAGAGGCATAATCACTCAATGTTGCTAACATTTCTTCCATTTAAACACGAGAGATTTCTGTATTCCAATATACAGATCAATTTTCTAGAGCTAATATTTATAGTAACAGCCTGTAATCAGGTGTTATTTATGTTGTTTAACATTTCTTTAATTTAGAAACAGAGCAATGTATATAATTTTGCAAATTTCTATAATTTTTTAGTGCAAATATTAACAGGAACAAATCAGTAAATAAATATCCAAATAAATTTATTTCTGTAACATATAGAGGCGATGCATCACCTACAGTTAATTTAATCCAAACAAAATACCATAACGAATGAAACATGAATTGATGCGGTTACCAATTTGTTCCAATTTCCATTTGTTTGTGTTATGCTGTAGAATATGCACATCATTTATTGGAAATAAACAATTAATGAACAATTCCTTTTTAGAAAATTAATTGAACAAATTAAAGTGCTGTTATGAAAATGTACATGATTTTGTTAATAGATTTATCTTTGTTATATCACGCTATTCAATTTCTAGTTTAATTAAATAACCGTTAATGGATTAGACCGAATAGAGCGAATGAGATATAGTCCATGAATTTAATATAATCAATTTTTTATTATAATTGCGAAACATTATTTTTGTTTGTTATAATGATGCAATTCAAATATATACAACGTGATCCATCTAGATTGTTAGCAAATTATGGGATTGACGACTCTGACTATCTCATTTTGTTGGTTATGTTTATTGTTTGAAACTGAAATAAAAATTTAAAAAAATTACTTTCGACTTTAGAAAAATCATTTAGCTGTATTATTATTTAATCCTTTTGTTTTTTTATTCAATATAAATACTAAAAAAACAGTTTTACAACATATTCAAACCACACTTGACAAATAATATTTAGACATTAAACGCAATAATCAAGATTAAGCCACACACAAAAATAATGACCTATGTTGTTCATTATGAAACTATAGACTTATTGCCAATCTCAGACAGCTAAGACACAGTACGTGAGCAGCTTCTATAATCAACCAATGCAACACGATTCCCAATCTGCTTGAAATAATAAAACAAATACAACTATTTCAAATTATATTGAAAATGCGTTTGTATAATAAAATTATATCATGCATTCAAGGGTAACAATCGATAACGTTTTTTTTAAATTATAATTTACTTTATATTGGTTGTACCTAGTCAAGTTATAAATACTGGTACACAGAAAAATCGACGCCAAATGAAAACGAATTAGTATTTTAAAAATTTTTTTTTGTTTTTATTGGGTTATTCACTGGCTACAAATCTTAGAACAACTTATTCGGAATGACTTCCATTTGCCTTCCAGCATGACTTGAGACGATGTGGCCACTCATCGATCGCGAGACGCACTTCATGCATGGGGAAATTTTCCACTGCACGGACAAGGGCTCGCTTCGACGACTCAATATTTGGGTGTCGAGTAGAGCAAGCCATGCCCTCTAATACGGACCACAACTTGTGATCCAACGGGTTGAGGTCTGGATTACCAGCTGGCCAATCATCCGTTGATATGATGTCCGTTGTTTTTGAGCCACGTTGAGTCGTTTTTGCTTTGTGAGCTGGAGCAGCGTCTTGCTGGAAAGTCAATGGCTAATTGGTGAATATTGATTGGTTGAGAGGCTTCACAATGGGTTCCAAGATTGATATACTTTGGCCGATGTTTTCACTCCTCTCTCGCAAAAATGGAGCTGGGTAACGCCATCCTAGCTCACTCCCCACCATACCATTACAGACGCGGGATGGTGGCCTCTTTGAACCCTCGAGATGAGTTGCGATGCTTCTCTGGATGACCGAGCATACACACGATCGTTCTGTTTATTGAACGATTCTTCTACGGTGAAGATTTTCTCGTCAGTAAACAGAATTTGGCTGTGAGCCTTCTTCGCGTACCGGCCGAGTAACGCTTTCGATTTTCGCTTGCGTTTTTCCTTTAATGCGCCTGTGAGCAGGTGTCCAGTGTGTCGCTTCTACGCGCTGAGTCCCAAATCTTCTTTGATAATGCGAGACATGGATTTTTGCGAAATTTGCATTTCCCGCGACAAGATTTTTTGTCTTCGCAGCAGTTTTCGGTCGATTCGTTTCTTCACGGCTTTGATCGCTTTCGGAGTTCTCACAGTGCGCGGACGGCCGGATCTTTGACGGTCTCGTACTCCACCAGTATACTCAAACAACTTCACAGCACGATACACAAATTACGAGTGATTCCAAGCGGTCGCAACGTCCTAAAGATATCGCCTTTTTCCATGTCGCATTTTAGTAGGCCAACTACAACAATACGATTTTCGATGTCGCCCCATTCCATGATTGTAAACAATTAATGTCAAAACCTTTTTACGTCGCAATGAAGCATAAATCTCAACTGTCGAATCGCAATCAAGACGAAATGGATGCGCCCAATGTTGCATTCGTAATGAGTGCGTTCAGTTGTGTACCAGTATTTATGACATGACTAGGTATAAAAGCTTCAAAATCAATTGCGTTGTATAGCAGCATACCTCGTCTGAAATTAATCCTTTTTAAGAGTAGTCTGTAATTTTAATATCAAATAAGCGACATTGAAAAATATTAATATTATGTCAACTGTCGAATGTTGACGATATCTTTCAATGTTGCCAACCATAGGCTACTTCAATTAAGAATTTATAGCCAGGGTATACATTTTGAGTGATCCACAACAGCTTTCTGGGATTGGCAATACCTATTTTAATACGGCCATCCTGCACAATTGGCGAACCGGACTATGGCACCTTATTAGTTATATTTATTATTTATATCCGACGATTAAATGTAAATAAATTGGGATTAGTTTTATAATTTATGAAAATAAATTATATATAAAAATAAAGCGGCAACAATAAATTTCCAACAACATATTTTGATATTGGACACATGTATGGCAACGTATTACTACTAACCCCAGTCACTTGTCGTGTATCACTTAGTTATAATGTCTTTCATTCTTATATACAGTAGCTTACTCTTACTCTTACTTAATCAATACCATGGGATAAAGCGAATTTATAGTTAAAGTAAGCTATGAATTATCACCATCTGGAGCTAAGTTGTACACGACTGAAAAAAAGCCTCTTTTTTGGGAGGTTCGTTTTCTTTTACGTTTGCTGAACGGGTTAGAAGATAATAAGGAAAATGGTTTGTGAAAGGTATTTAAAGGTAGGACATGATATCTCCCTAGTAAATGGGATGGGAAACATATCATGACTCGCGTGGGCAGGGTCGCATCCCTGAAATAGACTTCTCTTTTCACAAAGAATATCTACCCGCTACCCATCTGCTATGAATACTACAACTTAATTTAGAACACTGAGTTAATAATAATCCATATTTTTATAACGTCATGTCAATTTATAATCACATTTGTAAAATTATAAAATGTTTAATTTGAACCACAGAATTTTTCTTGGTGAAAACTGTTTTTAAAGCGATGAAAAAGAAAATGGTACGTGAAAGTAATTAATCAGTTGCTTAATTAATAAGACAATAAAAGTAGTGTACTCGTGAAAAAGGATTGTAAAGCAACATAACCTAATAGGCTATTAACGATAAGAATCAGTGCATGTAATCAACGTTTATACTGAATTGCCGGATATGTATGTATTTCTAATGTATAGGTTAGTTATCAGCCGATTGTCAAAATGTAATAATAGTGGTACAAATAATAAACAAGACGGTATAAAGCTGTCAAGATGACCGAATAGAAAATATCAACATTGGATTAGTAGTTTTCAACACTGTAATTATTGTAAAAAACACCGGTAATTACTGTATTTCGTTAAGTATTTTAAGAATGTAATATTTGGCATTCCGAAAGTTTTGTTGCTGACGTCGACCAGAACTTATCGTGAATAGTCTATAATAATGGCGTTACTAATTAAACAGTCTCATTAACTTCTTGGCAAAATAGAAAACCTACTCTAGTTATAAATCCAGTTGATTTCACGGCATTTTCATGATCAGTGTCAAAATTTTACTTCAAATATCCATTATTTTTATTTCATATATCAATTTATAATACCTTAGATAAAAAAGATATAATATTAATAATCCCATAATGACCTCTTGATGGGAATGCAATCTGGTTTTACCAAATTTTGCTGTTTTTTGTGTCTATGGGATAGCCGTGCAACTGACCAACATTACGTAAAAAAAATGGCCAAGCCGTACTAATTATGAACCAGGAAAACAAAACGTCTCTTCTATACCACTTGTGAACCCACAGAACATTTTCTTGCCACCTCTCCACATAAAGCTTGGCCTTTGTCAAAGCGCTCGACCGTGAAGGACCGGCTTTTGAGTACTTGATCAAGTTATTTCCCAAATTGTCGTACGCCAAAATCAACGAGGGAATATTTGTCGGACCTGATATTCGAAAGTTAATGGCCGACAGAAACTTTACACAATGTTTAACGCTAAATGAAGCAGCAGCATGGGTATCATTTCAAGATGTTATTCACAACTTTCTCGGTAATCGTAAATCCCCGGATTTCAAGAAGATAATCGACAGTTTGTTGCAAAATTATTTGCAAGATTGGAGCTCAAATGTCTCTCAAAATACATTTTCTACATTCCCATCTCGAATTTTTTCCTGAAAACTTGGGTGATACAAGCGACGAGCAAGGAGAGCGACTACAAGATTTGGCGAAAATCGAAAAACGATATCAAGGATTTTGGGACGAGGGCATGATAAGCGACTACTGTTGGACTTTAATGCGTGAAACAGATCTCAAACAGTACAAGCGACTCTGTTCGACTGCTCTTCATTACTAATTTAACGCTTTTTAATGAATAAAATGGAGACTAATTGTCAAAAATTGTAAAAAATGTGTTTATTTAATATCTCGACAACTAGAACCAACATCAAAAAACGGAGTGCAGATTCGGATTCAGCGCCCCAAATAACCTTAGAAACAGCTTTTTGTTGCTTAGATCCAAGACCGTGTATACTTGTGTTTGTATTAAATATTATTAATCTAGCGTTCTGATTCATCTCTTCTCAGCTCAAATATCTTCTATTTATTCTTCTAAATTAAAAAAAATATTATAAAAATAAAATATAAAATATTATAATGGGGCCTGTGGTTTGTTAATTTAATCACTGAAGTTTGATGTATAACCCCATTCCACATTAATTTTCGTATTCTGCATACGTATTTCAACAATTGAGTCGTTAGCACCAGCAGATAATTAAACAGTGTCGCGCTTGGAAAACTACGGCAAAATACCTGTACGAAACAAATTCCGCACACGATCTGTACCGTTGAAAGCCAACACGCACACTATATATTCGTTTCACATAATTTTTTAAAGATTGTGTTCAATTTAAAAGCAATATTTAAAGAACACAAAATTTCAATAAAAATTTACGAAAATTTTTGTTTTCCTCTTTACCTATTGAGTTAGTTATATTTACTAGTTTATTTTGATTCATTGTTAAATTGTAATTTTTCTGTTTAATTACTGAGTTCATTACAATATTCACGATCTATGTTTTAGACATTATACAGCTTTCTATGTAACCTTCTGCTACACTGGAACTCTTCCATTTACTATGTAATTTAACACTTTCGAGGGGATGCACCACTTTCTATCAAAATTATGGATAATGTTCGACGTAAGCAGTATCCTGTTCATTAAGATAGATTTTCCAAATTTAGACATTTTGCATAGCAATAGACACTTCCTAATGTACTTTTGACAATTAATCTACTATTGCGATATGTTAGAAACGATCTACATGCTTTTGTATCTTCTGGAGAAACCAGGTATTTTCTTATCAAGTTCGCGGTACCCAGATTTTCTTCAATAATGATAAAGGATTATGACGTTCTAATCTTAGTTTCAGAAACTTTTCACTTTATCATCGATGTCGCTTGGAATCATTTTGAGCATCTCGTCCTTCCTTAAAGCCATAAACACATCTCGTACAAGGGCTATTTTATACATTAAAAAGGCTTCTTTCGGTACTTCTTTCACAAATGCTTGTACCCGGTCGTCTTCCAAAACTTCAAATTCCTTTGAAATGTAGCCTTTTGATATAGCTTGTAAAAACGGTATTAATTTACAGTAAGCGAATACGTCGATATTTTCTTTTACTATCAAAGTTGATAATGAAGAACTGATACAAATCAAACACTGAAATATCAGTGAAAATTATATTATTTTCTGCTATTCCATCGTTAATTAACTACACAGAAATTAATTAAAAATTTCTGCGCTGGAGAAGGACTCGAACCTCTATCTGCCGTTTTCTAGACGACTGCTTTACCAGTTAAGCCTCGAGGCAGTGTAACTTCGAGTCCTTTAACACGCCATAAATCGCATTATGGAACAGATCTAATATTTATTTAAAACCCGCAGTTATTTTATCATGATGTCAATAATTATATATAAATATATAATTAAGTTTTCACGAGATAGAGGTTCGAGTCCTTTTCCAGCGCAGAAATTTTTAATTAATTTCTGTGTATTTAAATAACGATGGAATAGCAGAATATAATATAATTTTCATTAAATTTCCCATCGTGAAAACTTAATTATATATTTATATATAATTATTGATATCACTAAAATACCAATTTTGTGAGGACACGAATTCAATAGTCATAGTTAAATACAAATTCATTATATGACATTTTATTTACTGTAGCTCCTAGTTTTGTAATAAGCGTTTCTAAATACATTTTCTTATAATATTCTAACATTGTTGGGTTGTTAAACATGTTAAACAAGAGAAAAGATTACAGGCGGCCAAAATGAATCAAAAGATTAGATAAGTAAGAACGAAAATATTTATAAAAGAGCTGAAAATAAAATCACTGAAAGATAAAGTACAAAAAAAAGCTTAAAAGGGCAAGACATTAAATCAGAATGCAATCAACCCGTTAGTAGAATAAGTTTTATTCTTAGCTAAAAGTGCGCGAATTTTTTACTTTGGTGTAGTTAATAACAAACTAAAGATTATTATTATTATTTATTGCAATAATTTTGGATAGCACATGAAATTCTAGAATTTCAGAAAAATCAAGAAATTTCAATTATTCTTTACCACAAACCAATAAATTCAATAAACAAACTAACAAGCTTTCTTAATACTATTATTCCCAAAATGTTAGTTGTATCTAACGAATCAATATAAAATGTTAATTTTAGCGACTACTCTATCGGCTTTGTACTATTATTGCCCTAAAATAAATCCATTCCATGTTATATGCAAGAAATTGTTAAAAGATATGTGTTTACAATTAAAGACAAATGTAAAGTTGAAATATTCTTTATGAAATTGTTTTTAAATTACTATTTACTTTGGAATGTTATAAATTATATTGACAGTTTATGACTTGTTTTGTAAAAATAAATTATTTTGAAAGTAAATACATATGTATTATTCTCGACGCCCTCGTCTGCATTACTTTGTGAGTTTAATAAGATGTTAATACTACTAGACAGCAGTATATCAGTTTAACGCATAGGTTTCCAACTTTTTAGCGCCATGGCGCCCTTAACGTTCAGATTATTTCTGGCGGCGCCCCTTCATAACTGGAACCTGATAATTTTAAGTCTAAAATCTTAAATTTAAATAAATTCTAAGCTATGATATCTGCTTCTGGGTTTCCGGGCTGGAACCGCGTCACTAGTATATCTGCCGACGTTTCGTACCCATTTGTATGGGACATCTTCAGGGCTGAACTACTGCACTGAAACTGGTGTAAGTCGATGGGGGACGTGTTTATATATGGATAATGGGTCATGGGTCAATGGAGCGTTACGGTTTCGGTTGGGTCGATTAGAGATGCAGGATTGCCAAGCGTTATGTAGGGGGTAGCCATCATCGCGGTTAAGATTATTGGGGTGCTTAAAGATCTCTATAGTTTCACGGATTTTGCGACCATAGAAGTGGTTAGTGCGGGATAGGATCTTGGTTGAATTAAACTGAATATGGTGCCCGATTTCCAGTCTATGCTCGGCAAGTGCAGAACCGGCTATGCGCAGCAACCTAGTACAACGCTCATGTTCAGAAACACGAGTGCCGACAGACCGCTTTGTTTCACCAATATATGCCCTGCCGCATGAACAAGGAATCCTGTACACACCAGCTGATTCTAAAGAAACATGGTCTTTTACGGAAAAAGGGTCAGATAATTTGGAATGGGGTTTGAAGATGGTTTTGATGTTGTTTTTGAGAAGAACCCTACTGATGCGGTCAGTAACACCTTGTATATAGGGTAGGTGGGCTTTAGAGAGGGGGGGAGATGATGTAAGCTGAGTATTAAGTTGTGAGATTTTGGGATTAAGATGTCGATCTATGGTTCGCTGAATATTATGGTTGGAGAAATTATTATTTACAAGAGCTTTGGTAACGTGACTTAATTCCTGGGATATAGAATGCCGGTCACATATGTTGACAGCTCTTTGGACTAAGGAATTGATAACGCCCTGTTTCTGGGCAGGATGATGATGGGAGAGGGCATTGAGATACCGATCAGTGTGTGTGGGTTTGCGGTTCCAGCCCGGAAACCCAGAAGCAGATAGCATGGACCACGACCGCGGAAGTCTACGTACCAAATCTATGCTATGATCTCTAAATTTAACTTCTAGATTTTTATACGACTTTAATTTTGTTTAAATACTTTGTAAATAGTTGTTGGTAAATTTGTTTTTTTTTAGTAATTGTTAATAAGGAGAAGGAAAACATAAATAAATCGAAAAATAAAGAAAATCACTTTTATTTTGAGCAAATCATTGTTGATTAATTTGGTACGTAGACTTCCGCGGTCGTGGTCCATGCTATCTGCTTCTGGGTTTCCGGGCTGGAACCGCGTCACTAGTATATCTGTGTATCAGTTTCAGTGCAGTAGTTCAGCCCTGAAGATGTCCCATACAAATGGGTACGAAACGTCGGCAGATATACTAGTGACGCGGTTCCAGCCCGGAAACCCAGAAGCAGATAGCATTGTTGATTATATTTACAATCAAGTGAAAAAAAGGTGTTTAATAAATTTATTATCATAAGATTATATTTTTCAGTTTTTTTCGTTTTGGCGGGACTGTAGCGGCATCCCCGGGCGCATACTTTGGGAATCCCTAGTCTAACGTTACTATGTCACAAAACAATTGATCACAGTGAAAATACATATGTATTTTTAAATCAAACTTTGTACAAATGTTTTCTAGGTTGAGCATAATAAATGATTAAATTTTGATTGAAAAATTCGTATACTTTTTAGAGAAAATTTAATAATGGTTGCTGCTCCACGTAAACAAATATATTCTGCTATTCGCCCTGGCATGCTTGTAATATGATATTCTACGGACATTTGCGAAATAAGCAAACTAAGCAACTTGTAACTGTTGTATATTCACAGGAGAGTTAGGAAACATATTTTTCAACCTATCATATCCCGTTCTATTGTGAATATTGAAAAAATCTCTTGCAGAAATCGTAATACACTGCAGAATGAGGACGGGCACTGTCTTGGTTGAACGTGGCATTATTTAACCCTTCGATATATGGTAGAGCGAATTATTTCAAAACTTCAGAAATGGACCTATAAGCATTTAAATGGCCTTAGAGAACTACGAGATAAATCATAGAAAGAACATTACGTTCCATATAGCATTGTATCGTTCATTTGGGTTGATTATTTATCGTCCATCGTTTGCGGGCCCATGACGATCGTAAACGAGGAAACATTCAAAAACTACCTTTCTTTTCTTCGAAGGAGAAAGGTAGTTTTTGAATTTTTCCGTAAGAACCTGAGATTGTACTTACTAGAGGATTGATGATTTGTAGAATTAGTATAAGAAATAGGATGCTCTTAGTACTCCTTCGACGGCATTTAAATGCTCAGAGGTAAATTTATAAAATTTGGAAGCAATTCGCTTGACCATATACACAAGAGTTAAATAATGTTACATTCCAACAAGACAATGCACACGTTCATGTTCTGAGTGTTGTATTATGATTCCTGCAAGAGGCCAACATCAATATTCTCAATTAACCGTCAAACATATCTGAGATATGATTAGGTCGAAGGCATGGTATGCATCTTAAACCTCCAATGAACTTTCAACAGCTACAACAAGCAATGTTGATGTTGATCAGGTTTAGCATGTTTAAAAATATAACTGCAGACAGCAGAATTTGATTCTTAGATGTTGGATAGTTTCACTGATCTTAAGACTTCGAAAAGTTATGTAAATATTAAAATGGTCGTTAAAATATATTTGTGTAATATAAATATCAATGTTTATATTAACATTATATTTTAAATGTACGTCTAGCCAATGTGTACATTTCTTTAACACTCCACTGACTCGAAAGGATAATTATTTGCCCCTATTAAGGGGTCTCAATCATTATGTGAACGTTCACAATTTGTACAATACAAAGGTAATTGTATCAAAATGTACCACATTCCCTAGTGACTAATTGTACTTATCACATACCTAGAATAGTACAATTTTGGTATGTGTGACCAGTATATGTATTTATTTTACGATAAGTTTAAAATATCACTCTTATAAATTGTGATAAAATTGTATTTATTAAACTTTTAGAAATAACAGATAATGGTAAAATAAAATATAAGCACCAATTCCGCTGTTATTACAGTTTCAACATGTAACTCGCGTTCAGTGCAAATACTAAAGTCTATTTTTATCCCTAGAATTTTAGATATTAGAAATCATAAGTAAATAATTAGTTACAATTTTCACTATTTTTTATTAATGTACATGACAATTGTTTCACCACACAGATTTCTTCAGATATTTAGATTAAATTCTAATCTACAGGATAGGAACTCTATGGGAATATATTATTTACAGTATGTAGTTAGGCTAAACTACAATTTTATGCTTTATATGATTTTAGTGGAATATTTAATAAACAGCGGATTTTGAATAAATTCTTTGTGGAAAGAAATTCTAACCGGCGACACTATCCACAAGATGCTTGAAATGAGCTTCGAAAAATTTCTTCTGTAGAGTGTTTTTCAATGAAAATTTAAACATTTGTTCAAAATTTGGCTTAAAAATATATACTTTTACAGTGGTCTTTTTGTCACAGAATAATTTTTTAATATCTTATGGTACTTTACTTTTCCTGTATTTTGTTCTTCAAATGAACATTTCATTTACAATAATTTGCTTTTATTAAGTAGATGAAATCACTTTTCTTTAAACGGAGATTGTTATATGAAACACATGTGAACAATTTATTTCTAACAAATCTTATAATTTAGACTAAAACATAAATTACATACAAAAATAGGTTCATTTCTAAAATAAATGTTTGCTGTTCATGTATTCTATAGTCCTTTATTAAACGTGGAATATTATTTTTGGAGTTATTTCATTATTTTACAGTTTTCTTAACATCGTTTCACATATCTTCAAATACTTTTAACATAATTCTCGCACCTGAAAAAATTTCGTTAACAAAAATCTATAATGTAACTTTCTTTTTATTTACCTATTTACTTCCTACTAGATAATAGAACCTGAAAAAAATTTGGAAGTGAATTGATGATTATATTAAGAGGACAAAAATTCCACCTCACTAAAATATAAGAAATAAAATAAAAAATTGTAACTAGATTACATAATTTTACAAAACTAAAAATAAATGCCAAGAATATGTACGAAATTCTGTCTAAAAATGGGAAAAAAAAAACATATAAGCATTACATAATTAATTATGAAGGTTCATGATTAAAACACACATAGATGGCCACTGAATTAAAAATATTACTTCAATAACATAAATTTTATATTAACCTTACTAAATTTTAGGAAAAGAATGTTCTAATTCATAAATTGACCAATAATTTTGGTTATTTGAAGTCAAAATGTCTGTTTTACATTTCTCTAATTTACTAATGAAAAAATTACTAGTGTAAAACTAGCTTTACATTATCAACATGAATAAATCAATCACTTCTGGCAACACTTCAAATACATAGAATATTATATTTTTTTATATTTTCAAATATAGATTAGTGTTAGCAATAATACAAATTATATAGCTAAGGAAAATCACTTGCTACATAAAACACATGTGAGTTATATAAACAAATCTCATAATTTAAAATAAAATAAATACATCTGAAAAATAAATGTTTACTGTTCATGCATCCTGTAGTTCTTTAATAATTGTAAACTACTACTTTCAAACTTAGTATGTTCATTTTTGAAATTTCTCACATTTCTTTAAATAATTTTGGTATAATTCTCCCACCTGCAAAATAAAAAGAGTTAATAAGAATATATAAAGTAACTTTTTTATTTACCTATTTACGTCTTACTAGATAAAGGAACCTGAAGAAATAACAAGGAAATTTGGGAGTGAATTTATTATTTTTTGAGAGGACAAAAAATATAACACTAAAATATGAAAAAATAAAAAATTGTAACAATAAAATTAGAGAATTTTACAAATATAAAAATAAATACGAATACGTACAAAATTATCTCCAATAAATATAATTGAAAATATGAAAAACAAAAACATACCCAGAACAAAATGAATTATGGGGGGTACATGACTAAAACGAACATAGAGATGGCACTGAATCCAAATGTAACCTCAACATCGTAAATTTTGTTGGCTTTACTGAATTTCACAGAAAAATGATTCAATTCGCAAAAAATGCCCCAATAATTGCGTGAAGTTTGACGTGAAAGTTTGTGTATTACATTTTTCAAATTTAATCATAAAGATATTGCTAGTGTAAAACTAACTTTACATTGTAATCAATAGCTTTTTTTCAATTTTGGTACTACTCCAAAACAGAATATATTAGTTTCATAATCGATAAATATTGAAATATGTTTTGCACATTAGGGTATGAAACTTTTTTATATAATATATTTTACCTTACATTAAACTTCATGATTTCGGGGAAAATAAAAAGTATAAGCGTAGAATTATCACTTAAAAAAAACTTAAAGGCACCTAAAAAATGAAATAAATCAGAAGTGTATAAAATTACATATAGGAAAAGTAATATTATAAACTTTATCTCAAAGAAAATTTAATAATCATGTTAGCTTGCAAATCACTACTCTGGCCCCCATGAAAAGTATATCACATTTCAATAATAAATTAATTTTTTAAGAATCTGAAGAGATCTCTATAAACACACTATACAGATTATTTGTTAATTTAATTTTTAGCTTTTAGTATTTTTTCCACTTCCAGAACACATAGACAGGATCAGAATGGAGTACAAACATTTGGTAATATCTTATCTGCTTATTGGTACAGAAATTCATTATTTTATATACTTACCGCTCTCCCTAAAAGAACAATTCTAAAACTAAGTAAAATAAATTTTAAAAAACAAACTTTAGAATTTATATATTACAAGTCCTTTTAAAATTCTTAAGTAGGTTATAATAAAAATAAAAGCGCATTTTTTTAAAAATAATTATCAGTTCGATTACATTAAATTACAAAGTATTAATAATAAATAAAAATATGTGCTGACGTTAAAAACTTTTAATTAATTGCTTACAAATGTTCCATATAGTTGCAAGGCCAAATATGTTTATATTCAAGGAATAATACCTCCACTAAAAAATATGAATGAATAATTTAAACAAGCCAATAAATACTATTATGGGTTTAATAAAATAAGATTCACACAACAGAAGCAAAATTGGTTTAAAAAAAAGAAAATATTTCTTAACAAATAACAGTATAAAAAAACAGGCACATATAAAAATATATATGGAGTGGAGGTTTACGTAGGTTATTAATTATTTGAAAATCTTTCCTTGATTGAACTTTCTTCCTTTAGAATCTTCACCGGTCCATGAGAAGTATTGTTCAACAAGTTTCTTTGTTTCTTCTGATTTGGAATCCAATTTCTTCCAGTCATAACTTTCGTAATCAATCTGCCAATCTGGACTGAGCTATTTATGATAAATATGCAAATTATAAATGAAAATATATGAAGGATATTTTTGCACATACCGTAAAAGCTAAATCGTGTCCTCTCCAAACCCAAATACCAGAGATGGAGCTGTCATTATCAGCACCATACAAACAAACAGATGCAAAAGCTTGTTTTCTCATCTTATCTAATCTCTGGAACATACCTATCCATAATTGGAATTAAAGAAAAGGCTTGAATGTTATTAGGAACTTACCTGTTATTAAATTACAACTCATAAAAACTTTAGAGAGTTCATCTGCATATTTATATTCACCAAACCAAATAGAATAATTATCTGCATCAAACTTTTCCCAAAAATAAGGGATAGATGTAGCTTCATCTTCATTGGAATAGCACCTTTTAAAATCATCCATATTAAAAGTACCTTTAGGTAAAGAATCAAATGGATCTTTACTCTTAGGTTCTTCTGCCAAAGCTGCTTCAGTGGCATCAAGATCTTCTTCAGGTTCTTTTTCTTTTTTAGGCTGTTTCTTTTCTTCTTTCTTATCCTCCTTTTTTTCTTTCTTTTCCTTTTTATCCCCTTTACCTTAAGCCCAAAAATAAAAATTAAATGAAGTATAATTGCTTTACAATAATTAAATTAACATTTATGCAAACTTACATCTTTTTTTGTTATCCAAATAGTTTGCTTGCAAATATAAAACAATATTCAGATAAAAAAAATTACAGAAAAATAAAATACTAATCCCTTTTAATGAATCATATTACAAAGAAAAGAATATTGAAACAATTTTCTAATATGATTAATATATCTTGTGAATATTGAAGATTATATATACCTTGACTAGCTTGGAACTGTGCGTACTTTTTGAAATCTATTTCTGGCTGCTTCTGACAAATTGTTACTTCATTTAAAATAGCTTTTGCTTTAGGTTGATTTACTACTGTCAAAAACCATCTATTCACATTAGCAAATGGCTTTCTATAATCTGGATCAAACACAGAGGTATAACAATGCAGTAAACTACAAGCAACAACAATATCAGCTAAAGTAACTCTTTCCCCTACTAAAAATGTTCTTGTCAAGAGATGTTGATTTAGAACATTTAATATTACTTTCATATCTTCCTTAGCACGTTCAAAAGTCTATAATAAAAAACTATAATTATAAACTTTTACAAAATATGATGGCCATAAAATATAAGTATGTTGAGATATTTTAGTGTCAAGTAATGAAATATTCAAATTATCACCTGATGTGGAATATCACCTACAATATATCTCCTCATTGTTACAAGTTTAAATAGAGAAAATTTAAACCAGTCTTTGAAAGGGAGAATCTTAATATTAATTCAACAATAGTAAATTTTACTAGTATTTTCAAAAACTCTTACTTGTTTGTTAAAAGGCATAATCCCAATGACAGGAAAAACCCAAGCACAGGCAGGAGGTAATACATCAGTCTCAGCATAACTCATCCATTGTAAAATTTGTGCTTGTTCAATTGGTGTTTTGCCCCTAAGTTGGTCATTGGAAACGTAATAAGCAATAGCATTACTACCACTTATATATTTTCCATCAGCCGTTTCAAAAGCTGGTACCTAAAAATATAGTTACCTAAAAAAAAAGAAAACGAGATTTCTTAAAATATCATACCTTTCCAGTTGGAAATTTTTTTAAGAAGGCCTCAGATTTATTAGTTTCACCAAATTTGAACGTAGGATCAACTTTGACGTTTACCGATGCGTATTGTGCTGCAATAAGTGCCTTATAGGCACGAAAGTTTTCAGGGTAAGTATATAACGTCTGTAAAGAAATATGTAGTTATTAATTAACAAAACTATGTGATAAAATAATTTATATTTAAGAAAAGTATAGATGAATATATATTCATAAGAATAATGAAAGATTAAATAAAATTCTTACACCGGCAGCCATCTCTGAAAACTCCGCCAGGGAAAAGGCCGTTGATCCGGCAAATAGTAACTTTGACAATTAGTTTGTTTCCAGACATACAGAACCATCTCTGATCTACTAAGCAAAACAATATTAAATGCGCAAACAATCTGGCTACGTTCTAAATTAAAGATAGAATAACTTTTCAATTTATTTTATATATAGGAATCCAATACAAAGTATAACAAGCAGATATTCGCGCAAACGGTTATAAATAGCATCAAATTTGACAATTTAGGTTTATAAAGTAATAGATACTGATTATTGAATTTAAGCCCACACTTCTAGAACGCTATCTGCAAATTGTTTGTCGCCTTTGAGCAAACACTTTTGACAATTGTAGGTTTATCAGTTATTGAAAGGCAAAATATCAATAAGCCATGGTAACTAGCTTCTAATATTTTTTCATTGCATCCTAAATGTTCATTTTATTTTAACAAAATACCATGCATTGCAATAATAATTCTGTAAATACAGCCTACTTTTTCCTGGGACAAGCCCATTTTTAATTTGAGTCCAATACATTTAGAAATATTTACTATTGATTATTTTTTTAGGGTAATGAAAGCTCTTTGCCCATGGAACTATGTTCTAATTGTAAGTAAAGCCATGTATAAGTGTGTAGTAAATGTTTTAATGCACAAAATATTGTAGTTGATGCTGATGAAATAAAGCGCCTCGGAAAAAGATTTAGAAAGCTGGATTTGGATAATTCTGGTGCTTTAAGTATTGATGAATTCATGTCTTTACCTGAATTGCAACAAAATCCATTAGTGCAACGTGTAATTGATATATTTGATGCTGATGGAAATGGCGAAGTAGATTTTCGAGGTATTCTATAAAATTCTAATAAGTTAGGATATTTGGATTCATAAAATCTTTTGACCTAATTTAAAATTAATAAGATATACTTGTATTTCTTTTTATAGAATTTATTCAAGGAGTGTCCCAATTCAGTGTTAAAGGAGACAAATTATCTAAATTAAAATTTGCATTTAGAATTTACGATATGGATAATGATGGCTTCATATCTAATGGTGAACTATTCCAGGTATTTATTAATATTATTTTATATATTTTTCAAATTTTCACCTTACATTTTTATATTTAAAATGATTTTAAATTTGCATGTAATAGGATGTACATTGCCAGTTCTATATTAAAAATTTTCTGGTGTTCATAAAATAAATAATTGTAAGAAAGGTTTTGATTAAAAATTTAATAAAAATGAAAATAATTTTACCTATTTTTTTTACTAACATCTTATAGATTGTGAAATTTGTTCATAGTCACGAGTAACAAGAATTTCATCAGATCAAATTGCTTTTTAATTAGTATTTAATGAACTTGTGAAGTACTGCCAATCTTAATCATGATTTCATACTATAAGAATTTTTATGTTTGTATTTTTGTTTATTTTCTTATTGGACTGAACTATTTAATTAAATTATTTTTGATAATTTTCTTCTAAAATAGAATGTTTCTATTGTATCATCCACAGTCTTCATTAAGCAAGTAAAGAAGTTTCACTCATCATTAGTGTTAGTATAGCCCAGCTTTTTTCTATTAAGGCAATATTTTTCTTTGACTGTTTTTCTTAGAGTTCGATTATTTAGAGAAGAAACTATGACTCATCAAAATCTGCGCGACGAGATTCTACTATAGGCGTAACACGGTGGCATCCAAACAATACTTGACCTAAGTTTAATATTTCTGTATATATTTTTTACTTCAATCGTAATAATTTTTCACTTACCAGTTAAATAAGGATAGAACTGATAAAATTGTTTTGAAAAAATAGTCTTTTATATAAATTATGAAGCTAACGAGTAAAAACAACACACACACTATAAACACACGAACAACAATGGACACCACTGCAAACAGGGTCGCCCCTTCAGCCCATAATTGACTCGTCCTAAACCAAATTTCATCCGCGCATTGACCTTGAAGTTTCTTCTCTAAATAATCGAACTCTAATATACTTTCTTCTTGCATTAATATTTTAATATTTGTCTTTAAGTCCAAAATTATCTGTGATGGTATTATATAACTTTTTCTTTATATTTCATTTTAATTTATTGATATAAATTGGTTCTTATTAAAATTTTGCAATATCTTGTGTGTTATATAAAATGTGAAAAATAAATTACCTGCAGAAAAGAAGCTTTTAAAATCAATAAATCATTTTTCAGTAACATGTATTAATATCTGTAAGAACCCTATACAAATATGATAAATCAATCACCACTATACTCCCTCCAGAAAGTACTCAATTGATTAATAAAGCTGACCTATTCTTCAGTGGTAGATAGATTTCTTAAAATGGTCATAGAACTTATTCCGCCTTGATTTTTCTAGATATATTTTGGTCTTCATGTCATTTTGAAAGCTCGCAACTTCCTTACATATGCCTGTTAAATTTGGCCTAAATTACAGCTCTTTTGGCCTTTACGTACTCGGGATCCTCGGGAGCATTGTTTGCAGTATCTATTAACCCTTGATAGATTGCTCGAATCTGAGCCACTGCTCGAGAAGATTTTTAATGGCTTTCCTTCTTGTTTAAGGTGTATGCCGACAGCCAGAGATCTTAAATCGCTTCGCCAACGTAACATAAGCATAATAACTCACGCCCTGGCAATGCACTCTGTAGTTGACGTTAAGTAGTCAAAGGTGTAACGCCATGGAGTATAATTATTAAAATATAAATAATGACTTTTATTCTTTTATGAACCATTTTTAATAACATTCTTGGATTTCCAAAATTAATTTTACCTATTTTGAGTAGGTCAATACAAAAACGACTACATACATAAAACCGAACGCTCTGTTTTGGATGTAAACCTCTCAATTCATTGGACTCTGTTGATCTTATTAGCATGATGAATCGGTCTGTGTATTCTTATATTTTACATCTTTACAGATTCTATTACCTTTGCTTTATCACATATCTCCTCCCGCCCTCTCACGTCCTGCATCTCCTCCTAGTTGCTTATTCCTATCTCTTATATGTTTTCTGTCACCTAGTTTTCGAACTTCCTTTTGGTCTCGTTTCTACCGGGCCTCTAATTTATTATTTTTCTGATTGGTTCATCGGGTTCTCTCCTCTGCATATGTCCAAACCATCTGTCTTTGGGCTTTTATAAACTTAACAATGTCTTCTCTATTGGTAGGCTCTCTGATTTCCTTTCTAAGACCCGAGTCCTTGATTACTAAATTCAGTGACAAAACCGACATGGCGTACCTAATTAATTCATTGGATTTCATTGCAGACGATATAAAATTTACGTTTGTTATTTATTTCTTTCAAATTACAGGTGCTAAAAATGATGGTCGGCAACAACCTAAAGGACACTCAATTGCAACAAATCGTCGACAAAACAATATTATTCGCGGACAAAGATGAAGATGGAAAAATCTCCTTCGATGAATTTTGTTCAGTTGTCGGAAACACCGACATCCACAAGAAAATGGTTGTTGACGTGTAGACTATATTTATTTATAAAAACAAATTTAGTTTTCTGAATCTGTTTAGTTTGCCATTTTATTTGTTGTTTTTATCTGATATATATTTTATTTGCAGTTTAATTGATCTGATGCATAAAGTCCAAGACTCGAATGTTATTCACTTAATTGATCTTTGTATGTCCTTATTTTAATTCAAAATTTATATGTGACTGTTGATGTATATATTGCACAGATCATTAGTCGATATTCATCTTCCTTAAGTTTAAGCAATGTTCATTACAAATTAACAGTTACATGTAATAATATAGCTTTACAAATAGTGAAAACTTTAAGTTTATTAAAATGATATTGTACAAATCAAGCACAATTTAACTGTACAAAATAAGATATATAACTATGTATATACACGCATAACTTGAGGATAGAATCAGATAAACATTTGGGATATGCTAAGGTACTATATCGGACCAAATTTTTAATATTTTATCATATTACTTCAGCGTGCAGGAAATTGTGCTGATTTGTATAAAATGGAAATATCCTATATGAATATAAATATATATATATATATTATACATATATAAAACATGTATGTTTTCTAAATATTGTATAAATTATCTTAACACTAATGGTAAAAAAATCTATTGCATGTATACCGTGCTTGTTGTTCCCGTTAAAAATTTTATAAATCAAAAAAAGCATATATGTAAAAAATTATCGTTCTTTATACTTTATCTTGGTGTTGTGTGTCTAGATATAAACTTATTAAGCTGAATGGGGATTAAGCCTCGTGATTTAACTAATATAATCTAAATAGATCTATATACGTTGTGTCAATAATATGCTTAAAAAATGTACTTATTAAGTAATCACATGTAGATCACTGCTTGAAAATATTTCAATATGACCGCTGTTGATGGAGGTTACGGTGCACAACTTTTATTAATACCGGCCATGTAATAAGTGCTTTCACCAAATACTGATATGCATTAATGTACAAAATATCTCGTATTGTAATCTTAGTTGTTTCTGGAATTGTATCGATTTATTTAGGAACAGATAATGAAAGGAATTTGATGTCCCTTCTGGAAATAATACTTTTCTACTTAGAGCACATGACGGCTAGGATTAACCGACCGACAATATTCGCTGATAGTTTCCTGTAAATGTGTGCTCTGGAAATAAACACCGAATTTTGTAAGTAAAGTACCGTTAATTATCGCATATCTCTATTTCTTATCAATCATGTAATTATAAACATCAAATATAAACTTAGCAGCTGGATAGTTATTTATTCCACTTGCCACTTATACCGTATTCTAAGGTTGTGTTGTGCTAATATGTAAAGATGATTGTTCTGTTTAAGGTAATTTATGTTTAATAAAATTATTTCACCTCTCTAACTTAGTCGTTTTATTTTGTAAGGCAATTATACCCAATTAACCCTACTTCTAGTAATTACATACAAAAGTCAATATTCATAAACATCTAAAACTATTTTTACAAGTTAGTATACAGGATTTAATATGTCCGCGATCATTATATTTGGCATTGTAAGCGTTCTGTTAGCAACACTCCTTCGAAAAAGTGCAAGAGATTTGGCAATTGTTACAGTCTGAGGTTCCGAGAATATACCTCGTTTACACGATTTTCTTTATTGTGTTAGTTTTGTATGAATTTAGTTTAACTATATCGTAATTAGAATATCAAAAAACAATGGCGGTCTTAACGATTGCAAGATTTTGATAGCAGATCCATGCGAGACCCTTGCTCTTTGTGCGAAATATGTAAATTGTAAAGTAATTCTGTATATGATAGCACTTTCATTTCTTGTATCCTAACTTTCTTCCAGGTTGCTGTGCAAGCCCCCAGACGGACATTAGAAAATCGATACAAATTCGAAAATGCTCAAGTTATAGTCGACTAGTTGTCAATGCAAATAGTAGACACTGTACATTAATTATGTATTTTATCATTAGTCAAACAGATATACATGAAGAAACTGTTGGAACATACCTGGTGCAGCAAATATTTAACCGATCTTATTCGATTCGTACATCTGCATACTCAAAAGGGTATTTATCTATTTCTATTACCCGCTAAACTCTTCCAGTGTCAACCTTAGCAACAATTAAGTCACATACGGAAATATGATTCTTCAAAATAATTTATTTGCTTTTTTTATTATGAAACCTATACGTGTACATTGTTGCTGATTTTCTGAACTAATTTTTTTCAACAGCAATAAAAAAAAAATTCACTTGAAAAAGGAAAGGAACGGAAAAAGTTTTTTACTAAAAATATAATATTAAATAGAGAAAGAAAAGCTCTTCTCAATTGTTGTGGAGATCTTCGTTTGGATAGTTTAAGTTTTATTTGAAAGATAGGATTATAGTTTCTGTTCGCTACTTTGATGTATCGCCTCGATACGAAATATTAGAAAAGAAAAATTCGTCGGAGTTTCGATATTGGTTGAAGTCTTGAAAAGATGAAACGTGTCTCAGTGAAGAGAATAAAGTTAGTCTTTATTCACAAATTTTATATGTTAATGTATATTTAAATGCTCCAATACTTTGTTGATTTATGTTTGTATTATAATTTATATTAAGATTAAAAAGCTTTTTTTGTGTCATACTTCATTAGTGTAGATATTAAGTTCAATATCCTTTTAAGCAGGTTCGTCTAACCAAAGTGTTTGGTCCTGTATGGTCATTGTGTTCCAGTTGTCATGGCTTACAATGCCCATTCCAGTATTCTGCAATAAATTGTACATCTCTAGCAGAATGCGTTCTGGATAATTCTGGTTTTATATTCTGTAGCCATAATAAGTATTTATTTTGTTGTTTTTGATTCCTTATTCCAAAGTCAGTACTTAAAATCGTTTCCCTGCAGCCTATCTTAAATGCTGTTGTTTAGCCAGTCATGAAAGCTTCAATAATTACTAGCTAGTTGTTACTCAAAAAACCGCAATTCTTCAGCTCTTTTCCGGCATAGACTACGTATAAATTATTTGCCATGCTTTTATCTGGATACATTTGCCCAATACGCTTGATATGTTTCTCGTATCCGATGTATCATGTAACATTGGCCCAGAATTTTATTCACGAAGCCGGTTCAGTTCCGAAGACTGTATTTCCTCTCATTTAACAAGTCCACGGACTTTCAAATTGCCTTCAACTCAATGGTGTTGAAATATCCAGACCCGCTCTACCTGTATTGATCCGACGGTTTTCAGCTCTTCGACGCATTTTCATACAAGTACTGGCGTTACGTCCGCAACTGATAAATGTCACTTAACTGCCTAAACGTATGTAAATCCGCCTATTAAAAACAAGCCTGTGATTTTCACTTGCAGACTGCAATATAGTGTATGTATCCGCTTGAAAAACGTGGGTATATTTACCAATTGTAGAGCTATAATTAACGTTCTTGTTTTTGAAGAATGTAGTCCTGCTCTAATTTTTTATGTTTGCTAAATAAATATGTTTCCAATTTATTTTTGTTTACTAGTAGAAATGTAAAAAATGATAAATATTCCTTTTTATTTAACTTATAGGCTTGCGAAAATCATTAATAATGGTCATAAAATAACACCAGTGATAATGCGTTCATTAAAACAACAACACAATTGCACTTTAATAATTACAACCAATTTCTGAATGAACTTATATATATTTAAATAATACTACATACATACATAACACAGAAATTCGTTTATTTTTAGAAAAAATTAGATACAAGGAATTTATAGAAACTATTACTTATGAAATGAGGCCATCCAAAGAAGTTGTAAAACACAAAACTTCTTTGCAAGCTTAAATCAAAAGATATATGTTCTTGTGCTAATGTCCATACCTAAAATTATTGAAAGTATTAAAGCTTTATTAATAATACAAAATCAAAATATACTTACTTTTGAAATTCCCATTCTCGATTATCTAGTGGACACACTTGACGAGTTTTAAGCCATCGAGATATACAATGAAAATGAAATGCATGCTGCAATCAATAATAATAAAAACAAGTTTATTATAACTAATTTGATTAATTACATTACAAACTCCCCATGCCACTGTACATTCTTCACTTGTTGCTGATGCTTGATTTGCTTGACATTCAATACAGAGATCCATAATATGGTTTCGACAAATAGCACAATTATCAACAACAATGTCTAAAACAAAACTGAAACTTTTAACTGAGTTTTAAAGAATATAAAAGATATTCAATTTTCTTTACTAACAACAATTTGAAAGTCTTGTATATATTATAACAATTTCCATCAACTAATCTATGTTCCAAATTCAATGAATTAAACATTCTTATTATTCTTATTAGATCTTTATGAATCCTATTATTAAAATATGATACCTATACTTAATAAATATCTGCGAAATAAATAAAACTACATTATACATAATTAGTACATATTATTAAAATGTGTATTTCTTCATTTGTTACTGATAAAATATTTTGATGTAGGTCTAAACTATTTACAATATGATGACTGATATTAATAATAATTATATGTTCAATCTGTTGATTCTCATATGCGCAAAATTATTATCAGGAGTTCTTCAAATGAATGTTCAAAAATTGAAGGAATGAAACGTATAACACTAATATAGTTGTATAGTTTGACCTAAGTGCAAGATATGTTATACTATATCGAATGCCTTATAAATTTAACTTACCCCAAGCCCACAGTGCAACAGCATTCCACTACAACAATAGAAGTAAATAGTCATTCTTCAATAGAGGTTACATCTTACCTTCTTTACTTCAAATCTTTTTTTTTCACCTTTCGAACTACTTGATGTTGGCATTTCGACTTCTTCATCATCTACGTCCATTGCTGAAGCCATTTTTATGGAATAATTATGAAAACTTATCCTATACAACAATTTTTAGACAACGAATTACTTGAACACTTTTCAAACTACACAATTGTAATAGATTCAATAAATAGTCATTTGTCATCTTCTGATGTTGGTAACCGTAACCTATACGTTTCGTTATGGAACACTTTGTGATTTGGAAACTGAAACGCAGAGCCATCTAGCTACGCGGAGGGAAGAAAAATCTAAAAAAATTAAAAATTTAAATAATAGAATCAAAAATATAAATACAGAAAAACATTTGAATTAAATGAGCATTATTGGACAAAAGCATACGTAATTGTTATACTATTTTATTCTAAGTAATGATCTTAATTGAAAGGATGAAACCTCTCCCCGTCCTACAACGCGTTAAAATTAGAACCGGGAAAATTATCCTTTTTGGATTCTCAGTTCAATGCAATTTATTAAGAACAGTTTCCAAGCAAAAACTACCAAATTATACCTCCTACTGGCTAGTAATTCAGAAAGCATAAAACTTTATTAATTAATGCAGTGTATGCACGCCTTTCCGAAACGTTTTCATCATCTGTCTCATATAACACATTACAAAACAAAGTTATTTGCATCGCTCCGATAGATTCTATAAATATACATAGTGCCTGATTTACTTCCCAGTATAAAAAATTTGTAAATCGAATCATTAGTAAATTTCTAAAGACAAAGAAATCGCAGTACCCAACAAAATGTTCTGATATAAATTAGGAAGAATTTTAAACATTATTTTGGCATTAATTTCAAGTAAACAATGCCAATTTCTTTTAATAATCCCAAACTAATTTTATTTTCTCTAATTACATATATCATTAACGAATATTTATATGGTGCATTATATGCTCGGTTTAATTAATTCCACCAGTGGCTAACACTTATTTAAAATTTCGTGTTATTCGAGCTGATATAGTCCGCGATGATGTTAAATAGATAGATTACATGAGGTAGCCACGAGGCCTATTCCACTGTGACCATTCTAGATCTACTGTGGGCTTTCATCATGACTCTTTTAGCCTTTACATAATTTCGGACATTTCACCAGGGTTTGCACTTTAGCCTTAAAAATTCCACATCTACTCGATAGAAGCTCCCTGTCAGGCCTCAGATTCACTTCCTCTACGATATTCTCACAGTTCTGTGTATCTTTATCTGCGTATATGACCCTGATTCAGCCTTTTCGCTCATGCCTATTTTTCTCAAGGAGGATCCCTGTATTACAGCTTTAGAACCTCACGCATTTTTCTTTCCTTTTTTGTTCTTGGTATTTGTCCTGTACCTTTTACTTGTCACCAGTGAGGGAAATAGCAATGCGCCCTTCTTGACAAAGTAAGGCGGTTGCACCAGGCGCCTCTCCCCTAAAGGAAACAGTTACTACTGCACTTCCTTGCCGCTACATAAAACGAAAGGTGGTTAAGTGCAATACTAACGGAAACATGTTTACTTTATTTTACCGACCTAAAAAGTACTCTATTTACATTAAAATGTACATATTTACTGGTATCTATAGTTCTTTTCCCAGTTTAGAAATATTACTGAAGTAAAATGTAGCATAATTCACCCGAATATTATTTTTAAAATAATAGTGGTATAAGGCAAAATAAAAAACTTTATTACGTACTTATTACATTGGCTAATAAAAATACAGAAAATGTATGCAATTTAGTACAAGAGAATGAAGTATACTAGGAACTCAATTCTGGAAATGTGATATATAACGAAAACATTTTATGTAAAAAATACAAGTGTTTTTTTAATGAATATTACACATTCAATAATATGTACAAGCAATTTCAAATACATGCTTATATACACAGACAGATTTCATCACCTATCCGAGTTAGCCTATAAAATTTCAACAGTAATAAGATCAACAAGAATTTATTTAAATTTTATAATACATTTAAACATCATTCATTAATGTTTTTGAGGTAATCAGATATCTTTTTATTTAAAATTACGTAGGAAAAAACTAAAATGATATAGAAAATGTACAAAAATAATTAACTAATATTTTATATATATATAAATGTCGTAAAACATACAATAAATTAAGTTAAAATCCATATACATATATATGTACACAAGAATATTGAAAATAAAATTTTAATATTATTAAGTTGAAGCAAATGAAATTTAAGCAAGATCATACACGGGTTTATTTATATTACTTGTTGTAACGGAAAAAAAATAATAAACCTTCTATGTTTAGAAAATGCATTTATCAATCGATTAAAATCAAGTGTCAATTAGAATTTACTACTTTTAAACTGAAAAACAATCTTTTAGATAAATTTAACACTCCTGTAATCAAGCATCATCTGAGAGATTCCAAGGGAAGCTTTGTACGTGACTGGAGCACGTTAAAGCTCGTAAACCCCTCCCTCCTGCTATATTTTCCTAGCTTACTGAGACTTACTTGTAAATAGTGTTTTACCACATTTGCCTCTTCCCTTAAAATTAATACTAGGTTGTATTATTGCATTATATAGAAGAGGCGTCTCACAAATGACGCGCGATTACTTATACAGCATGGCAAGGCACTACTGGAGTGTTAAAGGTAAACATGAAATTAACGAAGCATAAAACGCAGTGCACTTATGCTTTTCATGTAGTTATAAAAATATGCGTACACATTCGAGAATCAGACAAAGAAGAGAAGTACAGAAATGACAATTAGCTTAATATTCTTCTAAAGATAAACAAGTAAACACATATTTCGCATATATATCTAAATTTAAATTCGAATACCCCATTAAATGCACCCTTACGAAATTTGGTCTTTACATAATAGATTTAATATATGGACATAACGAGAGTTGGAATGGAAAACTATGAAATAAATCTTATATTAAATCTGATAAGTAATTTCTAGATGAGTGAAATATTTAAGTGCATTTTATGGTACTACCCTTTACATCCATAATTTTTGTAATCAGAACTTATCGTAAAACATCTGATGACAATACACTTACGGTAAAAAATTGAATCTAAATAAATTCAAAAATAAAATTTAAGTGTAAATTATGTGATCATGCATTTCAATTTTACTATTTGATTTAGAATCCTGGGTTGTTTGATTAATAGATATTTTATAATTAATCTAAACTTCATTATATTTTATGTGAAAAATGGGATAATAGTATTATGTATATTTGGTCTGTAACGCTGCAGCAGGATTCTCTCTATATTATTTCGTATTTATTATGTCGGTGATTACAGATTAATATTAGAAAATATTTCCTCAAAATTAGTTTGTAAACATAATATAACTAAAGCAATTTCAATGTTGATTATTTTTATTTTGGAGTTGTTTTAATTGCATAGGGTTACTTCGCCGATAGAAAAGATGTGTTACTAGTATGAATTGGACTAATAATCGTAATCAATCAAGTCAATTTACGATGAATTAATATATGTAAGTACAAGCTAAGTCAGGAGTCCCCAAACTTTTTAAACTAAGGGCCACACTGACTCCTCCACTAAGTCCAAAGGGCCAAGATTTAGCTAGCTGGATCGTACTAATATATCATTATGTGATTTATTGAAAATTTTAAGGATAAATATCATTCCTTTAATAACAGTTAGAATATTCAGTTTCATTATGTGTCAGCTATTGTTTCTTAATTGGTTGTTAAATAAAAACATTTGATTATTGTATGCTTTACTTACATTGTAAATTTTACAATGTAATCAAAATAAAATATGGCGTGCCTTATTGGTGATAGCCGCGTGCCGTAGTTTGGAGACCCCTGAGATAAATGACCAAATGAAGAAAGCCAACAGCATGGAATGAAAAAGTGTCTATCTTATGCTAAACCAACAAAATTGCAAAAAATATGTCGATCATTTCTTAGAATGATATCATTATATCGTCAGCTATCATTAAAATTTCATTTAATTTTATTTATGCTATACATATTACATAAAAATAATTTTTGAATATAGAAAAAATTCCTTTTTAAGAATTTGCTAATTATTAATTTAATAATATTGCAAAACTTCTTACGAGTGTTCAAAAAGTCTCTAGATCCCGGACAGCTATGGACTGCAAAACGCATGTTTGTACCTAAAGCCATTCTAAATCACCTTAAAATGTTATTCATAGCGACACAGAAAATTGACATTTATTATTGTACAATCTGAATCAACTTAATCACTAAGGTTGATATATAACCCCTTTCCACATTAACTTTTGTAATTCTGCATACGCATTTCGACAACTAAGTTGTCATCATCAGCAGGCAATTGGAAAGTGTCGCACCTGGTAAAACACGGCGAAAAACACCTGTACGAAAACAAGATGTACACTGTACAGTGTACATCTTGGTTCTGAGCGGTATAGATCGCGTACGGAGTTTGTTTTCGTACAGGTGTTTTTCGCCGTGTTTTACCAGGTACGACACTTTGCAATTGTCTGCTGATGATGACAACTTAGTTGTCGAAATGCGTATGCAGAATTACAAAAGTTAATGTGGAAAGGGGTTATATATCAACCTTAGTGATTAAGTTAATCAACCACAGGCTCCATCAAATTCAACTTCAATCTGAATCACATTTAACTTATGTGAAGTAAATTGTAATTTATGATAATTAAGAAAATATAATATAGATCTATTAAAGACATGCATTCCCCTGTTCATGACTTTTCGAACACGTGTTAGATAACGAATAACGTGTTGAGGAATTCTAGAGTCGTTACTAACTTGATATTTTCCCATATCACATTACAATTTTTAAAAATAATTGAAAAGAATGGGTGAGGAATGTAGATTTCTACATTGGCATCCCTTATTTCATTTGTGATTTTAAAGAGATACATGGACGTAACGTATACGATCAACAATTGTGGAATATAATGAACTTGTTATTTCTAAGAAACTAGTTAATAGTTATTAAATTAGCAATTTCGTATAGATGTCATACCAGTTGAATAAGGCTAAAAACTAGCTTTATGTTATTTAACCAGCGAGTAGAGTGAAGTAGAGAGATTACGTTAATGCATAGTAACTTGAAGTGACTTTGTAGTCGCCACCATTTTGAAGACTATTTTTGACGTAAAATTCAAGTATGTAGCAATTATATGATGAAAATACAAATTTAAATTATTCAATAAATGTTTTAACATTATATTTGGGTCTATTAAAACCATGGTTAAACTAAGTACAACCTTTACAACTTTTTTTCTTTGAGAGATAATAAAATTAAAGTTAAGGAACTCCACATTTCTTTGCTTTGATACTGGCTAATTGTAAACTAATAATAATTAATATAGTTTTGTAAAGCAATAAAATGTATATACATCTTAATAATCATAGTTTACAATTAATAAGTAAAACACAAAAAGGACGCATAGGTTCCTTAAGCTTTAAGTTATTATTATTCTGAAAGACAATAAATAAATTATAGAAACATTTAAAAATGTTGTTTTATTAAATTATTTTGATATAAGCCGAATTCCATATTGATCGTAATTGTGTAACAAACAGTCAAAGAAGAAAGGAAAGGGAATGAAATTAAAAGGAACAAAATTAAAGTATACATATTACATGAAAAGTTACTAAAACTCCAAAATCCATTCTACGAAAAGTCCCATTTACCGAGGATGCACAATGATATAAATGTAATTCCCCTACTCCATATCTCTGTATTTAACTCAAATTCTAATTACTAACACAATTACTACAAACCAGGTTTAAAAAACTATCATAGATTCTCCACGTCATACATAAATGATAGTATAGTAATGAATATTATTTGGAAGACTACACTTAGTCATAGATAACTTTGAGCTAAACTAAAAAATTAGGGCAAAAATATGAAGTTGTTATATAAAACGTAGAATAGGAAAATCACCGTTTTGAGATTATTCTTTATTTGTTTACCTGTTATAATATACATGCCTAACTATTGTTACACATGCAGGCATGTATTACTGACAAACTTTAATTGAAACCAACTAGATCACCTCTTTATAAAAATACGAAAAGTTGACTTTCTATTTCAAAAAGTATTTTAATAATTTGCATGCAGTATCCAAAAAATTTAGGAGATATATGAACTGGAAGAGAAATTAAAATAAAAAGTGTACTTTGGTTGCACCAATTCAACTTTAACTAATGTTTGCTTCAAGAGTGATAAAGCCAAAATAGTTACTATGCAGAAAAAATTCTGCACAATGTAAAGTACTAGCTTATTTAAAGAAAAAACAAACAAAAACTAGTAATGATCATAGGTTGAATTAGATTTTCATTGTTTTTACTTATATTATTATAAATTATTTTTTTAATAATTGATATGTTTATCATTTTATTTTGTCATGACCAATCAAAAAATTAGTAATTATTTCTAACAAAATAATTATACATAAAGACAACTGTATAAATAAAATTACCTAAAGTATTTCACAAATCAATATTGGCACTTAAAATACTAAAACATTGAATTAGAACTGCGAGATAAATTTTCCTATCAGACAATTTTTAGATTTGTATAATAACTTGAATAATATATCTCATAGTTTCATTATAACATAGACAAAGAGAACTGCTAAACACTAATGATTAAAAATAAGTGAGAACATTTGCAATTAAAAAGTTGTCAAAAGAATAAAGCTATAGTGAACAACTATAAACAAACTACATTAAATTTTTAACTAAAAAATAAGGAGGAAATAGAAAATTCTCTGTAAACCTTTTAATAGGGTGATTGTAATATGTAGATCAGAAATATAAAACTCAATCAGGAAAAATAAGGAATAATTGGAGTCCGTCAAAATCTAATTCTAAAAAAGAACCAGAAGTAAGTAGTGTAATTTAAGATTCTTTTAATAATGGAAAGGAAATGACCAACTAATTCTACATTTTCGACAAGCTTTCAAATTTGTCCAGCTATGCATGAGTTATTAAATTAATTGTTACAAATTCAAAGGCACAATTAGACAAATTAGACTTATTTATAGCTCAGGATAGTTTTATAATTTTAGTTCTTATGAGAATTACATTATTAAATGGAAATTTAGAGAATTTATATATATCAGCTGCTGTTATATAAAGCTTTCCACGTTGGGAATGAAGTACATGACCTTATAGGTGTTAAATATAAGACGCAGATGTTGTAATTATTACTAATACTCTATTGCCATGGCGTTAAATTGAATGGACGCAAATGAAGCAAGTTATTGTAATGAAATTAAATTAAATATTTTATTGTTAAAATTAGGGAAGCTGTATACACACATTTTATAAAGCCACTTTTTTGTTTTATAATCTAGTAAATTGTGTTATTTAAACGTTCAAATCAAGAGTTAACTATGCTATCTGCTTCTGGGCTTCCTGGCTGGAATCCCGTCACTTGTATATCTGCCGACGTTTCGTACCCATTTGTATCGGACATCAGCTTCAGTTCAGTAGTTGAGCCCAGAAGATGTCCCATACAAATGGGTACGAAACGTCGGCAGATATACAAGTGACGCGGTTCCAGCCCCGAAGCCCAGAAGCAGATAGCATGGACCACGATCGCGGAAGTCTACGTACCAGGTCAAGAGTTGATTATATGGTCGTTTTTATTGTTTTCTAATTGCACACAATAGTAATTGCTACGATAGTAATATAAATAATTTTAATGTTAAATAAAGTTCCATTAGTAAATCTTAACAATTGCATTTCTTATTATTGTATATCATTTTCGTATTTCTGTAATTATACATTTTTAACTGTAAATAAGGTACAAATGTTTTTATTTACAAAAGTATTTAGTATATATACATAAATCTTGAGAAAATAAAACGAGAAAGATTTGTAACACTCTATTACACACGCCTTATCTGAGAGATGTACGATTAAGTATTCTATTAGTAACTAGATAGCACTCATGATATCCAATTCCCTCTTATTTTCCTAGCCCATGCGTATAAATGTTTGCTGATATTTCTAGTGGAATACACATATATAACAGTTTGTATCTGTTCTTTCTATCTTTTTTTATTATTGCATTTATTGTGCACTTTATTTTCATCAGATCACCTATTAGGTAGAATGTTAATGTATCTAAAATATCAGCGAGCATTTTTGTTGATTTTTTTGTGAACACGCAAAACTATTCAAGTTTTTTTTCTCTTTGTTGCATATTTTTATCAACATCGAGAAAATTCATAGACTTTTATTCGATGATTCAGATGATAATACTACCAATATTAAAAGTAACAGAACTTTTCTACGGTGCTCACTGTCGATTACAATACCGATACATCAGAAGAAATAGAGGGAAGACAGAAGGCGCAAAGCGATACCGACACATCTGCCGATGAGGAAAATGGGAAAACAAGAACTTGACATAGCTGTTAAAAAGAACAAAAATTCATTATCATGACATAAATCTTTCTATATTAGTGAGAGGAAAACGGCGAAACAAAACTTCCTCCAAGATTTCCTAGTGTGAAACGGCATTTTATAAACCCGGAAATGCATATTTGGCATTTATGATATATTGGACGTTGTTACAGTACTAATCAATACATTGAAAGCATAAATAATTATAGCCGTGTCGGAGATACTTTCAAAACTAATGCAATTGAAATAAAGAACTGTGATATTTAGCAAAACTGCATAAAGGAGAATGATTAAATCTTAAGGACTTACTGAACTAAGACGGATTTGGTCTAGAAATATTTTGTTTAACGAGTTTAGAAAAAATTTTTTATTCTGAACAGTAAGATTCGGTAAAAATTGAAAAAAGAAAAGAAAATCGATCACTTAGCACCCATACGAGATTTATTTTAAAGATTCGTCTTAAACTGACGATTTTCCTATCCTTTTAGCAAAAATACGACATCGGACAAGAAACTTGAGCCTTTTAGAGAGAAATGCTATTTTATTCAATACGTTTCCTCAAAGTCTGCCAAATATGGCATAAAAATTTATCCACTGATCAATTTTAGAATGGTCTATATGGGTTAATTAGAAATTTAAAGCTTGTATGCAATCTGAAGGTCCCTACATGCTATAAATACCAAGAAGTGATCAACGATCATTTTCGGTTCAATGCTCAACACTGCAGGAATTAATTTCCAAGTATTTTTGACAAACGGAAATGTAAATCCTCCACGACGAATGTTTCTAAAACGATTAGGAAAATATTGATTCAAGAACAATTCACAAAGATCAAGAATAAATTTTTTGCCAGTATCCAGTTCTGCACGATTAAAGAAAATTCTGTCACACCCATATCTAAAAGAAAAGAAAACACAATTAATAAGATATTCTTTCAGTTCTTGAGGTTTTTAACTTGATTTGCTGTATTGTGAGTTCATATGGCCCCAAAAGATGTAGAGGAGCTGAATCAGACACTTAAGATGAAGGATAAATAAATAAATTTATTTTACACATTTGGTCAGGATTAATTTACAAAATTTTTGGATATCTCACCGCTTTGAAATAGATAAATTCCTAAATGCGATTTCTTTCACAATGATACTTTAAATTAAGTTAATGTATCCGAGAGATAAGATGCAAGCACTATTGTTAAGTTAAACCATTAATTGCAACATAACCTCATCAGTTATTTATTAAAAATAACATGCTTTTGAGGACGATAAAAATCCCCTAAAAGTTAAGATCTGACAATGATGCATAAATTGCTTTTATTTAATAACAGATGTTCTGATAAATTTACAAAAACAACAAAAACTATTCATATTGCAAAATGCATGTATCATTAGACTCATAAGTAATCTCATTTGCTTAAATTATTTTCAGTAATGTTGAATACTAAGGATAATAACAAAAACAACACAAGTGCTGAAAAAGTAGTAAAAATTTAAATCATTTTTAAAGTTTTATAAACTAATATACAAGGTGATTAAAAAAGCTATAATTTGTAGATTCGTTCTAATTCAATGAGAGAGTACTATATACTTATCACTACGAAAACTCGGATTGAACTAAAGGCAGTTTTATCAGTGTCCTAATATTGAATTGTGTATTAGATATAAAAATATTTCACACTTTAATACTTCCAAACTATCATCTATAATATACATAAGCGTATTTTGAAATTATTTTTCTTACCATTACTATTGTAGATGTCTAACACCAGTAAATTAAATAAGACTATCTCTAATATTTACATTAATTCTTATCAATAAAAAGAGCGTCTACAACCAACAAGTAATATAAATACGAATTATTACACAATATTTAGATGATAAATCGTAAAGTTATACAATTTGCTAGTCATTGCTAGTGGACGGGATATCTATTGTGTGGCTTTCGTTACCAAAAATTAATCGTAACCTTTTCATAGGTGGATTCGGTAACACGATTTCATGCTTAAGCCTGCGATCTCTCTTTCGATCTTTAGATTTATGCCTCTTTTTCCTATGTGAATAAGGCGTATCACATTGGCTGTCTACACCTTCTACCCTAAGAACTTCGTATTCAGGTTCGAAACTGTCCTCACTTAAACTATTACCCGATTCGATGACCTCATCTAAAACGGGACTACGTTTCATGCGCAGTGTCAATTTTAAACGACCACATTTTTCGGGCGTCTTCTCCGGTCCCTGGGGTTCCCGAAGCCTTTCCGGTGTTTTGGTGTTTTTCTCGAAACTATTTTCTATGGCAGTATCATTTTCTTCTTCAGACTTAATTCTCGACTCGTAATCGTTTACAACACTTGCGCTAATACTTTCATTTAAATCACCTTTATTTTGTATCACATTATCGCTATTAGTGTGTTCACTGGTTTTTAAATTGCGAAACTGCAACAGATCGGTTTTACTTTCATCGTCGTCGAATTCGTACACGTCTTTCTCGGTTTCACTTTTCGCGTCTAAGTTTTCATTTATGCTAGTGGCAGTGCTATTACTGCGCTCTGACAAACGTACAGATGACCTCGTCGTTACGCGCGCACCGTCTTTTGTCTGTCGCGACGTTAACTTCGTTGGTTTTTGGCTTTTTGACGGGTCCTTTACAATATCACTAGCCGCAAAATGATTACCATTCTGATTGCAGTCCACCTGCGCATCTATTATTATTGTCGATGAATCTTCTAATTGTTTTGATTTAACTGCAGATGAATTTTCTTGGGTTGCGTCATTGAGACGTTTTTGACTTCGCAGTGTGATTCCGACCGAACTAGAATCTAAAAATAAATATTTAAAGTAATTATTCTACCTCAAAAGAAAAATGGTTGTTTAATAATGATTTTAAGAAGAAAGCAGATCTATTGGATTAATAATCCCTTTATACGAAATAAATAACTTAATAAAAATCCTTTTTCCCATTTATACAGAGAAATTTTGTTCGTATTACCTATACAATTTCAGTATACAGGAAGGCCGTTGGGAATATTTCTGGAAATGATATAAAACATTTTAAAATTTAGTAAACGATTTTATTATTTTCCGAACTATTCGCCTTTAACATCAATACAGTTTTGCATACGCTCGAACCAATTTGGAAAACATCTAGACAGTTCGTAAACCAATGTTCGGAAAAATTGCTCACCACGCACTTTTACTGATATTCGTCAAGAAATAGAAATCACAAGGTGACTCTGGCAAAAAATTCAACAATTTGACATGCCGAGTGAGAGATGGCGTTGAAGAATCATTTACCAATTTCGATTATTTCTTCTTATTTCATCGATAACTTCTGGCAAAATTGTGGTATACCAATCAGCGTT
Organism: Dermolepida albohirtum; assembly: GCA_031893035.1. Taxonomy (NCBI): domain Eukaryota; kingdom Metazoa; phylum Arthropoda; class Insecta; order Coleoptera; family Scarabaeidae; genus Dermolepida; species Dermolepida albohirtum. Next base: position 253,717 of record JAVIWB010005875.1, on the reverse strand, counting down.
TGCGTGTTCTTCAATTCTCTAAAGTTACGGTTGCCACATATTGAATTAAACAAACGATTATTTGCTCAGCCACACTGTGCAAACGAACAACTTTGGTAAGTTTTGGTTCATTTTGAAAAACCCAAACGGTGGATTGTTTGGTTCCCGGAACGTGGGACTAAATCCAAATTTCGTCCTAGCAACACTATTGTAGACAAAATTTGAAAAATCCTTATTTAATTTCGTTAGGATTTCTATGCATCATTGTACATACACTTGATTTAGAATTTCTGTCAAATTGTGTGGGATCCAACGACTGCAAAGCTTTCGTAGGTTCACATCTTCGTGAACCTACGGAATATATATTGCTTTCATATCAACGTTCAAAAATGTTTCAGTTTCACGGTATGTGAATGTTGATTTCTTTCAACCATTTCACGCACATCAATATTAATGGCAACAACAGACATCAATAGACGATCTTGACAAAATTCGTTCCAACGAGTGTCGCGTCTATGCTGGAATTCGGCAAATAAATCGTGAACACTACTTCTGGATGATGCTTCAACCCTAAAAGTCAAATAAAATCAATCAATGAATTGCATCGGAGTTAAACAACGTTTGAAACCCCAAGAAAAATCATGACTCGACTTTCACAAAATTGGTCCCCAAGAGTGACGCTTCTACATATGTTCGAATTCAGTAAACAAATTGTAAATGCTACTCCTGAATGGTACGTCATCCCTAAAAGCCAAATAATAAAGATAACTTATGCATTGCTTCGGCGTTAAACTACATTTAAAGAAGAAGAAGAAGAAAAACATTGCTTGATAATTTTCACGCGAAAGTTCCATTTTTACACAACTCTACTTTCTGTTAAATGCTGTATAAACAGAACTTTGTCACTTAAGTACGAACGGAGTTATAAGTTAGAAATATCAAACTCTACTACGTTAAATGAGTGCAAATGTTTAAGAAAAGATATCAAGCTATGTTGGTTATATAAATAGGCTTATAATGTCGGTTGATAAGGCGGGAAACTACATTCAAGTATCAAAATAGTTTATGGCTAAGTGCAGAGGTACAAAGAAAATGCCAATGTAGATGAGTTAGAAAGACAAATGTAGACCAAGACCAGAGCAACGTAATATTTTCCAACGAAACAACGAGTGTGCATGAAGAAGGAAGTAGTTCGAAAGATAGTCAAGTATCCGTAAAAACTAGTATTCACTCGGACGATCGAGCTTTATAGAACAGGTTTATGGTCCTAAAAACGACTAGATACTGCAAGAGGGGAACAATGTAAAACATCGGGACTGCGTGTGTACTCAGTTGAAGGAAGAATACAATATCACCACCGACAGACTCTTCTATAATTCGGATGTTCATCTAATAAAAAATGTATGGGGTTTAAATAAAATAAAAACCCCGGGGAAAGAAGTTGCAACCACTGCAATAACCTATTTCCAGCTAGAACCAATATTTTCGTCAACAGAAAACGATTCGTGTTAATAAAAAACTTGTGAACAGTAAATGTAAGGTCCTTAAATGCACTTTCTAACAAAACTTAGAAAACTAAAGAAAATAAACAATAATACATTTCTTTGAAGCTGTGACTAGGTGACCAATCAAAAAAAGGACAAAACCCCTCACTATGTTAATATTTGTGTCTCCGATAGGTATTTCAATAGTTAAGTTGTCATCATTAGAAGAAAATTGTGATGACAACTTCATTGTCAAAATATGTATCCAGGACACAGATAATGTAGTATAGGTTTTTTTGGCATTTTTTTAAATTAAAATAAACAATATTTAAAGTAGAGATAATACGAAAGCATGGAAATACAAATGGATGAAAAACAACCTCGCATACATTCTGCTTTACAAATGATCGAGAAGAGGGAGCATAATCTACCAACCTTTTAATAAAAAATATTGGGTCTGGGAAAAAGTTCGTGGCGTTTTTTCAGTAAAATTCAACTGGTCCCCGCATGGCGCGTGGACGAATTCATTTAAACCGAATATGCTCCATTATTATCGACAATGTTTCGCCATTTTTTTGGTAGATCCATGATCCCATCGGTGAAAAACTTCTGTGGTTTCTGGTCGAAAAACTTCAAGTAGTTTTCACAGGCTTCTTTTGAAACCAACTTAATTCCATTGAGAGAGTTCTGCAGAGATCGAAACAGATGATAGTCAGAGTGTGCTATATCCGGACTGTAAGGTGGGTGCATCAAAACTTCCCAACCAAACTCTCTCAATTTTTGACGGGTCATCAAAGAAGTGTGTGGTCGGGCGTTGTCATGATGGAAGACAACACCTTTCCTATTAATCAATTCGGGCCGTTTCCTTTCAATCGCCTGGCGTAATCTCTCTAGTTGTGCACAGTAGAGTTGAGAATCAATCGTCTGACCAGTTGGAAGTAGCTCGTAGTGGACGACCCCTCCAGTCCCACCATACACACAGCATCACTTTTTTTGGCGTCAATGTTGGCTTAGCGAACGCTTGTGACGGCTCACCATCCTTTATCCACGATCTTTTACGCTTCCGATTATCGTACGTAATCCATTTTTCATCTCCGGTTATTAAACGTTTCAGAAACGGCTCGATTTCATTCCGTTTCAGCAGCGCATCGCAGATGTTAATTCGGTCCATCATGTTTTTCACGCTCAACTCATGAGGAACCCATACGTCAAGCTTTTTTTGTAACCAGCTTTGTGTAAATGGTTCAAAACAGTTTTGTGGTCAATGCCTAGCTCCATGCCAATATCGACACTGCTGATATGCTTATCTTGTTGGACTTTTTCAAGAATTTCATCAGATTTTTCAGTGATTGGACGACCGGAGCGTGACTCATCTTTCACATTGAAATTTCCAGAACGAAAGCGAGCGAACCATTTCCGCGCAACAGATTTCGATAAAGTACCTTCACCGTACACAGCACAAATTTTATCACAAGCCTGCGCAGCGTTCTTCCCCTTATCATAATAATATTGCAGAATATAGCGAAATTTCTCATTATTCTTCTCCATTTTCAAGTGCGAATAACTTTCCAACCACTGCACCGATTACAATGTTTCTACGCTCAAACTAACGTTCGGAAGGTCATCTAAAAAACGAGCCGTCGGTGGTGTCGCTGTGACTTGTTGTTCTTTAGTTATCGGCAACCAATGCCATCTATCGGGAAAAACGCCACGAACTTTTTCCCAGACCCAATATGTAATTAGATAAATAAATACACCTTGAATTTTGGCTGCCGTTTAAAAAAGTACACACACATAACAAAATAAATTGAAGGTATATTTAATTCACATACACACGTAATTAAAAAAAAATATCTATTTAAGTCAATGCAAAAATGGGATTAATATTAAATATTATTAATTAATGTTACTTAACCCATTCTTAAAATATAGTAATTTCTCTATAGAAGCTAAATAGTGAAAGCTTGGGTATTAAATAACAGAATTTTATTGTTCATAACTGAATTTCTAGACATCCACTCTTATTTCTTTGGTGTAAACAATTTGTATTTATTCTACATTTTCAGAGCTAATTCTGATTCAATTTATTAAACATGTGATGCAACATTACCATTGTTTTGACTTGAGGGTTACCTACCTATACTCAAAACACCTTTTCCACTTTCATGGCTATCATTAAACCTTTTAACTTCGTGTGTAGCATCTGAAACAGGATCGTGATCACTATAACTCGTACTACTGCTAGCATTACTCTGTAAGTCGTCGAGCAAATTAGATCTAGATATATTATGGTTTGCGGTTTCCATTAACTCTTGATTGGCTTGACGAGCGTTTCTCCTTTGTAAACGCGATGCCCTAGATAACTTAGCACTAGTGTTATGTATACCGTTGATCACAGACTTTTTGTCATTCTTTTTCTTGTCGCGTAAATTATGAGACTCGGATACCATGTCCGTTGCACTTAAACTAGTATTAGAATTGCGATCTTTCTTTTGAAATTCCCCGATGTCGGAGAACTTGCAGCCCTGGGCTATAAGTAACTCCGCATCATATTTCGTTAGACCCTTTTGCCGCAATTCTTTTATACTAAGAGGTGCTACTATTTTATCATTGTCTTGTATATGTCCGTTACAATGATCTAAAACACCTTTACCTTGCGATTTCTGCTTAGTCCTGTTTATTCGATTATCCGTTTCGCGTAATCGATAACCGTTTTCTTCTTTTTTTTCGGATTCTTTCGCGAACGCACCAGTTCCTCTACGTTCACAAGTTTCACATTCACAATAACAATTTTTGTCGCCGAAAAAGTCTTCGCCATAGAAACAAGTAACCTCCTCGCCTTGTTCTATGTCACGTAAGACTTTTACGCAAGCAGTATCACGGCCAGTAGCAACGAATTTACAATTCGCCCTGCAGTCGTGGTTTATGTAAGCGGCTGGACCTAACCACAATTGCGCGCAGTTTTTCCTACAACTATACATTACGGAAAAATCATTCTTGCCAGGCTGTAAAAGCATTTTCTCCTCGTCTTCGGTCAATTCTGCTATGCAACCCACTAAGCATTCTATTTTCTCGTTTTTGTACCATTTGCGTGTAGCGGATATTTTTGCACCCTTTTGTCCCTCCAAGGAATAACGATAACAAGGTTTTATGACGAATCCCGATTCCTTGTCGAAAACCCTTAAGTACCTATATATCTAAAAAGAGAAACAACTGTAAGAGATTATACATATGCTGCTCTACCAGTTATTAGAATTTTTACATGCAACCATAAAAATATTTAGAAAGGAAAAAATTGTTGCCAATGCAAATTTGGGAGAATTTTTTTGAAATTCATTGATTAATTATACGGCAATTTTCTCTTTCTAGATTTTTAGTATTCGATTACAAAATAGATTATTATGAGCGTTGTATATAATTTGAATTCCTCCAATGGTACAAAAACAAAAAGATAGCTTAAAAAATTACAAAAAAATCAGTATAATATAATTTTATCCGACATAATTTCCTACATAACCACATGTTTTCAGATTATTGACATCATATCTCGTTTTCTTGTTGTTATTTGGGTGTAAGGTGTTTCAGAGTTCTGATTATTGCAACATGGGATTTTAGGCTGCAACGATGCAATGTAAAATTTTACGTGAAACTGGGGAAAACTGTTACGGAAATATTTCAACTTTTGAAGTAAGCTTATGTAGATAATGCTCTGAGTTGTACACAATGTTACGAATGGTTTACATAATTCAAAAGTGATAATCAATCAATAGAAGATGAACCTCGATCAGAAATACCATCGACTTCAACTGATGATACCTTGGTCCAGAAAATTGAGGATCTGGTGCGTTCAAACTGTCGTTTGACTATCGATTTGCAGAAAAAATACCATCTCAAATCTCAATAGTATCATGCAGTAAAATAGAATTTTACGTGAAACTAGGAAAGCTTGTATGGAAAATTTTCAATTTTTGAAGAAAACTTATGTAGATGATCTGTGTTCCACGCAATATTACAAATGGTTTACATGATTCAAAAGTGGTCATCAATCAATTGAAGATGGACTTCGGCCAGAAAGACCATCGACTTCAACAGATGACTGCCACGATTAGAAAAGCAAGGATCTAGCGGGTTCTAAAGGTCGTTTGGTTATAGGCGAATTTGCTAAGCAAATTAGCATCTCAATAAGGTCGTGCCATGACATTTTAATCGAGAAACTGGACATTTATCAAGGTGAAACAAAGTTTTTCCTACTTGAATGACCAAGCAGCAGAAAGAAAATCGAGGGATGTTTGCAATTTGCGTTTTCGGAAATGATGCAGTGTAGAATTTTGCTTACGTAGATCAAGTTCTGAGTCGCATGCAATGTTATCAGTGGTTTACACGATTTAAAAATGGTTGTCAATTAATTCAAGATGAATTTCGACCCGAAAGATCATCGACTTCAACTGATAACGCCTACGTTCAGAAAATTAAGAATCTGGTGCGTTAGAAGATCATAATCGAAGATGAGAGCTGGCTTTACGACTGAGACATTGGATCAAAAGTTGTCATCACAGTGTATTGGCAAAGGATCCCCGTGCTTAAAAAAGTACGTCAGACTTAATCCCATGTTAAAGTGATGTTTACTGATTTTTTTAATGGAATCGTTCATTTTGAATTTTTCCCAAATGTCAGTCAACCGCGGATATTATTAAGGAAACGACGCTTTTAAAAAAAAGCAACAATACTGTACAATATACCTCGATTTGTGTTAATATTTAGTAGTGCATTGGTTGGCCAACTTGTTAGCGCTACTGTAATTGATAAGTATATAATATTGGATTTACCTTTAGCAATATCTGAATCGTCAGATGATTTTATGAATACGAACAACATTCAAGGGGTATTTCTCTCGTTTAACAAGAGCATTGAAGGTAATTTGAAACCGTATGCTATATAAAATCATAAAACTATATTATATCGGAGTAAAATAGAGATTATAATCAGGGTTATTGTTCAAATTGACTTCATCAGTACTAGATGGCGGGCTATGCGGTCTTAGATTTTACTGAAAAATACTAAACTGGCGCGAAACGCAAATTTTGGAAATAAAATGTGAAATATAGACAAACGTATTTATTTATTTTATTGTAGTTTTGTAGTTTATGTATTATAAAATTATCTACATTTTCCTTTTTTTTTTTTATAAAAATTTAGGATAAATGATATAGTAAAAAATATAATTAGTATCTCAATTATTACTTAATATTTTGATATTAGAAAATACAGTGATAATGCACTATTAATATCTTCTGTATTACTAATGTTGAACAAACCTCCGAGTTCGCAGTAACATACAGTCTCGTCGGGAAGCCGATGTATATAATTAGTTACCCTTTGACAATTTAGAAATTTATTTACACCCGTCGCAGTTAACAATCCACTTTTGTGAGGCATCTTCGCGTCCCTGATATGATGCAAGCTATTGGCAGTACCTGCATGCATTCGGCTACAATCTGTTCCCGTTACTGGTTTCTCGGGGGATTGATCAACTTTAGCTATCAAAGAACATATCTGTGGAACAATAATGTATGCCCATGACATGTCTAAAATGTTTCTATTATTCAGGTGCATTTTAATATAAAACATATAAGAACCATGAGTGATTAATAAAAACCACCAATTTAAAATTAAAATTTTTGTAATAAATTTAAGCCTAATCGAAAGTAGTAAATCTAGTCTAAAAATATTTTATAAAAAAAACTCATGTTATAATACAAACGAGTAATAACAACATAACCTATAAAATGTGACTGAAAAATTTTAATTTTATAAAAAAAGTATCGGTTGTGTCATCATTTGCCAAATAACATAACCTCTAAAATATGTCAAAATATAGCTACTAAAATATATTATACTTGGAGTAGTTATTTTAATTGATCACATGTTTTATAATACCCATAATTTAGTTTACGTCAAATTATTATTTCGTGATTTATTTATTTATTTTAATACCAGCCCTTAATTATAAAGATATTATTTACATTTTGTAATATTCAAAACAAGTGGTAAAGAGAAAAGGTCTGCGACGATAGATGTCGCTGCTTAGCAGTCGGCTTTCAAGCAAAGTTAAACGACTATAGCATTATTAGAGAAGTTATATTCATTTTATAAAATGTGTATATGCATAACATTGATAAGTTTGCAATGTCAAATATGCATAAATATACTTAATTGATACTTACATGTTCTTCTACTCGCTTTTGTGGATTTTTACCTTTAGGTCTAGGCATCCATTCACCTTTTGAGATTCTACTATACGCTTTTTCGTAGTTTTGTGTACGAATAAAATCGCTCATAATGCTTTTTAATTCGGCATTGTTTATTTTCTGAGGTTGGTATCGTACGTTCATTTTATGGGTTGCGAAACCTAGATATGGATCGAGAACTAAAGATGTGGCTAAGTCATCATTTTCCGATAATTCCCTGGGATTCATACCCGCAGGCTGCATTTTGTTGAGATATGGCCGTGAGGGTACATCAACAACCATTCTGATTACTAAAAAAAAAAAACAACAAATTACTAGACGTATATGTTTATGATAGGACGGATATGTCGTTAGATATTTTATGAATGAGTCGTAGATAAATTCGGATAAAGAAATAACTTTTTATATCTAAGTAAGATAACTAAGCAGAATTATTGAATTATTTAATATACACGTTTAAATATAAAATTTTAAATATACAAATTTCTTTCATGTAAACTGAAAGTTATGTTCGAATGTTGATCAAAAAGTCTCGAAATTTTATTTACAATGTAATGACTATTCATTACCGAATATTTGCAGAATTATGTAATTATCATTATTAACAAAATACAAATACATAAAATGAACTTGAATGTTATAATGCAAATTAAAAAACTCTTGGATTGTACTGATATTTTTTTTGGGGGGAATTTAAGTTAGTTCTTCTTTTTGAATTTATATTTTATTTCTGGATATTAATGAAAATTGTATAACTTTACTTTACTTTATTATATACATTTTTATTATACAAGTTTTTCTGTTTTAGGTATATTATATACCTTTAAAATAGATTGACGAAATTCTTAAATTATTCAACTAAGTTTAATAGGCTTAATAGTTCCTTTGTTGTTTTGATATTATTTTATTTTTAAGTTACGTCAAATTTGTTTTGAATGCAGAATACTTTAAATTGAAGCGAGACAACGAAATCTGGTGGGCGCTAGTACAAGGAAACTAATAAATTGCTGTGGCAACATGTAACTTTACATAATTAAAATTTATAAGTACCTGGTTTATTGCATTTTTAGAGTAAATGTTATAAATTTAGATCAAACTGGTAAACAGTTAAAAACATATAATGTAAATGGAAATCTGAAGAATATATATAAAATAACTTACTAATTAAACAAATGTTACTTATTTTAAAGTTTAACAATTTTTTAAAAATTCCAGACAATATTAATAAATGCCAGAGAATTGTTTAAATTAGTAACTATCTGTAGTATTACTACATGATTTATTTTTCTAATAAGTTAAACTTTAGTTTCTCACTTGATATTATTAAAGGAACAGTAAACTGCATAAAAAGTAAATAGATAAATGCATTTTACAAAGGCCATACATAATCATAATACTGTGGTAATATAGAATATAATGTGGATTTACTTAGTACATATGTCCTAACCTTAATTTTTTGTTATAATCTTACCTGAGATACTCACAAGTTCCTCTGTGAAAATTGCATATCAAGAAACTTGTTAACACTGTTTTATAATACTTATTTATTCACCACCCACTAATTTTCACTAAGGAAGCCTAAATTAACAACAAAAATGTATATACAATAACATAACCTCTTATTCACAAGTGTATAGCAGACATTCTTGAGATAAGGTAAAAGCACTGTATTTTAAACATAAGAACTCAAATTAATTGAACTTCGAGACTTTTTGAGGGCCAATTTGGATTATTGCTATACTTCAATAAATGTAAACAAACATGAGGTTATAGCTTTAAGGGTGTTGTTCAAGGTCAACGAACAGGCTGACAACAAAGAAATCTCAGGATTTTTTAATACCTATGTCTTAGGCACTCCCACAATATTTGCAATGAAAATTATAGTAATCAATCAATTACACACACTATCACATAAACAATCATAGCAAGAACTACATTAGATAGTAATGCTTCACATAAAAACAGATATTTCCATAATAGTAACCCATTTTTTAAGCCGGAACATCAATGGCGTACGACCCGTAGCCATTGGTTCTTACACGTCAAACGATAAATTTACCACTAAACTGAATTACTTTTGTGTAAACTCGGTTATTAAAACAATCTCTACACTTAAACAATGTTATTAATTACCACTTTTTGGTATATGACGACCCACGAAATCCACATTATACAAAAACTTTTCTACAAGTCCTAGAACTCAGAGACGCTCGAAATCAATCATGGCAGTTCGTTTGTCTCATAATTATTTATTTACATATTCTTCTTTGTAGGCCATTGTTGAAGTAATAAATAGGGCAATATTGATTCATATTTAAATATTTAATTTATTTGCATGAACTGCATTGTCATAAAACATTTTGTTAGTCTAGTTCAAGTAGCAACTATTTAAACAACAAGCAAAATGGTCTAGCAAAGATCAAAACCACCTTTTCATAATATAATTTTCGTGTTTTTCAACTTGCGAAATTTTGAACAATATACGTGCATTTTATTTATAAGTTGTTCCTATTACCAAGTATTTCTTATTAATTTATTAAAGGCTATAAAACACTTTTGCTTATATTTCTTTAAAAAAAAAGTAAAGATGTCGCCACTAAGCTATTTCTTCACCGTAAAATATAATTTTTTTTTATTAATTTTACCTAATATCTAGTATATTTAATAAGATAATTTAAAATGCTTTATATGTGATCAGTTTATAGAAGTCAACAAAAATCAACAGAAAAATTATACAATGCCGACCAAAAGTACGTTCCCTGAAATTTGATGGCATTAAAAATATTCAAGGCATAAAGATATAAGCTTAGGAATATATTTAATTAAAAATTAATGAAATAAATATCATTTATTTCATATTTTTTATTGTTTAAATTTTTTATTTTATATAAAAATTGTTTGATATTACAAAAATGATTATATGATTTTTGACATTTTAGTTCAATATATACTTTCACTATCTATAATATGTGACTATATTTTTTATCGATTATGAATATATACAGCAAATAATAAGAAAAAGATATACTTACTTTTTATTTTTCTAATTTTTAAAAATTGAACCCCATATTTAATTCTACAAATCTAGGAAAATAAAGTAACTTAACGTATTTACAACGTTTTATTTATTTTAGACACGATGCGTTTATGCAATAAGGATGGATTTGTGTGAAGCAAAACAGATGTTATTAACAAATGTAGATACTTCTTAAAGTTAAAAGAGAATGGGTAAGTTAATGGCTTAAAGAATGCAGTGGTGTATCTCCCCATTTGAAATCATCTTGATATGTAACATAAAATAGCCAGTAACACAAATTCAAAAGTCCGAAAGACGTTGGAAAAAGTATTCTCGCAACTCTATCAATATAAGAAACGCTGTTAATATGTCTTACACCATGCTCATTAATGCCTGAAATAAAAAAGATTTAATTAAAGTTCACATTTTCGGACGGTATATTAAACTTTGCTGACCATGAGCTCCAGTAGCTTCTCTTTGTCTCTGTTTGCGAAATTTGTCATCACCTTTTAAACAATATAAAAACTGCCTCCATTTTGGAAGTTTATTTTCAGTTTGTGTTGTTTTCTCAATTGTTAATTTAACAGGTTGTTGTGACTGAACAATTTCCGTTGCTAGTGTTACTTTGCGATTATCATAATGAAGCGATGGATCCTAAAATATGTAAGATTATATTTTCACAATTGTATTAATATTTGCAATCACCCAAATAATGACATATAATCATGCTCCAAATTGAAGTTATGTTTAATAAATAGAACCAATATAGAGCCAGGGCCTAAAATAGACATTTTAATAAAAAGTAAGTGAAAGTAAAGTTTTTCTTTTTTCTAATAATTAATCATATTTAAATTACGTTTACAATATAGAAAACAATGTCAGGCAAATTCTTTCGTGATTATTTTGTAGATTTTTCCTAAAATTCACCAGATTCATCTTCATCATCATACTATTCAGCATCATCGTAGCTTAATTGATTGCTGGCTTGAGTTTCTTCACATGTTTTCACATTTTTTGCTACACAGGTTCTTTTATATTTTGGTAGCAAAACTTTTCCACTATCACCGTCACTTTCTTTTTTGCAGCATTTCTTTTAGTCTCCAATTTCTTCTCCTTTTATTGCATTCTCTTCAAGTTCTGACTTGTATGGAGTTGATTTCGGAATGTTGTTTTCTTTTGGAAACTGTTTTAGATTTAGAAGGTGCAGAAAACGGTATGAAATATTCAAATGTTGGATCTGATTCATTTGCATTTGATGGATCAAGTTCTGGAGTTCTATTACTACGTTATTTATGTTTGGTTATTCGTGGTTCTGCGTTTTTTGATCTTGTGCCTCTTTCTGGAATTATAGTGTTTCCTTCATGGACAGTGTTACATTGCATCAAAATTTCCTGCATTAACAGTCTCAAGAGAAGTGCTGAATTTTGTAACTAACTCTTTGATGAAATATATTTAGTATATGAAAATTAAAATTCATATTATTTCCTAAAATAATTTCGTCATCGTCAAAGATATCGCGATTTAATGGAATTGATAATTTTCTGAATTGCTATGAGGGAAAATGCTTTATGTACAAGTTCTGCAATTTTGAATGGAATGATTTACTCACGAGGATGTGTTTTTATATATTCATTACAGATATGCTTCAAGGAAAAAAAGAAGCTGACATAGTTTGCAACCTATGGGATACATGGAGTGAAATTGTTAGAAATATAATACCATTGTTTTTCCAAAGACTGTATGCTACTAAAGTGTAATAGGTACAATGATTGTCCAATACCAAGAGAACTAGACTGTGTTTGGTTGAATTTACAAATATTTTGAAATATTCAAGCAATCTGGTACGTAGACTTCCGCGGTCGTTGTCCATATTATCTTCTTCTGGGCTTCCGGGCTGGAACCGCGTCACTGGTATAGCTGCCGACGTTTCGTACTTACTCGTATGGGACATCTTCAGAGCTCAACTACTGCTACTGTGACGCGGTTCCAGCCCGAAAGCCCAGATGAAGATATTCAAGCAATTCTCAGAATAATGTTTCAGTAATCCACTCTTTCTCAGAACAACATATAGTCTTCTAGGTGGTCTATTGTTTTTACAAAGTTAAAACTCATGATCTTGCATTCATATATCAATATCGGAGATATGTATATTCTGGATGTTGTGTGTAATATATAGAAGAAAAGCTTAAAAACCGCATTCGAGATACTACACACATAACTACATTAATGCTAGTTATAAATTGAATTTGTAAATGTTGCCAATATTGCGTTGAAAGCAAAAACGCTCTTTTTGGGTAACTACTACGAACCTTTATCTTTCTTTGTGTTTTGTTTTCGGCTGTATATCCATGAAAAAATTTAAAAAAGAATGGCTTTTTATTAGATGACTATGGAATTTCCTTTTCTTTGTCATTTCTCAAAAATTTTGTTAAGGAACACTCATAAATTTGCATATTGGTAAGAACTATATAACGTTACCTACCAGTTTATTTAGGGAAAAATAGTGTAATTATAGTACTAGTTATCCAATTTAAATATACCAGTATATACTTTGACTGATATAAAATTGTAAATTTAGCTTCTACAGTAATGGACCCTTTTTATCGAATGGTCTGGATAATGAATACAATTGATTCTAAGAAGTTAATGCTTTTCATCTTTTTCCGAAAAACGTAGAAAAATTATAGAAATCGTCCACATAATTTATTTTTTAAATGTTTTCGTGGCTTTAGTTAAAGTAATATGAATATAATATGTAGTGTTTTATTAGATTATTGGTTATTTAATTCTATACTAAAATGAAGAAAATATTTTTCTACAATATTTTTATTAAGAACTTTTAAAAATCTTCTCTTCTTAGATTTACTCACGTTAAATTTTGGACAAATTAATGAGTTTTTCCTTCTCGCTACTCCTTGTAAATAATTATTTTCTGCTACCAAATTACTTGTAACACCCACAAATACCTCTTCGGACTCATCTAAATCTTCCCATTCCTCTTCATCTAATGGTATTTCTCCACTTCCGACTTTAGTAAAATAATGTACACCGGCAAACTCCAGTAAAGTTGCGATGCAATAAAAAAAACTCATCAGTATAAACCAATCGAGAGCGGTCGCGTACCGAACTTTTGGCAAATCGGTGCGTGAATCTAAACTTATCGTTGATAAAGTTAGGACCGTTGTTATGCCGAGCCCAACTCTATCGCTGGTTGCCTCTCTGTGAATCCAAAAGGAGACCCAAGACAGAACGACGATCAATATGCACGGAACATACACCTGTATAAGAAAATAGCCGGTGTGTCTTTGCAAATTGAAAGAGACTTGTAGTACGGAGAAGTCGCCTGGAAAAGACAGCTTAATTATTCACGAAATTAAGTTTCAATTACGGTTGTGCCTTCGCGTCTAGTAAACGTGAAGTTGCGGTAGGGAAAGCTCATCAAATCGAACTGTGATAGTGTCATTCCCGGGACGAAGTTGACACTTTGCTTGTCTTGCCATTGGTAGATCAATTCGCGAGATGTATAGGCATCTACGAATACAATCACTTAAAATGATTTATACAAATTGATCAGATTAATATGCGAATTCGTGAAGAAAAAATTATCTGCATTTCTTTGAATGACAGTTTCTTTCTTATAGTAATAAATGTGTCGAATCATTGATGAGATTAAGAATTAATGAGATTTAAATGCTTTATTAAAACTACTTGGGTATGAAATTTATGTTTTCTATTCATAGAAGTTTGGATTTAGTGTAAATTTTTGTATAAATGAGGTATAAGTGAAACTTAATTGTACGCCCAAATGTTTTTGAATTTAAAAACAGTGTGCTCGCTTGCGTATCTGCATTCATATTTTCAATTAAAGTCCAAGTATAATATACTGCACAGGTGAACTTTTCAGAAACTACTGAATTTATGCAAGATGAGAGAGGGAGGCAAATAAATTTGTTTTGCCATGTACTACACGAGAAAAATACATTTAATTCGTATAGCAGGTTAGGGACTTTCCACATCGTCTATTCACTTTTTTCACAAGACATTCCGAAATTATCTGCCTCGTGTAAGATACTGTAAAACAAATTTATTAGTCTTGCTCTGATACATCGTATAAAGTCCTATAGTTTCTGATTTATCTTCCAGTGCCGTATACATATATATCTCAAACCAGGATTCAAACTAGATATATTTCATATATGTAAGTGTTTCTATGAATTCTTGATGCAATTCTTACAACTGCCTAGAATTAATGGGCACGATTGACGGTCCATCGGAAAGGTTCGAAGTTCCATAGGGCACTTGGCTTTTATAGTTAACCTGTAACAATTTAAAAGTTATGTCTTTCATATTCAAAGAGAATTAATTATTGCTATTTGCTATATACACATACATATGTATGTACCATGTTACTCGAAAAGTTCGCAGTGATTTTTATACAGAATTCCATAAACAGGTTAACGCAATTTTTCTTTTATCTTGTTATCTTCCTTCGCATAAAAATTGCTCCAGATCCACTTTACGAGTCTTTGAATTATCGTATTTTTTAAAAAGTGGATTTTGTAAAGAATGGAATGAATACGCAGTAATTAAAGGGTGTAATCTGGTACGTAGACTTCCGCGGCCACGAGCAGCCCAGAGGCAGATAATAAAAAGGGAAATGTTTGTAGAACATGGTGGTGGGGCGAAATATTTCAATTATATTGAAAGCAGTTATTGTCATGTCTGTAAAGACGCATAAGTACGCCCATTGTCATGATGGAGGACAATCTCCTTTCTATTGTTAAGTTCAAGTCGCTTTTTAACAACTCCTACTTTTTGCGGATCAAATTGCTTGCAATAACCAAAACTCGCGAATGATTGTTTTCTCGTTTCCTCATTTGTTACATTTCGAAAGATATCGTTAGACGAACTCTAGGAATATAACAACGTAATATCGTTCTATAAACAGACACAGTCAACCAGTGACGAAACTTACTAAAAATCTTGAAATAACCAGCATAAACATTCAGAAATTAAGCATTCGTGAAGATTATTAAGGAAAAGTAAGAATGGAAGACGCCCTTTGAAACATGGGGTTAAACACTTAAACGATTACGATTTAGATGAGGAACAATATATATTTAACATAATTAAGAAGGTTCACAAATAAGACTCGATAATTTGTATTATATTTGAAGGTGGAATGTTATTCACAGTCAAATGCTTTAAAAATATTTACATAAATTGTATATATCAATCCGGTACCTATGATCAAGTGCGTCTGATATACGAGGGAGCGTTTTTATATTCGCGGAATGAGCGGGTTGTAGAGGGGTGAGTAGGCGCATTGGGGGCGTGGCCTGTGCAGCGACTCATGATTAGTATAAATACGAAGTTTCATTGTTATTAGACAGTTAGTCTTTGAGCTATCGTCAACCAAGTAACATAATCAGGAGTGAAAAGTGAAATATGGAAAAAATCGAATATCGTGCCGTTATAAAGTTCCTTACCAGGCAAGGAAAATCAGTCGCGACCATAATGAATGAGATGTTATTGGTTTACGGCGACTCTTGGCCAGGAAAAACCATGGTGTACAAGTGGCATAGTTTATTTAAACAAGGAAGGGAATCCCTTGAAGACGACCCGAGGCCGGGCAGGAGCATTGAGGTGACCACGCCAGCACTTATCCAAAAAGTTGAACAAATTGTACTCGAAGATGCTCGACTAAAGAAGAAACAACTCGCAGAAATGGTTGGAGTATGCGATACAACAATTTTTAAAATCCTACACGATCATCTCGGCATGTCTAAGGTCAGCGCAAGATGGGTGCCGAGCATGCTCACGCCGCCGCAAAAACAACAGCGCGTAGAGTGTTCGCGTGCATTTTTGGACCTCTGCAGTGAAGACAAGGATGGTGTATTGAGTGGAATTGTTACTGGAGACGAAACTTGGGTTCATCATTATGAACCTGAGCCCAAACAAGACTCCATGCAGTGTCATAAAAAGGGCACAGCACCTCCCAAAAAATTTAAAGTGTCACAATCAGCTGGGAAACTCATGGCAACGGTATTTTGGGACTCGGAAGGAATATTGTTGATTGATTATAAAGATAAAGGTGTTTCTATAACCGGAGAATATTACGCTTCAATATTAGAGCGACTAAAAGAAGCCATTAAAGAGAAAAGACGGGGAAAATTGACAAAAGGTGTTCTGCTTTTGCACGACAACGCGCCCGTCCACAAGAGCCGCGTTGCGTTTGCTGCCCTGCATAAGGTGGGCTTCGAAATTGTGAATCACCCACCCTACAGCCCAGACCTGGCCCCGAGTGATTATTACCTGTTTCCTAAAATGAAAAAAGAGCTGCGGGGTAAAAAATTTACTGCCGATGATGAAGTCAAGGAGGCAGTTTCGGCGTATTTTGCAGATAAAGAGAAATCATTTTTTTATGAGGGTATAAATAAATTAATTGAAAGATGTGAAAAATGTATCCGTCTTGCAGGTGAATATATTGAAAAAGAAAAATAATTTGGTTTTTTTATTTCCACCCTTTGTCCCCCATTCCGCGAATATAAAAACGCTCCCTCGTATAATGAGAAAAATAATAAGGATATGTCGCCGTAGATCGTTTCTTAGTATAGTTATATTGATAAAGAGATAGCTGATTTTCTATGTGATTATAAAATAAATTGTAAGTATAGTCATATAGACAGAGGGCGATAGATCTTATCATTGTTGTTTCCAGATCTATGTACAGGATTTATAAGCGATACTTTCCACGTTTCAGGATGCTAATCATTGATTCTAATTTAGGTTGTGAACTTATTGTAATTTGTATATTTGATAAAGTTTAGTTACCGATGGTCTTTGTTCAGTGTATAAAATATTTCCAGAATTTTTCATCAGCTTGTTGAAACAAATTAACAGGGAAAATAATATTTTTTGTAGCTGTTTAGTAATATTTCTTAACAACACATAAATTAAAGTCACGTTTTAGCGCTTAAACGACTGCGATTTTGCTCAAATAATTTTCTAAATTACACACATTAATCTTGTGCTTTTAATAATTAAGAATTTTTAATTGGGCGTCATGTTTTCTAAATGAAAATATTCCCTTATTTGAATTTATGTAATATCATTTTTAAGGCAAAAAAATCAATATGATATATGCAGATGAAACATGGATTTAATATTATGGTTTAGGAAAGTTTCTCGAGGGATACTTGACTATAATGATGATGTGGATATTGAACATAATGTATTTTAAAGTTCTGGTAACAACTTTACGAATTTATAATTGCTACATTCATATTGGAGTTACGAATGATATTTATTATTAACACACAAATTAGAATTTTGGAAAAATAAAGATGAAGCAGATTAAAAGATTTCTTTCTTATACTTATCAGAGATTTACCATCTCTTAATTTTATCCTTGGACTAATATATAAACTATAAATATTTTTTAGATATTACCTAAATACATTTTTAAAGTAATAAAAAATTATTTAAACTTCTCAGAGTTTGAATGGAAAGCGCACGGTAAACAAAAACAAACAAGTTTGTTAGTCATAAAATTAAAGTTTATGAGAAATAACGTATTTAAGGGCGTATAATTAAACCACCATTTAACTTTTAAACTGCATATATGTACGTAATAACTCACCTCATAGAATATAGAATACCGCCGTCTTGACTGATTCGCAGTAACTTGTTAGGTACCGTAATTGTATGCACGTATGAGTTTTTCCCATTGTAAAAGTAAGTATCAGGACGCCATATTCTCTCCAACATTTTAATAGACAAGGAGAGTGACTTAATTGGACCTAAAAAGGATAACCGACGATCTCTCCAATATTGCCTGAAATAGCAATCCATTGAATATTCCTGGAAAATATCATATTATTATTAAAGTTTGGAATATTTGTTTCAGTTTTAATTCTTATTGATATTACAGGGAGAATAATAATAATAACAAATGTTTTCTGTACATTCTGTCAAATGTATATCGGAAGTTGTTTATTAAGGTGTTTTTATTAAAGCGTTTTTTGAAAATGATTTTCTTTTGCTTTAAGTTGGCACCTATACATGAAAGAAATTAGCCACCTTGACAACGAAACAACAAAACAAAAGAGCTACAAAGTTTTTAGTAATTTTATTTTTCAACGTAGTCTGTCTTAACTTCAAGGCACTTGCAAATTAAAATATTAAAGGATGCAGCCGAATCTGGACTATATGGTATATTGGCGGCCTCCAGATCTCTCGGTTTTATAATTCGAACATGCCGATACTTTCATAATATGGACACTTTGAAAACTCTTTTCTTTGCTCATGTTGTTTCCAAACTGGAATATGCATCTATAGTTTGGTACCCCATCTACAAATCTCAAACTAGCCTCCTGGAACAGATACAACGCAAATTTCTGAAATACCTCTCTTTTAAATGTGATGGTCGATATCCTGCCCGTGCAGTAAATTACAATGATATCGTATCGCTGTCTGATAGGAGAAATACTCTTAGCGCGTTATTTATGCAGAGTGTCGTTGCTGGGGGTGTTGATACGCCGGATTTACTGTCGCGTGTTTATTTCATTGTTCCACGCCTGGGATCTAGGACAAATCAACTAATTTATGTCCCTACGGCAAGGACCAATATTTTGCTGAAGGCCCCTTTGGTTCATTCGGCGGTGAATTTCAACAATCTGCAGTACGATTTGCTGTGACCACTATTTGTATGAATATATTTTGTTTTAAGATACATATTTCATTTTCACAATGTAACTATGGTTTAATTTTTTTTTTGTATTTCTTTGTTTGTTACCCGTTTTGGAGTAATAATCTCTGTTGGGTAACTTAATAAATATTATTATTAATATTATTATTATTATTATTATTGTCATGAAGAAAGATGACTTCTTATGACTGGACGTAATTTGTTAATAGCCGCACGTAATTTTGTTAACGTACTAGTACGTAGGAATGCTACTATTGTAGTCCACTTTGACCTATATTAAACCAAAACAATTTTCGCTTAGCACTGAAAGATGGTGGCCATATACTTTTCAGTTGAAGATTATGTGTAGGAGTTTGAATGCGAAGAAACCTGATGAATTCATTGGAAAATCTGATTTTGTTTCTGGGCCCCAGTCCTGTCTTATTGACTGTCACTACTTTAAAGGAAAAACGAGCATCTACATCCAAAAATACCAAATCGCTTTGGGAAATCTTGGAACTCACCCTGTTGCTACCCATGCCTAGTTTATCGTGTAGAATTGTTAATGTTTGGTTCAGCAGTATTTAGTGGTTATTAATCACGGCTATAGAACACTTACATTAGGACTTTTTTGGACGAATTGACATAGGAAACACGCTATACTTAAAGTTTCTATATGATTATTGAGATTAGGCCAGCATATATAAGATCGCAATAAACGTTTGGTTTTTATAATTCTTGTATGAGTTTTATGTAATTTACTAAAAATTTCTTTTGTTAATTTTCCGGAATGTTCCCACGATGTTCCCACACTGAAACATTATTTACCATATTAATTTCATTATGACGTCTGAAAACTGGTTTTAAAAGAACTTCTCGTATTTCTCAAGGCATGTACAAACTTGAAATAAATCTTTTCTGGTGCTCTCTTCAAAATCAAATAATTTAATATTTATTTCCTCACATTTAATGTAATTTATTTGCTAAAAATCACATTCATCAATTTCGCAAGTGACACGTTTGATATCAAAATTAATATCCACTAACGAAACAAGCATATCTTTGCAGGCATAATAGGAATCCCTTCTTCGGTTCGAATATTGAAACTAAGGCTTTGTTAACGGTAACTAAAATAAATTTTGTACCGTACAAACATTGAAAAAAACGTTTTACATCGAAAACTATACTAGACGCTTCTCCATCTATTTGATTCTATTTCTCTTATTGTACACTTAAAGTACGAGATGCGAAGTAAATTGGCCTTTCAACCCCATTTTCAAATACATGGGATAAAACCGGCCCAACTCCATATCCTGAAGTGTTCACTATTAAATTAATCGAAACTTGTAGATTAAAATGTACTAGAAAATTATTCAATTGACGTTAATATGTTAATACGTAACATGTATTTATTGTCGTCTTGTAATATATTTTAATAATAATAATAATAATAATAGTTTATTTCCAAAAAGAAAAGGAAGAAATATACAAGTTTATCCCTACAGTAAGTCAAAATACAATTATTTCCATAATTTTCCCCTCTTCTCCCCCTGGAAATCACAGGGTGCCTATCAACTTCAAACAAAGTTGTTCTTCCTATGCACCCTGAGACTAACAAACAAATTGACAAAAAAAAGAAAATGCCTAAAAACTAACTTAACCTAAAATTCTGTAAGTAAATACATCGGGAAAAGAAAAAAAAACTTTTTTCAATGATACACAAGTTGAATTCAAATAATCAGATGAAGAGAAGATAACACACAGCTATCTGAACAACAACTCTTGCTTCAAGAGAAATCTAAAACGTGGAAGGGAGAAGCACTTAAATTTACTAGGCACAGCATTGTAGACTTTAGCAATCTGGTATGAATACGAGCGCTCATACAATGCCGTTCGATGCACAGGCGATGTGAGTGTGCCCCCAAATCTCAAATTTAATGTGTGCACATCTGTTCTGAATGTAATTTTATTATATAAGTGCGCAGTGTGGCCCACACACCACGATTCTATGAAACAGAGTGGCCATCTGCAAAGTTCGTCTGTCTCTCATATTTAACCATCCGGCCACACTCGATTTGTGTGTAATGTGGTCAAATTTCTTTATACCGAATATCAATCTAAGACAAGAATTCTGGACTCTCTGAATACGTGAGACAGAATTAGCACTTAAACATGGACCATACAATTCACAGCCAAACGAAAAATGCGACAACACCAACGAGTCGCACAGGCTACGCTTGGTATCAATCGCAAGACAGTGCCTATGGGGGAATATTAACTTTAAATTGACGTAAGCACGTCTAACGCATTGAAGAACATGCGTATCAAATCTCAGTTGAGTGTCCTAAGTTTTTCGACTCAGATTGAACAAGTAGATCTACACCTGCAATATTAAGATTTACATTACTTTGAAGGGAAACACCACTCCTATTTCCGAAAAGGAGAACCACTGTCTTTGAAGGATTCAAGACAAGTGCACGTCGAGATGAAAATTCTGAAATCGAATTCAGGTCACAATTAATATGCTGTATAGCCACCAGATTATCAGCGGCAGAAAATGAATGATAGATCTGAATATCATCAGCATATATATATGCATTCTGCAGTGCCTCAGACTCGTATGAATTGATGAATTGATTCTGTATACTTTATAACCCATTTGTTTATATTTATATTGTTTTATATTTGAATAAAGAAAATAACAGCGCCATACATATAACTACGACAAAATATTTTTTCTATATGCTGAGGAAAAATTGTATGGCTCAAACAATATAAAGAAGTATATAGTTTTTTAATTCCCTCTAGTATATATATATATATATATATATATATATATATATATATATATTTTTTTTTCGGAAAACAGTTAGATGTAATTAACTTTTTCGTTGTGTAAAATATTGGAGAATATCATTACTTAACCTCATCTCAGTTGGTGGAAGAAGATTCGACGTTAATTATAAACGATAGCAAAATGTTCGTGATGAAGGAAAACTTGATGAAAAATTCATTACATTTAATGAAAAATGAATTCGGTTGCTATCGTAGTTACATGGTCTGTGTTTCCTCTTTTCGAATCGATTCTCTTAATACAAGGCCGGTTGTGAAGTAGTATATAATAATTATTTATTCAGTTTTTCATGCGCAATTTAATTACGAAGTTATATAAGCTTAAGTTTTGTGTAATAATTGTCATAAACATCTTGACAGTAATCAAGCTTACTCAGAAATTTATTTAAAATGATATCAACCAAGATTCATTCATTCCTAGAAAGAAGGTCTTCGCCAATGATTTGAGGATTTTAGGCCAATATTTCACCACGCTGACCGTTGCGTGTTGTTGGATGAATAATGTGAAGGACTTAATGATGTGAGTAGGATTTAGAGTGTAGAATAGTTTCTTCCAAGTTTTGGAAGGTTGGAGCGAATCAAGGCTTATGTATAGCATAATATACCTATCTTCACCGAGATCGTAAGTAAAGCATATTCGTTTTCTTTATTTAAGGCTTTCCAAATGTTTTTGTTTGTGTAATTCGTCAAATATTCTACCTAATTGAGTTTCCTAGGAGCTATGCAATTCTTAACCTGTTAATACGAAGCTGATATTTTATACGCGATGAAAGACATACACAGAATGGAGTGTCGGTCATTATACCACAAAAATAAAATAACATAAGTTTGTGTGTGACCCAATAAGTGATAGAATAATAACACTAAAACTTGAAGCAAGATTCTTCATCTTTCATATACATACATGTTTTGAATCAAGACATCATAATGTACCATAATCACCTAACAGAATCTTGTAGCATACAAGTGAGTTGTCCGTTGCAATTATAAAGACAAGGAATAAGGGGAGGAACGAAGTTATTCTATCGAACTGGATATTACAAGATGTTAATTAGAAATTATCACAACAATATCTTTTCAACATTTTTAATGGATTTTATGTAGAAGTATTGAAAGAATATGACGAGTGTTTCACGAATTTCTGCAGACATCTATGACAGCTATCGGTGATTCACTTAAACCTTTAGATTGCATGGACGGTAAAAAAATGGTACATACACTTTAAGTTTAGCTTAAAGTACAGCCTAAAGAATTAATAATTTGCTAAATATGTAAATAGCTGTTTTGTAGACATTTAACTGAAAAAATACGAGAGATTAGGATTTAGGACAAGTACTACCAATGTTTTATTTGTCAACCCTAAAGATCGATGCTTTTATCATATTTCGTATAGTGCTGCTCTGCTTAGACATTACGGAAACTATACTTTGAAAACATTTTCAAAATCTGTTTAAAACAACTGTTCTTTAAAGTCTTTTTGTTTAGGAGTATAGATAGAGACATTTTTAGAGTCCAAAAATTTAGTCTAAATAGCCACGTGTGCATGAACATTATCGCAAGTAAAGCTTACACTTTACAATCAGGTTAGATTGTTTTCTGAGGATATGATATCTATAATACGTATATACATCATCCTCCTGTAACAGAAAAAGGTTATGACCGTAGTGGTAGATTTTTGGTGGTCTTATGGCTATCCGTTACATACTATACTGTTTCATTTCTGAATCAGAATAATGCACCCAAGTTTCAACTATTGTAATAATCATTTTCCTTCTTCATCTATTTCTTTTGAAGACACTGTTACCTCAAAAGTGCTAATTTATTCTCTTTTTGATTCAATGTTAGCAGTGAACACAAATTCTAGACCAATTTGAATATTTCTTGAAGAGAGCAAAAGAGATTTTTAAGAATGTTAAAAAGTTGCGAAATACATACCTAAACATGTATTTGTGTGAATAATTACTGCTCCAGTGTTGATGGTTTGCTCAGTTAGCATGCAACTTCTGAATAAACTTGCAATTCGCGATCTTACCAATCATTTTTAAACACTTTAAGTCATATCACAATTTTCGAAGACTGCCAAACTCGAACAAAATATTCATGGCACTAGCGTCTTTGTAACAGATAGCGCTAGTTCATTTTCCTTAGAGACGTAAGCATCTGTCTTTGTAGTACACCGTAAGACAGTTCTAGCTTCTGTTTTGAAAATATTGAGCGATTTAATTGAATGTTTGGAATTTTGAAAATGTAGGCCCGAAGGTGCATTTTTGATATACCGGGTGTCTCATGACACAGTTTAAGGATGTGTTACTAAAGCAACTTCAATATAAAAATGTCTAAAGAACATATGCTCAAAATTCTATCGTAACAGAGCGATAAGCATTTGTAGTTTTACCAATGCAGGTATTCTGTACCGCTACAAAAATAAACTTAATGAAAATTATTTGAAAAGAAGTCGCACCAGAAAAGAGAGACGTTGATTGGATTAAACCCACCGCACATGACACGACAATTTTCCCAATCATCCAACGTCCATCATGCAAATGTTCACGACCGTATGAGTAAGCTAGTATACCTCAAGAAGCTCGATGATTGGGTTGTTCATGAATTCAAAGTTCATTTTACGGGACCTATGAGCAAAGGTAACGATCATTTTTTTGAAAAGAGTAATGAGAAACACACATTCCTCGAAGGAAATGTGTAGTGGGATTTTAAAGGTGTGTTTTTCAAGCTCATATCAAAGAACAAACAATTAATTCTAACAGTGTATACTGTCGAAAATTGGACAATTTGAAACAATTCATTATCTAGAAATGTCCAGATCTTCCTAATTTCAAAGTAATGGTTTTCATCATGACAACGCAAAACTACAAGAAAGTTTGGTCGTCCGTCAATAATTATCGAATTTTGGATGGGATGTGCTGCTACAATAACAATACTCGTCGGACTTTACGCCTTTATTCTTCTAATGTTTCATTCAATTTAAAATTCTTTGGGCGGTGTAACATTCGACTTAATGGTGCTGTGAATCAACATCATGTAAAGCTTTGCGCCGATAAAACTATAAATGAAAAAATAAGGTCGCCGAAAGATTATCCAGGATTGGCTAAAAAAACGGGCAATATACAACTGAATCGCTTTTTCTATATTAATAAGTAGCTTTTGAAAAACAAGTAAAGTACTTTTCCAACATTTTCTGTTTTTCAGTATTCAGTATATCATCGCAGACGACCCTAATATTCTTGCATTTTCAAAATTATTTAGCTTCTTGGAAAAAAATCTAATAATTTTGTTAACAAAGTAGAGGAAAGATAATCGTATGAATTAAAAGAGTTTGGATTAATACATATTGTATTTGTAGTAAGTATTAACGAACAATTTCGAAATCAGACGTCGTAACTGTTTAAGACGTAAAACTTATATATTATTTTGTATAATTAAAAAATATGAACGTAAATGAAAAGGGGGGTAGACTTACCATATCTAACTCTGACACAGGACCCATACTTCTAATCAAAATATTAGTTTGAACAATTGTAGGTCGATCTGAAAAATAGAACAGTAAAATATTTACGTTTGCACGTTTTCCAAATTTTCTACATAGTACAGAACCTGTGGAGCAATATATTAAGTTAAATATTTTCGTAAATTTTCAAGACTGTCTCTTTATAAAAAGGTAACTGTTTCAGGTATCTCATAAAAGGCATTCTTTAAGTATGTGCGGCGTGCATAGTAAACTTCAAAGGTCCGTTTGTTAGGGGACATTGTTAACGAAATACCATTACGTGAATAATATTTGCATTAAAACGGTAGGCTGTACGTGGAAAAGAATCGACCAAGTTATTTATCATATTAACGTTTGTTGTGATTAGTTGAGTGAAAACGAGGAATAATGTGGAATAAATGAATACAAAATTTGAATCTCGAAGTTCTTTATCATATACTCACATAAGGATTGTTTGAAATGTAAGGCCCAAAACCACCCAATAGAATGGCACTTTTGATATTTATCCAACTACTTCAAATTCAGATTGATTACATGACAGTGTCCTTTTTCAATAGCCGATGACTTAACTGCAATTAATTTTTAACTACTCTCTCCAATTTTTTCGACGTAAAAGCGGTTTTTGTATAGTAGTCTGATCATATATGTACGATATGTATGTAAATTAGCTGAAGACGCCGTCTTACCGTACGGTACTGAAATTATGTTATCTCCGTTCCGATTAAATTTGGTATTATTTCCGGAACTAATTAATAACTATATTTCGTTTACTGATTAATTTCTTGATCAATTAATTTTAAAAACCAAGCGCAGTAAATCTGTACGAGTGCGAATTTCGAGTAAACCTCTACTCTATCAATTAACCCAATTAATTCTGAATTTATTAGAAATAGTCTTTTTTATGAAAAGTAAGTGTTGTTGGCTCCTTTGCGTTATTTATCAGTTTACTATAAAAAATTTTATAATTGTATATAACAACTTTTCTTTCTACTTCTAAATACGACAAACTGTACATAAATACCAGCACTTTAATAAAAAGTGTGAAACTGAAATACTAGAAATAGAAACTCAAGAGAAAAATGATTTTTTTAGCTTTGGTATAAGTATGGTATAGGGTGCAGAGACAATTTTTTGGACGGTAGATTCAAACAAAGAGGCGATGAGTTCGGTAAATGCTGCAGTTGTGGAAATTTCTGTCTTGTGCCCCTCAGTAGTAAAGATGAGGTGAACGAGGGAGCAACGCGCATCGTTTTCGCAATTTATTTTTCGAATAACCCTTTATACATGCCGGTGCAGAGTACTCACTTGACACCTCACAACTTATCCCAAAGGTTCGGCTTCTGCCCGGAAATCAATTATTTTGTAAGTAGTTTCCTGCTTACAAAACAATCGGCTTCCGAGCATAGTCGGGTATGGTATAAAAATTCCCAGGCGAACGATGACCCTTAACTATGCCAGAAAATGTGGAGGCAGTTCAAGAGTCGATTTTGAGATCCGTAAGAACCAGTTCCTGAAGATACGTATTTTGGAATGTCTGGTTTTAACAGGATGATATCACGGTCTATTTAGCTCGAGGTTCGATGATAATTCTGAGAGTAATATTCGCCGGACGACTCATTTCGGTTCGAGTTAACACCCCGTGAGAGGCGTGTTCGCCCGATCTAACACTCTTGCGTTTTTTATGGTAATGCCTCAAGGTAGACTTGAGGCATTATATAACTTCGTTCCACAAAGTTGCATTAGCTCAAGAATTTAATTCGGCAGGAAATAACTCGAAACTTCAAAAATCAGTTACATGATTTAAAATTCGAAAATATGTTCTTTCTTTAGCAACAAATAAATTTTGTCTATCAGAAATATTTGTTTTTTTTATTCGCACCACCGTGTTATAATGAACTATTTCGAAATGTTTCCTTTTCTATAATTCGAAGTATGAGATACTGGGGTTTGTTTATTACATCGCGTAGGACTTCAATTTGGATATTGTTATTTAAGTTGTGTTGAGAAGCACATGCCTTGGTCTCTAAAATATAATTTACCAGAATAATTTAACCGGAAGTGAATTCGATTATCAGCACCATCTTTGGGATAAAGACATTATATCCTAATTATGAAATCAAAAACAAATATGAAGTGATAATATGTAGCAGTTTAATAAGAATCAAGCTGAGTTTTTGCAACAGCTGTCAAATCGTGGTAGTTCTTCCCTAAAAAAAGTCGAAGAACTTCAATCGACCAGTAAGGCAATAGTTACGAAATGTTAGAAGTCTAAGAAAATAATTTTCTTAGACTATTTTGCAGTGTCGAAAAGTTAACAGATATGATTATGCTCCTCTATTAGATAACCTGAAGAAAAAAATTCTGAAAAATGTGAAAGAATGCGAATATTAAAAAATAATTTGAAGTTGTTTAACAACAGCCAAAATGATTTTTTGGAAAGATTTTCTATGATCGATGAAACCTGGTTTCTCCACTATGTTTCTGAAACCAAACGGTAATCTCAACAGCGGATACATCTTGATAGTCTTCTCTGAAAGAAAATCAAAATATTTCCATCAGCGAGTAAGGAAATGACAATGATTTTTTCGAGATTCGAAGAGAATAATTTTCATAAATTATCTTGCAAAGGAGCAAACATTTATATTTCCGCGCTAGTAGACAAATTGAAGAGAGAAATTTCTGAAAAAACAACTTCGAATAGTCCATAGTACTCTCTTTCATCATCGTCGAACGTGCTTGCTCACTTCGGTCAAGCTGTTGCCAAAATTCGATCAATTGAGATACTTCTTTACTCTATTCTCCAGATCTAGTCTCATACGAGTTCTACAGATTCCTGAGACTCAAACTTATTACGAAAATAAAACAGTATTTTGAGGGACTTAAGAAAGATAATTACACAAACGGCATGAAGACATTTTATTATTGTGGAGCCAAATGTGTTCAAATTGAAGATGAAAATGTTGAAAAATAATAAAAAAAAGATGATCTACTAAGTCATCCCTGTATTTATTACTATTTTGGTTATTTAATCTGACTGAAGTACTCTAACCATTATCAGTCAAGGCATTTTTTGATGGATGATTCTACTATATTTACGATTACATTTTCTTTTTGTTCTATTTTGGACCTCCATTATGACGAATAATATCATGCCTCCCTCTTTCGTCCAGAACAAAAATGTATTGAACGACAAAGCGAGAACGCGTCTATCTCGCATGTCGATAACTAAGTTACCAGAGCGTACACTTGTGTCACGGCTTTTTGCCAATTCTTCATTGTGACGGTTGATGATCAAAGTAATTGGCTTGCTTCTGGGCGATCCTCGATATCACCGATTTCTCTATCTGTTTATAGGCCTCTCATCAAATCTCAATACTATATTTAGTCGTTTTAGCCAAATTTCTAAATCGTCGCTATTGAATATTTATGCTGCAACCATCTTGAAAGCAAATACACAAAATATGCAAAGACAATAAATATTTAACTTAATAAAATACAATGTAGAGCTAATAACTTTTATAAACTTATTTGGTAAGTATGCAGTATATAGCCTTCGAGACAGTTCAAATGGGATCCTAAGAAATTAGAAACTCTTTTTTGAACTAATTTAAGAAATTCGTACATATTTATGTAATAAAATTAATAAAGGTTCTCTCACAATTTTTTAAAAATTAGGATAACTTTTATAACTAAGATTAAATTAAGTGCCCATGCTTCTATAAATGGTAAAGAAAATACATATAAGTTTTCCTTTTATAGACAAATAATATTTTTTATTAGTTTCTATTCGATTAACACTCTTGTAAGTGCTATAAACATTATTGAAACTGATCGAAATTGATTTGTTGACAAATACTTATATTGTACTCGGAGAATAAATTCTTTCCAGATTTAGAAGTCACTGGATAAAGTAGAAAATGTAATTACCTTGGCCGTGGGTCGGCAATTGAGAGCTTTCATAGTTCTTCAGTAAATTTTCCAGTACTAAAGTAATATTCTTGCTGACAACGTCGTTAAGTGGAAATCTTTTAATTTTTCTGTCACTTGTAGTAATATTGTTAGGTATTGGTTGATTGTGTCGTGGAATTCGGGAAAAGTTTACGACTTTGGATTTGAGAGAAACATCCTTGGCATTAGCGTTCGTGTTAATACAGAAAAAATTGGCGCCAAGTAAAGACAGGTATCTTATTAATAATCTGAAAAGTTTTTTATTATTAAAATATGTTGATTGCAATGGAATGACGTTAATTCATTTAAGTCAATTATACAGTCGGTGTTAAGGTAATAAGAAATTGTTTAAAATTACGTGAACCTTTTGCAACTTGTATGTAACCGGTCGTTATATGTTGCGACAAGATCAGTGCAACTTGAAACATATTCGAGACTCTGTAGCTGATAATTCGGTATCATTATGTTAGCTGGCCAAAAACTGTGGCAGTATAACCAGTTCGCTATGTTAACTTAATCAAAAACGAAGTACGGAGTAATTTAATGACATATCTTCGATGGAACAATTATTGGTCAATGTTTGGAAAGAAACGCCTCCCAGGCTAGAAGACAATTGTCCATATCGTTTATCCGCATCCAGATGGAATAAGGAGTTCCATAAAGGAAATTTTACTTTGGAAGATGCTCTGAAGTTTTAAGCGTCCCATTTCGTCTGTTGCCGAGGACAACATTAATGCTAATAGGCACGAATATTTCGAGTGAGGAAAATGGTATATGTTAGCAGCGTCTTAATAGATGATGATATTTGGTTTATTATGATGACGTGCACAGTAAAGGGCAGGACAAGGAATGGCTCTTGGAAAAAGAAGATACGGCCCTGTCTATGTGGTAATCTCAGCGTGTTAAGAAGAAGATGATGGTTGTGTTATTTACTGTACGAAAATTTGTGGAACGTGCGGTCATTGCAAAATGATGATAAAAGCGGATGGCCTATGTTGTTGAAGCATTCTAAAATATACATCTTTGTTCGAAAGCTGATTTTTCCATCACGACAATGCTCAGAATAATCAGTCCTAGGTCTGCGTCAAGTATTTACCAAGAAACGGGATAAAGGTGTTAAAACTTCTAAATCTGTATATCTCGCTATATATAACCTTGAACTGTTTTCCTATATGAAAAATATGCTAAAAAGGAGAAAGTTTTCTAATGAAGAAGATCTTCTTGAGGCGTGGAATTATAAGGGTGTCTGGCTTTCAGAAGAAATGCGAAAATTTGATTCGATGGGTGGTTTTAAAGAATAAACTAGTGTATAGAAAGTGAAGGATATTATGCAATCAATACAGAAATAAATTAGTATTTCGTAGTTCTTTTTTCGTTTTAATTTATTTCTGGTGTCTTTTATTTTGCGTTTAGTTAGGTTGTCCTTAATCTTAGAATAATGCGTTAAATATGGAGTTGAAAAAATTATAAACTTAAGTTAAAATACAGTTGAACAATTATCAACTTGATAAATTTAAATGTTTAGAAAGGATCGAAATGCTTTCATCTTCACATTCAGAATTTGTTGTTTGTCGTGAAGGAAATGATTAATTTCTGAAGTGAATCATAACTGGAGACGAACAATTGATTGTTTACTGGATGTGAAACATGAATGTTCATAGAGCAGAAAACGAAAACACATCAAAATCCGATAAATATAAAAAAGTAATGCTCTCAGTTTGGTGGAATTTCGAGGCAATTCCTTTTTTTTTGAGTTTCTACCAGACTAATTCCATAATTACGTAATGCCGAAGGGGATTAACAGAAAAGGTGTAATTTTTCACCATGATAACGCCAGGCTTCATACAAGTTTTGTAACTCGCCAGAAGCTGTTATAAGAATATATGGAATGTTCTATCACACCTGCTATGTTCGCCAAATCTGGTAAATCTTAATTATCACTCGTTTCAATTTTTACGGAATTCTTTAGATGGAAAAACATTTAATTCCAAAGAGAACGTTTACAGGAAAAGATAAAAGTTTCACTAACACGGAATAATGCTACTATCAAAGATGGAAAAATAGGTTAAACGTATTATATAGTTATATCTACGTATGTCTCTTTATGATGGATTAGAATTCAAGTTTATTATTCAATCTCTCAATTGCTAGATCTAGAAAATTTGTACTTTCGTTTATTTCTGTCTTTAGTATAATTTACCTTCTATGTTGCCAGGTGGAATTCGTATATTGGAAAAATTTCTAAATGTCTCAAGTCATACATACCGTGGACATTTTTAGAAACTTTCACAAGCTGCCTTTTTATTAATAATAATATATGAACATTAATTTTTATTTTCAATTATTACACTTTAAATAATATCTCACTATTGCATAAACTTTTTTTAATACAAATTATATAGCTAACTTTTTATCATATCGCTTTCTTAATAAAATAAAACCTAATTAGAGAAATCAAAAAGAATATATGCGAATGTCATTTAAAACAATTTTGACATAATTTAGGGCCAAATTATTCGTTTTTTCAGCCGATCAGATATTTAGTGGGTAAACGTATTGTGCTGACGTGACGGTTGTTTTGTCTCTTACATCGACTACATAAAAAGGTTGTCGACAATGGCCTTACAAATCCTATGTAACTTCGTTAGGCATCCATAATTAAATCGATATTTACTTATTTTCATTCAAAAATGTCTAAATGAGACTCCGGAGATAAAATACCAAAACACGCGTTTATATTTGGTAAATATAATTTTGTGTGGAATATTTTATGTGAAACCAAATTTTTATTTATTCAAAACATTAATAGTTGCACGCGTTTATAATTTTTATTCGTGATAATGTTTTCAACTCTGGGTTATATACACAGAAACAAATTCTGTGGAATTTATAAAAAAAAACTTCCTGTTAATTTAAATTATGTTTAATAATAGTTTGTTTTAAATTTGTATTAACCATTGAAACTTAATTCTTAATAAAACTATTATGAGAGTCCTATATTTTTACTCAGTGAAATATGAAACAATGCCGTTTTTTAATGATACAACCATGCTCAGATGTATTAGACACCCCAGATAAAAACCCTTATTCTCGGTATTATCCAAGTCTGACGGAAATTAACCGTAAAAATAGTTAATGGTATTTACAGAAATGCGTTTTTGAATACCCTATTGAAAAGAATAGGTGGAAAGGGGAAATTGTGGATTTTAGAAATTTAGTGTTATTCTAGCAGTGTGTGAACAACGTGCGTTTGTGAGTTTGTGGTAGAGATCAATTAGATTATCCTATTGTTTCACGTTGTGTCAGTTATTTGTTGAAGAAAAATGCCTAAAACACGCGAGTTGTCGGTAGGGGAACGCGCCCAAATAGTGCTACTGCATTCCCAGAAGTTATCAATAGCTGCAATTGCAAAAAAAAATGTTCGCGATGTGCAGTCCGTACAACCATTAGTCGCTATCAGGAGAGTGGATCGTTTGTTAATAGACCAAAAAGTGGCAGAAAACCCTGTACCTCGATTAGAGAAGACAGAATTTTACAAAGACTGGCTCCCAATGATAGGAAAAAATCGTCGAAACAACTCGCCAGTGAGCTGAAACAGCGTTAACGCGTAACAGTTTCTGCGCAAATAGTGAGAAGGCGTCTCCAGCGTGCTGGTTTACGAGGGTGTAAAGCGCGACGTAAACCGCTTTTAACTGACGCTCATAAAAAGAAGCGGTATTTATGGGCCAAACAACATGAAAATAGGACAATCGAGAAGTGGTTGAAGATTCTTTGGTCTGATGAATCGAATATCGAGGTATGTAAGTACATCTTCATGACTAATATTCTTATCGTTGTATGCAATTCAGTCTACATGTAACATTAAACAAAATTAATCCTGTCTAAGTGCTAACTTTCTTCTTTTGCCTGGCAGCTTTGGGGACTACCTGGGACGCTATACGTTCGGCGTAGGCAAGGGGAAGCTTATGAACCACAATGTATCATTCCCACAGTAAAATTTGGAGGTGGTAGTATCATGGTTTGGGGTTGTATGTCTGCATACGGTGTTGGAGAAGTGTACCTGTGCGATGGACGGATGAATAGCCAACGCTATTTAGCCATGTTGGAGGAAGTATTAGAACCGTCTGTACTAAAACTATTCGACCAGGATATTCCACGTTTTTCAGCAAGATAATGCGCCCTGCCACAAATCGGGAGCTGTAATGCGTTGGTTCGAGGAAAACACACTGGAGGTATTGGATTGGCCGCCACAAAGTCCCGATTGGTCACCCATTGAAAATTTGTGGCGTATCTTAAAAACTAAGATCACAGAACATAAATGCCTGTCAAAAGCAGAATTATCAACAAAAATTCGCGAAATATGGGCTGCAATACCACCGGCAGAGTGTTACAATTTAGTGCAAGTATGCCTCGACGAGTGCGAGCTGTCATTAAGGCCAAGGGCGGAGCGACACAATATTGATAAATTGTACTATATTACTAAATAACACTTTGTACATTATTTTCACAACAGTTTTATTTTCCTCACCTCTCTTTTGACTAATCTATATAAACTATATATGTATATGTATGTATGTACATAAATTCGTAAGGTGTCTAATACATTTGAGCATGGTTGTATGTCCAGCAGGTTGCCATTCATAAATTAACAATATTTTTTAAATTAAACCAATCCGAAAAAGGAGTTTTGCTCTGCGTAATCCGTTTACAATATTCCCAAGCACATTAAATCTTTTAGAGTAAAATTTTTGTATTGGTTTATAGAATGAGAATAATTCACTGCTGTTCTTCTTTATTTGGTTAAACTAGAGTATTACCTACATGCGCAGAACAATATTATCTTTAAGATTAAATACCCTGCTTCCGAACTGGATTTAATGTCGCATCATTATAAGAGTTGTTTTTAACTATGTCTTATCTGTTGCTCTCGGAAATTGTGTATTCGCGAGAGACAAGAGGAACAAAAAGCGTAGATCAAATCAGAAGGTCAAGAATTAGGATGATTTCGGGAGTCAAACTAGTGTTAGAATCAATAGAACAATTGTAACTTCGATAATTTGCAAAGATAGTGACAAAGAAGGAATAGAATATTGGGAAGTAGATCTAGGAACATTGGAAAAATGATGCTCTAAATCATACGTGGGCAACAACCGGTCCGCTGTAAGATTTAATCCGGCCCGCGAGACATTCGTCGTATTATTTCATGTCTGATATCTATCGCTAAAAATTATGAACACTACTTTAAAATGCACTACTTTTAGACGCGGCCCGCGAACGTATTTGCACATTAAAGTCTGGCCCACAACATGTCAAAGGTTGCCCATATCTGCTCTAAATTTTTAAAAAAGGAAGCTAGATAATTAATAAGTGAAAATAACACAAGTTCATGTAAGGAAACTTCGGGTAATAAGGCCCAGCAGAAAATAAAGTTCACTATTGTTTTGTCAGTTACGATTGATATTTTATTTCTGCGATTTCTATTGTATTTAAAAGAAGTCGAAGAACGCGTGACCATTCGGAGAATTGCTTTCAATAGTCCTTTGCATTAAGACACTTAAATATTTATTCTTGGTGTATTCATTGTGCTGATATAATAATAATTTATTTACATTCATCATGTCATATATGTATTTAGTGATATTAAATTTCAGTTTGATATTGGAAAGGTATGTATTAGAATAAGAAGAAATAATCTAAAAATGGGTAAGGTGTATGAAGTAGGTTCATTTAATTTATAGTTTGCTTTAACATCTGTCGCAATATGAGTAGATTTTGGTAATGTTAATTTTTAAGAAAATGGAGAAAAATGTCATGGCATTAGAGCCAATTGAGATGAAAACAAGATTAAAGAAGCATTAGAGCCTGTAAAGCAAGCAAAGTCGGAGAGGCACATAGAAGAACCTTGCGGAATACCTCAACAAACTTTAAGAAATCATGCAATATTTGGAAGTTCCACCCTACATTAAGTTCTGAGTCAAAAACTGAACTATAACTAAAAATTATTAGTTTGGCTAAATGGGACTTCCAATTGCACCTAATCCTATTTGAATAGCAGAAAATACCTGTTTTAAAAGAAACAGAGCAATTTCTCTTCGTTGAGCACATAATATAAATCCAGCAAGAGCTCAGAAATTAAACGAACACATTATACGAAACTACTTTGAGAAACTAAGAAATGTTTCGTAAAAGACCGGCTTAGAAAATAAGCGTCAGAAGATTTACAACATGGATGAGAAACGATGCCATTTAAACTTACATATTAAGCAACAAGTACTTGCGCGGAAGGAGTGTTCAGATATTAGCTAACGAGCATGCTGAAATTACTTCAATTGTAGCGTATACCAATGAATGCTATGAGTCAAAATATACCATCAATGATTCTTTGGAATGTAGTTTCCAAATGGCTCAGTAATTCATACGACTAAAAGGTTGGGTGACTCAAGAAGTATTTGTGAAATAGATGGAGCATTTTGCCAAGTACATAACTGCCCTCCCCGTTATTTTAGTCTTTGACTAAGGTGCCACCTAAATATTTTCATAGCGGCAAAATATGAAGAGTTAGGAATTAATTTGATGTGTCTTCCAAGTAATACCACCCACGAATTGCAACCTATGGACAAAGAAGTTTTTCGCTCATTTGAACATCGTTAGGATGAATACGGTTTTTACTCCAGTTTAGCGAAAATGCAGTATTGTCAACATAAATATGAATATTTACCTTTTTAATGTCGATGCAATACCAAAACATGCTTATGATCCAAATCTACCTACATTGAGAAAAGTTAATAGTAAATACATTAACATTAACATTTATACCAAAATATGCCTGTTGCCCATTTAATAATCGAACACGGATGAAACAAAAAATCATTCAACAAATTCATTTTCAGCTGTTTCAGTTACACCGGAAATAGAGATTACATCAAAAATATACCAATGAAGAAGAAAGCATTAAATTATAAAGCTCCTGAAGTCACCAAGATGATCTTTCGAGGGGCGAATTATGGCGAATCTGTGAAAAGAATTTATGAAAAAATACATTAGAAGAACCAAATGTTTTAACTTCCAAGGGCACCTATAAAGACAAAAAACCGATTATGTGATGTATGTATATCACAAAAATTTCATTGTTCATTGCAGACATTGTAATGGGTTTTGTGAAGAATGTACATAGGTCTAACAGTGAAAGACGAAGGAACAATTTGTTATTGTTTGCTAGTGTTGTCAATAAAGCCCATATGCAAACCTTTTTCTGAAACTTGTTAACTGAGTTTTTATTTTTGCTGTAAATAAAAAAAATGTTAAGTTAAATCTTACTTTTAGTTTTTAGAAATATAGAATTTGCGTTATAATTATTAAATGGATTAGATGGGTCTTATTAAGCTAACTTACCTTACGAGATGTAGATTAAAACCCTGACACCTAGTGATAAAAGTTATAGAGTAAAATATAAAATTACGTAATAAATAACGCATTCATTACACCAATTTCCATTATGCTTGATAAGAAGTCACGATCTTTTTAAAATAATACAAACTGTATTTACAGTCCAATCTTCTACAAGCCGGGGATAAATATTACTTCAACTATCATTCACATATTCATAGCTAATTTGGATAAATAATTTATTGGTATCTTATTACTTATTTTATCCGTCACGTTACGTCCTAAGCAAGCCTCAAACACGAAAATAGATATCAATTTAGCTCACTGTTCTTGCTTTCCTTCTTCAATGTTTAATTGAATTCACGTTGTTATTTGAAGCAATTAATCCACCCTTGAATAGTCCAATATGTAGTGAACCCGAATTAGTGTTAACATGAGCATCGCGTCTCCTAATCGATTGATTGGCATAAATACCATTTTTTTATTAAAGGGCGAACTGTTAATTTGTATAAATTTAGTTGGCCTAATTTAACAGTTTTTGATAGTGTATGTAATAATAGTTGACAGATTCTAAACAAAATAATTTGATTTTAAAAAATGTACTTATTATTAGAGATATAAAGAATTTTATGCTGTTAAAATAGTAATTTCGTATAGAAATATATTTTTTCTTTTTTAAATTGATTAGCTTATTAAAGTGAGTATACATTTATCACTCTTTCTGGAAGTGCATTTCTTCAATATACAATATTATTGGGTATCTTCTTACTCTGTTTTAACTCTCTCTAAAGGTAAAAAGTTAGTTTAATTTTAGGAATAAAATTATTATAATCACAAGCTTATACTATCCACTGTTGGACAGAAACCTTTCCCGATCTTTACTCGCGAGATTTGTTAGTAATTTTCTTTTACGTAGGCTGCATTGGTTAGACAATTGTAGGGAAGATGTATTGCGACCAATTCCAATTTTATTTGGCTGGCGGAAAAAATGTAAACTAATACGTGAAACTCTTTACCTCTCATCTCCTATCATATCTATTTTAATCTATTTGTTGTTCGAGTTTATAGAGGTTAGTTGGTGTGTTTCTTGTAACGTGTTTGTTGTATAATCTAATAGGCTGCACATTCACATGTCAAACTTTTGAATTAAGCGCCCCAAATTTTTTTCTCGGATATCTTTTAAAACGATCGTGCTGCTTGGCTGGCCAAATTGAATTGGTTGTAGTATAGGCAAAATGATTTGTGTAGGGACTTTACAGTTAGGATATGATCACTCCGTAGTAAGGGAGATAGAAGAAAGATCAAAGCTCGCGTGCGCAGGATCGTATGTCAGGACCATAAAGAGTGTCTATCCGCCACACAGATGTTCACGATGCTACTATTTATCTTTTGATGCCAATTTTTCAGTAATGTAAGAGATCTACGCAGATAATTCGTATCTACTTTCATACATCTTTTGACCTTTTAGAATCCTTGAATGTTTTGTTTTCTTTTATTAAGTTGCTGTGAAAACATTAAAGGATTTTGAACAGCAGGCTTGAAATGCTTTAATTCAACTTAAAGTTAAATTTATTAATCAAAATACAAATCATCAGCATTAACATATTTTTGTTAACGAAGAAAAAGGTTATTTATTTCAGTAGCTTATTAAAATTCTGAAGTTGAATTCTTCGAAAGTGTTACGACCTGTTGCTTGATTGTCAAAGAGTTATTTCTGCTAGAAGCTGTCAAGATGCTTGAAGACGTTCTTGACGTGGTGTTGTTGCCCACGACAACAGTAGCAGCAGTTATGCTTTGAAGATGTCTCGTGGAATTGAAGACGAAACATCGACAGCACAAGTATCGCCGACACGGTTCTAACTCGGAAACCAATAGAAAGTAACTATGAACAACGATAGCAGAGGTCTACAGGCTAGGTCAAGGTTAACCTAGATTTTTATAAAATGTTTTTATTTTCGTTTGTAATCTATTAATTATTATATGTTTGTTTATTTAACTCTGAATATATTTATTTTCTCTTGATTTTTATTATAAAGTGAGCCAATTTGTAAATATTTTCATTTGCTATGTATTCAAATCTATTTATTTATTTTGTATTTGTGCGCATATTTCCATTTTTATATTACTTTTTGTAATTATCCTGCAAAGGGACTATCTCTTGGGTAATAAAGGTAGAGATTATTTTTATATTTAAACAAATATTTTCTTTATCCATTAAATTTAATATCCATTTACGAACCGGTAACGCTTAGATACAGCTATTGTGACACCATGACATGACAATAACACATTTTCGTTTTACGTTTATCTAAACGATACAGTAAAGGGTCATTTCTACTATACGCTCAAAAGGTTTCTAAAAATAAACAATTTTCATATTCATCTTTGCGCCGTTATGTGTATCTAGCGTGTATTTGGTACACAAGATAAGAAATGTTTTTTTTTTTGTTGTGGTTACCGCATTCTGAGCTATAAATATCAATTTGAGCAATCTTCTAAATAAATAAAAGTTCATTTTTATATTTCGCAGGCAATTACGTGACCTTTTGTTCAAGTGTGCGTCCGTAGAGTGGCTTCCGTTCTTTTGTCTTTGCAGCTTTTCGCTCCTTTAAGCCGCTGCTCCTCTCTTTAATCGCTTTTAAAATTATCCCAAGCTTTATGTGGCGGGTAAGACTACATAAATTACCTTTGAAACGTGAATTCTTTCAAACACTGTTAATTTCATTGTTAATGAAGTAATTGACTTATCAATTGAAAAGGCATTAAATGTTTGTTGCTAAGATCTAAAGTATTTAGACTTAGATTTATTATTTTGGGTTATTTATACGAGATTATATATATATGTATATATCTCTCTCTATTAAATTCTATCTTAAAAAGATGAAAATATATTGATGTAAAAATAGTATTACAGTTATACTTTACAAGGGCCGATCAGTAATGAGTGAGCATAGTTAAGAAAATACGTAAATTTTTGGCAAACATTTTTTTAGCTTTTAGCGTATTCTTCTTGGAAGTCGTTACATTTAGTCCACTGATATTCGTCTTCTAATTCCTTCAGAAAAGTAAGCTCTCGCAAATTGTTCGAAATATTCGTTAGTTTTAGTAATAACTTCGTTCTATCCAAATCTTTTTTCATGAAGTCAAGTTATCAAGAGAAAAAAAAAGATCTGAGGAAATATTAGGTGCGCAACTAAGTTCTCGCTGTTTTTCAAGAGATGGCTCCAGTAGTAAGTGCTGGTTGATTGTGACATAACCAAACTGTCACGAACCAAGCTTAGACATATGGTAAACAAACCGCTTTGACACATTAGTGATTTTGTTTTTGCGTCATATACTTTTGATTGTGTGAAAATGTCTGATTTTTTGCCAAATAATCGTCATTTGCGGGAAGTGTTGCTTTTCTTCTTTCATTCGAAGAAAACGGCGGCTGAAGCGCATCGAGAACTCCAAAAAGTTTACGGAGATGCTGCTTGGTTCCGTCGCTTCAAAGACGGTGATTTCGATGTTGACGACCGTTCGCGTGAAGGAAGACCAAAAACCTTCGAAGACGCTAAATTGAAGGCATTGCTTGATGAGGATCCGTGCCAAATGCAAAAAGAGCTTGCTTCAGCATTAGAAGTTACCCGCTAAGCCATTTCGCAGCGATTGCATGCGTTGGGATGATTCAAAAACAAAGAACTTGGGTTCCCTATGATTTGAAGCCAAGAGACGTTGAGCGTCGTTTTTTCGTCTGTGAACAACTGTTCCTGCAGCAA
The DNA here is from genome assembly GCA_031893035.1 of Dermolepida albohirtum. Classification (NCBI taxonomy): domain Eukaryota; kingdom Metazoa; phylum Arthropoda; class Insecta; order Coleoptera; family Scarabaeidae; genus Dermolepida; species Dermolepida albohirtum. The sequence continues at coordinate 212,851 of JAVIWB010005875.1, read as the reverse complement.
AAAGGGTTTTCTTCATTTCATCGTTACGGGTGATGAAAAATGGATTCATTACAGCAACCCAAAGAGAACGAAATCATGGGGACTGCCCGGTCATGCTTCTACGTCGTCAGTGCGGCCGAATATTCACGCTGCGAAGGTTTTGCTGTGTATTTGGTGGGACCCGGGCGGTGTAATTTATTATGAGCTGTTGAAAGTGAACCAAACCATCACTGGGGAACGGCATTGAACTTAATTGATGCGATTGAGCCGAGCACTGCGCGAAAAGCGGCCATAATACGAGCAGAGGCACTAAAGAGTGATTCTACAGCATGACAATGCTCGGCCTCACGTTGCCAAACCCGTTAAAACCTATTTAGAAACGCTCAAATGGGAGGTCCTACCCATCCCGCCATATTTCCCAGATATTTCGCCGTCCGATTATTACTTGATTCGTTCGATGGCACATGGTCTGGTTAATCAGCAGTTCCGCTCATATGAAGACATCTCAAAATGGCTTGATTCGTGGATAGCCTCAAAAGACGAACACTTCTACCGTGACGGTATTTGAGCTCTGCCGGAAAGATGGGAAAAAGTTGTCGCTAGCGATGGGCAATATTTTGAATGATTCATTTGTAAACATTTTTTCACAATAAAGTTGCATTTTCATCAAAAAAACAGCGAGAACTTAGTTGCGCACCTAACAGAATTTGTAAAATAAGCTAGATATGAAAGAAGTCCGAAATGGGTGAAATTATTTAAAAACAAAGTACTTTATGAAATTATGTTAGAGACTGTGGTCGAAAAAAATTATCTCCTACTAAAGTTGACAATTTAGTTGTCGAAATAAGTGTCGACGATACAAATACTAATATGGTAAGTTGCTCTTATTACCTGAAAATGACAAAAACGATTTTCTCCATTACATCGTCACAATAATTAAATAAATGCACTCATCTCATATTTCGCAACACGTCATCTAAGGATAATACTTGACAAACGGCATAGTCATTCAATTATGTTAGCGCTATTTTTCTTGAGATTGAGTAAATTTTAGATTCCTTCGCAAGGTGTATTTACTAATTAAACTTTCATTTACTTATTTTTTCATTACACTAAGAACTATGTGGTCATTACTAAAGAAATATCTGTCCAAAATTTTTCCGTTCTTTAAGTGCAAGCTTTCAAGTCTCGATACAACTATTTGATAGTTTCTAGATTAATCGTGTATTCGCATTACGAATCCAAGCGTTGCGGAAACCGCTTTACAGACTATAAATGTATGGCTACTAAAAATTAACTCTATGAAATGAAATACCTCATTTCATTATAGGTAAGAGCACGACCATCGACATTGTAATCAAAAGTAGCGATCTCTTTTCTCTTCCTATAACGTGCTACATAACATTTATCAATATTCAGTTTAAGATTGTTCTGTTTACATCAAGTGAATACCAAATTAATATTGCTCTTTAATAGTAATGCTTTATTAATATCATTGATGTTGCTATAAATTATAAAGTCATCCGCATAAGTTAGTCCCCTATACGTTAATAAATCCAGCAAGTCCTTGATAATCAAAAGGAAGAGAAGTGAGTTTAAATTAGAACCCTGAGGAACGCCAAATGATATGTATATGTAGACGAACTGAAACTATTTCATCCCTTTTAAAAGTATAACATATTTTAAATTTCTTACTATTTTGATATTTATTATTATTCCTTTCATTGACTATTTGATTATAAATGGTGATCCAAACTGAACTTCAGGATTTGAATTGGACACCAATTGTTTTGTCAGAACGTTGGAAGTTTACGTTTTGACAGTTAATATGGGAACACATGGCAAAGGAATCACGGTGCCCTACAGCAACGCATACAAATCATACAAATTTATTATGAAAATAAGCGATCAGTTATGAGTATATTCACAAAATTTTGACCACGTTTTAGACGCAACAATGTGCCAAATGAGCATACAATTCGGGATATAATGCAAAAGTTAGAAACAGATGGTTTGGTTATTAACAGACCAAGGATCCGGTATCAGCGTAAAGGCCGTACCATAGAAAATATTGCTCAAGTAAGTGATAATGTGAGTGAAGAACTAACCATGTCAATTCGTCGTCGTACACAGCAAGTGGTTTTTTTATACGGTACTACAACGAATTTTAAGAAGAAATCTGCATTTAAATGCCTACAAAATCCAACTGGGGCAAGAACTAAAAGAAATGCACAATGAGAAACGCAGTTAATTTGTTAACTAGGTTTTAAAGAGAACACAGAAACTGACGCTGATTTTTGCAAAAAACTTATATCGAGTAATGAAGCTCACTTTCACTTGAGTAGCCTTGTGAATATTGTGGAAAATTTGTCGCATCTAGGGTAACGGAAATCCGTATGTTATTAAAGAGAAACCAATGCATCTCCAAATGCTCTGGTGTACACTATGGGCTGTGGGAATCATTGGCCAGTAATCTTTTGAAGGTGGAAATGATAGTGCTGTTACTGTCAATGGTTTACGCTATCGGAAAACGCTAAACAACTTTTTTTCAATAGACTCAATGATTTGAACATAAACATCATGTTGTTTTAACAATATGGTGTCACAAATAATCGCCTTACTTCACATCAAATTTACTGGTCGTGTTATCTCTCAGAGGGATAACATCGATTGGCCACACAGGTCTTGCGATCTAACTCCATTACGCATTATCTTGTGAAACTATTGAAGGACAGAGTTTACGGGAATAGACCTGCCATATGAGGAGCACATGAGGCGTACAACTGCTGAAATAGAGTTAGGTGAAAGTATTATGAAAAATTTCAGCATAAGGATGATGCAATGTCAGCAGAGTTCTGGAGGGTATTTGGTTGGTACGATTGTACATATCTGTATCTAATATATCTGCTTAGTTTGTACTCCATATTGATAGAAATAAAATTTTAATTTATTCAATATTTTATTTTTTATTCGGGACATAAATCCTGAAGCTCAATTTCGATCACCTTGTAGTTGCAACAATTACTAGATAGCTTCAGTTCATTTTATTTGTCCATTTGTAGCTTCACACTAGTATTGTATTAAAAATTTTTTGTTTTCTTTCAAAATATGTAAAGGTATTCAAGGTGTTCAATTAAAACAAAAGTTTTTTTGCTTTTATCACGTCCAATTGGAGCAAAAATGCCACTAAATTTAACCACCTTCACAGCTCCAACAATAACGAAGTTAACGATGGTGAATACTTAACTTTGAACACAGTGTATAGTCTTTGGTATATTGGTTAATGAATTTCTCCAAAACGCAAGTGGTTGTGGATTTGACGGATACGAATTTTATTAATAAAATCCGTATTGGTTAGAGTAATTTAGATGAGGACTTTGTCGATTAGTTGGCAAACTCAGACCTGCTCTAGTATATAAGGGTCAAATATTGCAAAAATTGGATGCAATTATGAAACTCTAGACTATAAAGTAAGTACATGTGAGTCCCTGTTTTATATTAAAGTAAAAATTAATTGTAATTACGAAAATCATCCAACGACCTATTTCAGAAGTGAAAAGCGTAAGACTTGAAATGCATGCATAGGGAAATTAAATTTTCCTGGAGATTATACTGAGAAAGTCGTTACTTGATTAGATCAATTCTAAGGATACAGACGGGTTCGTAAAAATTAGAATTTCGCATGACAGTAATTTCTAATGTGCACTAGTGACTATTTTCGCGGCAAGGTACTGCAACGTTAGAAATATACATGTGAGAATCTTAATTGATATGAAATAAGTTTTGTAATATACGGTACGTGTACACAATAACGTGTGCGTTTGGTAATGAAGATATTAGAAATTAAGTTTTGGAAATTGTATATGCGGTTTCGGGTAGTAGGCTTCAGCTTCTGCATGTGAACTTCCATTGGATCGAAACGAACAAGATGAACCTAGTAACGAGATTGTATAATCCGAGAACAATCAGAAATAATGATTTAAATTATGTGTATAATGTATCTTAAATGAGAGAGGCTTTTAATTTATTGTAAATGAGTTTAAGATATAATAATATCATATAGAGTGTATGATATATTAAAACCTCCATGTCTGCGAAAATCATAATTTTCATAAAATAATTCAACAATTTGAACGCGTTGTTGTACCTTGTACGCAGTCATTTTTATAAATTTCGTACATCACACTTTTTAAATGGCCACATACCCAGACAAATTCAGAGTGCATCTACATTTTATTTATTCTTAAAAAAACCGTGCAATTTGAAACATCTTTTATATATATATATATATATATATATATATATATATATATATATATATATATATATATTCTGTACAGTTTTACGTATGTTTATACAATGTATTTTATAATTAAAATTGAGTGTTATTTATACTTATTTTGAATCATGTATGACTTTTCAGGTATTAATAATTGAATTGTTATTGCCACTACTGTTGGTTTCCATTTGTTCATGTTTGCTCTTTGTTTGAATCTCTAGGCATTCATGTTTGCTCTTTTCTCTAGGCATTCGATCATGTTGTCAGTCAACGTTAAGCTACTAAGTGAGCCTGCCGGCATCTCCCTAATATTATAATATAATACTATTTGTTAAATGCAGACGCTAATTAATAATTAAACAAAAACATTATTCTTTTGAAAACTACTTACATGTCAGTCAACAAAAATATACTATAAAGGTATTACAAACAACGAAAACATACAACTTTTTGGAATTACATCAGAACAGATATTTCTGTACAGCATCGAAGAAAGTGGATTACAACTTTTTTATTAACATCCATGTACACTCCGCAACAAAATCTAGAAATTAAAACTGCCTTTAAGGATGAAAAAGGTAAATTTTGATTTAATTCATATTAATTAAAAAAGGTAAATAAAACCCCTTACCATATAAACGTTCATATTCTGTATACATATTTCGACAACTAGTTGTAATCATCAGCAGATAATTAATCACAGTGCCGCAGCTTGATCTGCGCTCATACTCGCACAAACAAATTCCGCACAACTTTCCCCTCTTACTATCAAACACACACTGAATTTATCACAAAGAATTTCTCCTAGTCTTAAAGCTAACACTTACACTAAAGTACACCCCGCTGCTAGTTATGGAACTTTTTTAACGGTCGTATCTTCCAGGAACTCAAAGAGAGAATATGGCTCGGGCCTTTATATATGTATTGTATATATAAAACATGGTTTTTATTTTTCACGGTAATTATTTATATTTTTGATTAGACATAGACCGCGCTTACACTATGATTACTTTCAGGAGCATGCTTTACTATACTGGATTTTTCAGAACTTGATGTGCGCAGTATGTTCTTTATACCGGGTTCTCTAATTCAGGGATTAGTTTGACCGATGAATAATCTCTGCAGTTTGTTTCGCAAATTCAGGATTTCTGATTTAACTCGACTTTATCATTCGCGTTTCTTGAGAGACATTTAATAGAGTTCCTGAACCAAAATATATTTTGAAATTCGCGTTCTTTAAAAATCCTATTTACATTTTTTGTAACTGGGTGAAACGGTTTATATGCTAACCGCTTCATCCAGTGACAAAAAATGAAAATAGGATTTTTAATTGCTTGTCTCGATTGCTTTGAGGTGACAAGCAAATGGTATTTCGGATTTCCCTTTTTAAGCCAACTTTTCTAATTAATCTAATGATTATTTGCGAATCAAATCCATTGTATCTCACAATGTTCTTAATAAAATTTAATTCTCTTTCGTATCTCACTTTTGTTAATGGAGAACTAAGCAAATGATTAATAAGGAAGTTGAAAGCAGTCATCTTTTGTGTGCTGTAATTAGAATACACCGTGATAAACTTGTTAACATTAGTTTCTTTCCGGAAAATATCAATTTCTGTTTTCTATATATATTTCTAATTACTAAGGCATCTAAGAAAGGTAAAGTGTCATTGTTTTCTTTTTCTACAGTGAATTTGATCGTCAGGAATTTTGAATTTAATTGCTTGAATATTTTGGCAAAACGAGTTTCCTAATGTGGCAATAAGCCGTTAATGTGTCATTGACATAGTGTATCAGGTGACTACTTCACTGGATAATCATCTACGTGTCTGCATGTCAGTATGTTCGATTCCATCAGGTAAATAGAATTCGCCTTTTTTAAGCCTTCCATGCTATCTTTAAACTTTCGTCGATTTATTATTACTTTTGCAATGATTCAATACTTTTCCATACCCGTCTGCTGAGTGCTGTTAAAACTTAATAAGTATTGAATTTTATATGAGTATTAGTTGTCTATGCAAAATTTCATGAAGCAAGTGCATCTTTATTGATCAATCCTCACCAATAGCACACTGTAAACCGCTCATTGTTCTGCACAGATTTTCAAACACTGAACTTTTCGACTATGATCTTTTTATGATATCAATAAAGAACTTCTCACTATTCACAGAAAATTATCTCAGACAGAAAATAAATTATTCTTTATTTAAACGAAACATTATTATTGTATGCAAACATTTGCTTACTGCTATATACAAGATTGTACTTTCTAAGAATAATATTTGATTTTCCAAGACATACAGGGAAATACAAATATTGCAACACTTCATGTGCAATATGAATACAGTGTTTCGAAGACGTACAAAAAATGTATTGGATTTTGTGTTTTTATTATTGAATGTTGACAGGGCAAGCCCGATATCGACATGAATTTCTCATTTTCCGTTTACTAAAATGTAAAACATGAGGATGGAATATAACGTACACATCTGCACTCAATAACTCGTCGACATGTTAAATCTTCTATTGCAAGCATACAATAACGCGAAAATCTCGTAAAAGAACGTCCTATTTCTTATTATAACCGAATTTCAAATGTGATAATGTTGTGGACAATTTTTTTTGAATTAAAACATTTATTCACCCTTTGTAAAATACTTTGATACGTTTTTATGACCGTATTATAAAACTAAATATTAGTTTGAATTATTATTAATAACATAAGACACGAGTAGGCAAAGAATTAAAATTATAAACGATATAAATGGATTTAATGAATCTACGATGGGCAGTCGAAATACCAAAATGGATGATCGAAATATAGAGCAGAGCAATGAAACATCACAGTCGTTTCAATGGTGAAAATACTATGCAAAAACTGCATCTGAATGGCATAATAGATTGAAAGATAGGTGAGAATGTGATATAGACAAGAAAAATTACCTATTAGTTGAAACAGTATTTGGCATCGCATCTTAGAAGCAGCATTGGTTTGGTGTTGCAGCTGTTTTAATTTTGAATATATATCTACTTATAGACCAATTATTGATGATCTACCAGAGTCTGGAAACACACCTTCAGAGCATGTTATGGAAATTCTTGACCGATACACTAAAGAACACGTAAGTAGGTGTGCTTAAATTTGAAAACTGATTACTTGTATTCAGTAGCATCTATATTGCGTGACTACTTCATCTAGTTCAGAGGTTTCAATATTAACACTTTTAAGAAGTCTATATATTCGATTCATTTTATCCTCATCATCAGGCTATCGTTAAAAATAGGTCCCTTCCATCTCGCTTGGCATGCGTGTTGGTTAGTTTTGGAATAGGATGGGAAGGTCAGGAGTGTAAAGATTTGAATCTAGATTTTAGGATATGGCTTCTCGAAGTTTTATGGTACGTCGAGCAACCATGAACGCATGCAGGCAGGGTCTCTAAAGTTCCTAAACAAGGTCTGTTCTCTACCGGAAGCGTAGAAATGTATCACCTATTCGCTACCCGCGCGACTACTTCATCGAGTTCGGACGTTTCAATATTAACGCTTTTAAGAAGTCTATATATTCGACTCATTCTATCCTCATCATCAGGCTATCGTTAAAAATAGGTCCCTTTCATCTCGCTTGGCATGCGTGTTGGTTAGTTTTGGAATAGGATGGGAAGGTTAGGAGTGTTAAGATTTGAAAGCACCTGATTTTAGGATATGGCTTCTCGAAGTTTTATGGTACGTCGAGCAACCATGAGCGCATGCAGGCAGAGTCTCTAAAGTTCCTGAACAAGGTCTGTTCTCTACCGGAAGCGTAGAAGTGTATTACCTATTCGCTATTCGCCTGTACGTATGATACTAGAAATTCAGTTTGACTTGACTATATACATATCTTAGTGATAAAGAAGAATATTACTGCTGTTAAAATTTCGAAAAAGAAGAAGACGAAAATATTTAGAATCAAAAAGTAACTTCATTACTTTTCAAAATATTTCCCTTTATAATTATAACATTATTTCATGCAAATAAACGAACTTTTATAACATTTTTCACAACCACACTCTTAGATATTGAAAATTGTTGACCACGCAAGTTGTTTCTGATTTCTAGGAATATCAATTGAAAAGTGAAAAACACAATAAAGTGTTTCTGAGGTATTTGGACTAAGTTATGGGATTGCTGCGGCCACCCGAAGGCTGTTTCAATGCAAAAAATGCAAAATAAGAAATCATTTCTACACGTCTGCCTTATACGTTCGAAAACTGTTGGTTTCTATTCCTCTTATTACACAGCTTCTCGGACAAATGAGCATATAAATTGGTGGAATTGTGGTACGCGTCGTTTTGAACACACAGTAGACAGTCACAGCTAAGTGGTATACTGAACAGTGCCTACTTAAAGTCATTTGATATATGAAGAACCTGCGGCCAACGTCGAGAATGGACACCTGGTTCCTCCATCATGATAATGCTCCAGCTCACCGCGCCAAAGCCTGCACCGAATATTTGACCACGACAGAATTGAAACTTCTCGAGCAACCTCCTTGCAGTCCAGATCTTGCTCCCTGCGACTTTGCACTATTCCCGCATGTGAAAATAAAGCTAAAAGGGAGGCGGTTTTCCAGTGACGAGGACCTTCTGCGGGCTTGGAACGAGTGTGCTTTACTCCCTAGTGAAACTTGGCAGAACTGGTTTAAAAATCGGTTTCGGAAGATGGAGAGGTGCATCGAGTGTAAAGGAAATTACTTTGAAAAAATGAAATAAACAAAGCTGTATTGCAAAACTTTCCTAGCACCCTTTGTAAACCGAATATAGTTAATTATTTACCTTAATTAAAATTAACACAGAAATATAAATAAAATCAAGAATGCTGACGTAATATGTAAATTGCTCATCGTTAATCTTTACAATTAATTAATTAATTTTAACTAATTTACCATAGTCACTTTAATTAATGCGACTTCTATAACTATATTGTACTTATTGCTAGAAAATTAATTAAAAATAATTATTCTCATTAATTATTTGCAATTAGTTATTGACTGCAGTTCAACACTTTTAAATTTTGAAGTAATTTAACATTCGATTTCATAAGTCGGATGCTGAAATTATACCATATATTAGAGCTCTTTTTGATCGGATAACTGTTTAAATTAGTACATGTTTAAAGACACTGATTAATTAGGAAATTAATAATAATGATAGTTGATTTATATATTTCCAAAAAGGTGTAAAATCTCAAAATACAAAACAATAATAAAAGCACATAAATATGGTAGATAATGTAAAATTTAATAAAAAGCATTATGTTCTATATTAGAAGTCGTCTACTTGCTTAAAAGTTTTAGTGATTAAAAGTTGTCTTAATTGTTGTTTAAATTGATCTAGTGATAAGTTCTTTACAATTTCAGGGATGTAATTGTATTCAATATCTTTAATCATTAATACAAAACGTAATTTTGTATCTCTGTTAAATGCGTGGACGGCGATAGTGAAAATTCCTTTTCGGTGGTTCAGCATGATGTTTATCCCTTAACTTATATTTAATGAAAATTTTATGGATATTAAAATATCATTTTGAAATCAATAAAAAGATGAAATTAAAAAAAAACAGATGCGGCAAATTCCAAAACATATATGTATGGTAATATAGGTGTCTTGTTGTTTTTAAATATATCAACATGTTTTTCATTTATTTAAATTAAATATTGCTCTTATACACGCACTGAGTTACCACAAAAAGTAATACCGTATTTGGATATTTGGATTGATCCGGAGTTTACTTTAAAATTCATAACTAAATTAATAAATACACAGAACGTTACGATTTTCACTAATTTTATTTTTAATTAATGTACATGACAATTGTTTCAGCACACAGAGTCTTCTTCCGATATTTAAAGTAGACTAAATTGTAGAAATTCTAAGAGAATGATATTCTTCTTTTATTTTTTGAAATATGTAATAAAACTAAAATGACAATAAATTGGGAAAAGCAGGTTTTGCTGGGCTTTTAAACTTAGCATTTTCATTCTAGATTACACAAAAAATGATAGCGCTTCTGTAACACTCATATACACGTAATTATCTTCAAACTGTAACATAACAGCACTTTACTATCGTATCAAAACTCAACATGTGAATTATACGTAAGGCCTAAGCCTTAGTATGGTAGTTTCCATTTCAAAAATGAGCTCACGTTCCTGATAGAAAGTGTTTCAATTTTGTTCAAACGCTAGGTTCAGGGATATTATTAAATTGTAGTATGTTAGTTTTGTTCATATTTAATAGTAATTGATGAATTCTCTTGTTCCTGTAGATGTTCTCTCATCTTAGTTTCAAGTTCTTTGTTAATTACGACATTTACGGCAGATGATCATCAGTAAACATTATTGTTAAGCTATTATTTACAAATGGTTTGTCAGTGACGTATAGTAGGAATAGCACTAGCGCCGACATGAAGCTCTGTGAAACTCCAAAAGTTATCTAACGGGTGTTTTTTTTAGAGGTACAGAACTTTAAGTTGGCAACACTTTTTTAACTGGCGGCCATTTTGTCAGCTGTTAAGTGATTTATATTTAGTTTGATGAATAGACTGACGCCTGAACAACGCTTGCAAATTGTGCAAATTTATTTTGAAAATCATGGTTCTGTTCGAAATACGTATCGCGCACTACGTCAATATTACGGTCAACATAATCGTCCATCAGAGCAATTAATTCGATTAACTATGGAACGTTTTCGCACCACGTATACTCTAAATGATAACACGTATCCAGAGAGACGTCGTACAATGCGTACAGAAGAAGTCATTGCTGCTGTAGAGCGTAGCGTAGAGGAAGACCCGAATCAGTCTATCCGCCATCGTGCACAGGAATTGGATATGTGTCCATCCACTTTATGGAAGATTTTGCGGAAAGATCTAGGCTTGCGTGCTTACAAAATCCAACTCGTGCAAGAATTGAAGCCACACGATCACCTAGCAAGGCGTAGATTCGGTGAATGGGCCCAAAACAAGATTGCCGTTGATCCCGATTTTCATAATCGAATTTTGTTTAGCGATGAAGCTCACTTTTGGTTGAATGGATACGTCAATAAACAAAACTGCCGTATTTGGAGTGATGATAATCCTCAAGTGTATGTTGAGACACCGTTATATCCAGAAAAACTGACTGTTTGGTGTGCTTTATGGGCTGGTGGAATAATTGGTCCGTACTTCTTTAAAAACGAAGCTGACCAGAACGTTACAGTCAATGGCGACCGCTATAGAGCCATGATTACAGACTTTTTCGTTCTTCAATTAAACAATCATGATGTGCAGGAGATGTGGTTTCAACAAAACGGCGCAATATGTCACACAACTCGTGCCACAATTGATTTATTGAAGGAAACATTTGGTAACCGCATAGTTTCACGTTTCGGACCCGTGAATTGGCCTCCAAGATCGTGCGATTGAACGCCGCTTGACTATTTTCTGTGGGGATATGTGAAGTCGCTAGTCTACGCCGATAAGCCCGAAACGATTGACCACTTGGAGGACAACATTCGCCGCGTTATTGCCGATATACGGCCACAAATGTTGGAAAAAGTCATCGAAAATTGGCCCTCCAGATTAGACTACGTCCGAGCCAGCCGTGGCGGTCATATGCCAGAAGTCATATTTAAATTATAATGCCAGAAGATTATCTTTCGAATAAAGTAAATTTCATGTCAATTTAAAAAAATCATATTTGTTTTATTCCATTTCAAAGTTCTATACCTCTAAAAAAAAACACCCGTTATATTCTGCCATTCCGATGTTACCCCCTTTCATTTTTTCATGTATGAAAACACATTGACTTTTTTAAGATCTTGTATTTAATAAATAATAAGGTTGTTGGGTATAGTCTATCCAAGGCATTTGATAGCGAACAAGCTAGAAATCCTGGATTTTATAGGAGTCTCATATGTATAAAATCCAGGATTTCTAGCTAGTTCGCTATCAAATATCTTAGATAGACTGTAAGCAACCCAACAACTTTATTTTTGTTATGTAAGCCGCATATGGCTTCTTCATTAAATTGAAATACAGCTTTTGCAGCTGATTTATAATTAATCTATTTTGTTGTTAAGATATTATGTTTTTCCATACAGTTGAATATAGTTTTTTGTAATAATTTCCCAAAAAGTTTTGCCACATTAGAAATAAAAAGAGGTATTGGTCTATAATTTCCAAAACCATTTTCTTCCCATTTTTATAAATCGGTATTACTTAAATTTAGGCGAAAACTTTCACATATAAATGATAGAAACATACTCTAAAGGAATCGGTAAAGTGATTTACAAAATTTAAATCGAAATTCAACCAAGAAATAAGTTAATAATATTTCTTGATTTCCCATTCTTTGCTAAACTATTTAAAAAATATATTTTGAAAAGTCAAGAACAACATTATGCTTCAAGTAAGCTTTTAATAATGAACAGCCTATGCGCCATTAAAAAGAAAGCCATATATTAAGCTTTTGTTTGAGATTGGGGGTATGGATAAAATTTTAGTTATTATTCAAAAATTTACAACGAAATTATTGAATTAATAAGAATTTCTTTTTACTTGCAAAATTTTTTCTCCAAAATATGTTTATATACATACATACATACAATGTGTAAAAAAAGCATGGAATAATTATCCTAATTTTTTAATTCGCAGTTTTACTAAAAAGGTTTGGTTATGAAAAGTTTTATCTTCTTAAATTACATATTTTGATATATTTTTATTGTATTTCATATTGGTTCTTTGCTGGGGTGACCAACATTATTTTAAGAAATTACATGTGTCTCTTCTTTCTATTTCTAAAGATAGTGTATTTTTATTATTCTATTACTGATATATTTTTCATTAGGTTATATGAAAAAAGAGAGAAAGAGATGAATTTTATTTGAGATAATGCATAATACGTATTAAATGTTAATGTTAAGTAAATATTGGAAGTAAACACCGTTAGTTACTAGATAATGACCAAATATATTTTTAAAATTATCTCTTTCTAGCGTGTTTTCGGGTATATTTCGGCAGTTATTTTTACTATCAAGTCATCTAAATTTCGAAACCGGATTTTGTACACTGGATTATTAACATGACTTCATAAGAAAAAATCCAGGGCGACAGACTGATAGGCTATTCGATTGCTTCTCTTTTCGCTATCCATCTGTTAGGAAACATTTGTTCCTTACGGGCCCCGCATAATGAAGGAGCGCTCCATCTTCTTTAGAGATGATTTGATTGTAAATACCACCATTCTCATAGCTAAATAAAGTTGAAGTCGTTGATATCACTTCTTATTGAAAAGAGATGGAGGTACTTCTAGCAGTAAGAGTGCCGTTAATGGAAAATGGACTGACGATTTGCTGCATTGTAATACCTGCCCGTATTTTTACTTTTTTTGATATTAATTGCGTTCTGCCCAATAACGGCTATTCTGTCTATGTACTGAACCATTTAACATGGACGTGGCTTCATCGTTAAATAGAATATTCACTGCAAGATTACTATCCATGTTGCACCTTTCCATCATTAGTTGGCAAAACTGTATTCTCCTACCAAAATCGTCCGCATTAAGTTAATAGATTAGTTACAGCTTATAAGATATTATACACAGATTGATGACTAATCCCAAAATGCCAACTTCCAAATACTTCCTTTAAGTGTTTTTTGAACTCTTATCAGAATAATAAATACCATCGCATCATTTGTGATCGTTTGAGACCTTCCAGATTTTGTTATGTTTGTAATGTTTTCAGAAAGTCCAAATTTCACCGCAAGCGGTGAAATTTGTTTTTACGGATATATTTGATCAAATAAATTGAAAACTTATTTTATCTCCTATCTTCACACTCATAAAGGGTTTTCCAATAAGGACTTGACAACTTTTTTTCAAAATAAAATGCAGACCATTTGAGATATTTCAAAAACTTTATTATCGGGTTGAAGTATAATCAAAACATTTATGAATGGAACTCGACTTCGTTCATATGGCCACCACGGGCACGTTTGCAGCGGTCGATTCGTTGGACCCAATTTTCGATGACTCGGCCACACAATTCCGCCGAAACGGCTGCCATTTCGCGTTCAATGTTGGCTCTGAGCTCTTCCAACGTTGTCGGCTTGTTGGCATAGACCAATGACTTGACGTAGCCTCAAAGAAAAGAGTCTAGAGGCGTTAAATCGCACGAACGAGGCGGCCAATCGACTGGTCCATTGCTTGAGATAACACGCTCATCAAACTTACTCTTCAATAAATCAATTGTAACGTGTGCTGTGTGGCTTGTGGCACCGTCCTGCTGAAACCACATGTTGTCCAAGTCCATATTTTCCAATTCGGGCCAAAAATAATTGGTAATCATGGCGCAATAACAATTACCATTCACAGAAACGTGACGATCATTATCGTCGACGAAAAAATAAGGCCCTATGACGCCCCCGGCATGCAAACCGCACCAAACAGCTATTTTTTGTGGTTGAAGTGGTGTTTCATGAAGCACATGTGGATTTTCACCCGACCAATAACGCATATTTTGCTTATTGACGAACCTATTGAGCCAAAAATGAGCTTCGTCACTGAAAATGATTTTGCGATGAAATTGATCATCTTAGCGCATCTTTTCCAGAGCCCAATCGCAGAACGTACGTCGCTTCAAATGGTCCATCGGCTTCAATTCTTGAGTCAGCTTGATCTTGTATGGGTGTAAACCAAGATCCTTACGCAAAATTCGCCATAAAGTGGTCTGGGCGATGCCCAACTCTTGAGAACGCCGTGGAATTGACTGATTTGGATCATTTGCTACGGACGTTTCAACGGCAGCGATATTTTCGACACTTCGACCAACCCGTTGTCTCACTGGCACGGCAACATCACACAACGAATATGTAGACTCAAATTTTTCACTAAACTTGTTACTGCCTGTCTACTAGGGCGAGAATTACGACCGAAAATCGGAGTTAACGCTCTTAAAGTAGCGGTCACCGACTCCGAATTTCTGTAGTAAATTTTTATAATTTGCAGACGTTGTTCGTTCGTGTACTTTACCATGATGAAAATGTTTAGTTTACTGAATAAATTGACAGTGACAGTTCGATGATTAGTGAAAGGGTGCGTTCAAAATTTGAATTAAAAGTTGTCAAGTCCCTATTGGAAAACCCTTTATATCATGAGTGTTTCAATGCGTTTTTTTTTTAATTAAATACACTATATTTTTAGCAATACTTTGAACAGTTCAGAGTACTTTTAAATTTAATTTAATTCATACTAAGTTTTGTTTTTATTGTTTGTTTTTATTGTTGTCTTATTTAATATATATCTGCATTATCCCAAATAAAAGACGACTCTCTTAATTTTTTATACAACATAATTAAAAAAATATCAGTAATGAAAGACCAATAGAATAGAAATTTTTTGAAGTAGAAAGAAAAAACACAGGTTTCATTAAAAAAGAAACAAAGTTGGCCGGACCAGCCACAAAACCAATAAAAATTTAAATAAAAGAGTTTGTCAAGGTATGCAGTAAAAGAAGCGAAAACATTTTCGTAACTAAACCTTTTTTATAAAACTGAAAATTACAAAATTAGTGCAATTATTCGATACTTTTTTACACAGTGTATATATATATGTACATGTATGTCGTCTATTTCAAGAAATTTTGCTTAAAATTGTTTCTTATTAAAATATTTAATTAGTATACACAGTAAATGTGATAAGTTAAATATGTTTTATGATATTTGTATTTAATAGAAAACAAAATTAGAAATTTTTATTTATAAATTAAATGCTATATAGAACCATCATTCATTCTTCTATATATAGAAAAAAGATTCAATATATTAGCTTGTAATATAAATTATATGTATATATATATATATATATATATATAAATTAAAAGCGAATATATTTATTTTTTTTCAAGCTAAGTGCATTCATTCTTGACTAATATATAACCTAACATTCATCAAAATACACAGAAATTTCAAAAAGACGCGTGCAAAATAATAGATTATAATTGAAACAAAGCAACTTACATGGAAAATTTGCCGTAGAAAAACCACATTTTCAGTAAAAAATTTTGCTTATAATTAATCGATTAAATTTATACGCATGGTATGCATTTTCTTGCAAAAACTTTTTATTTGATCTGCGATTTTGATTCTTTATTATGTAGGGTCTGTGCAACTGGATTGAACTGCGCGCGTTCTTGGCACGCGAGTTTTCAAAGTGTCGAAATCGCGTCGAGCGCAGGCGTCGGTTGCGGTTTCTGATTTTCATAACTGAAAATTACCTTTTCAGATGCCACAAATATTTGACTGGCCGTTTCCTGCAAACTTACGGCAAATTTAATATTTCGTATTTTTACGCTAGATATGCGTGTCGGAATGTTTCTTAATAAGTTAATATTTCTTGTAAAGTTCACTTATTATTTTAATTTAATTCTACTATTAGTGGTACTATTACAAGCTAGTAATTAGAAAACAAAAGAAAATTCATTAGAATTACACATATATAAATTAAATATTTTTGTTTTAATTAGAACATTGGATTTAGATAGATATTTTAGATCTATATATATATATATAGAATTATTACAATGGATATAAGTCATTTGATTACTCTTCTTCATCTGAGGCTCCATAAGGATCTCATTTCTGACCAATACTCTTTGTCTTTTTTATCCATGACTTGTCGTCTTTATCATATTTTGTACCGGCCTATGTGGATGATCTAAAAAGTTATCACTTTGTTATACCCGAACCATTTCCACTCAACATATATCCCACTCACCCTTTCTCCTCATTATCTCCAGTTCTGATTGTTTCTATCCCAAAGATCAATGTCGGTGACTAGGTTGGGCCAGAAAATTTTAAAGACCTTTTTTAAACATCAGTTGAAGGTCTGGACTTCTCCACACACCTCATACACCTATCATCTAGATTTGGCTTTCACGTCAATATAGCATAACGTACTAAGAAGACGTATTTTGGTTTCGGTTAATTTTTGTGGATGACCATTTCGAAGGAGGAAAACTTGATTAGCTTTCTTTATTATATTTAAAATATCTACTTAAGTCTCTCTTCTCCTGTCAAGCACGCTTCCCAGATGGTAGAACTTCTTCTGTTAGCGCTTGACCTGCGTTAATTGCCAGTCCATTTTCTTTCGATTCTTTGTTCAGTTGCGATAATTGATTTTACATCCGTGTTGTTGTCCGACAAGTATGCTATACGCTAAATAAAATTTGATAAATTTGTATAATTTCCATTTTATTACGAGTACAGGCGACAAAGAACTTATTTTAATTTCTTTTGAGAGATTTGCTCAAATATGAAAAAAACCATTGTTTTCCACATCCATTATATTCAGTCCAATTTCATTGTAAAAGAATCAAGGGAAGAAAAGCATAATTTATTCAGATTTTATACTTTATAAAATTAAATAATAAATAATATTAGCATTTTTAATATTTTTCCTTCTGCTATTTTTAGACTATTGGTAACAAAAATAAGCTCAAAGAAATTGCTTTGGTTTAAGTTCCAAAGAGGATTTGTACATCACTGAAAATAGGATATAGGCCACATCATTAAGATCATTAAATATATTTGTACAGTCTCAAATAAATAAGCCTAATTATACAAATTGACATGTAATAAATATGTAATCGGAGATTTTTCTCAAGGATGTACTACAGAGAAGAAGTTATTACACAAAAATGTACCTAATATACTTGTAATATAATACGTATGCCTTTAATGTGAGGACGAAAATAATTTCTTTTTGCCATGAAATATAATATACAGAATTTATTAAGTTAATAAGAATTCTTTAGAAATTGTATTTTATGTATCAGAAAGATATGAGAGATATTAAAGCATTTCATAATATGTGAATTGAATTCTACAGTAAAAAAGCCAGTAAAAATATTAATATGCGCAGAATGAGTATGACACATGTTACTGTGGTTATATTTAAAGACGGTGATGAATTTTACAAAAAAATAAATGTATTTTGTATTTTGAAAAACTTTTTTATTACATTAACCCTAAACTGATTTGATTTATATAAAACGAAAATTAAAATAATTTCGAATTTGTTATTTTTATAATTGTTGATAACTTTCTGCTATTGTGTTTCTGTCCTAAAAGTTCTTATTTTGATATATTATAAACCTAGAACGCTAAGATGTTGAACAGATTTCTACTCAAACTATTGTAACATCGACTGATAGGTGTGAAGCACAGTCTTCTAGGAAGTATGTCTATCTTATAGTTTTAGATAGTCTGTTCATTGGTCCCACAAGAAGTACATGTCTCCGTGTATCAAAAGATAATTGCCATCACCGCTAGAACACAAGACATGAATTTCAAGATTCTTTGTTGACAATTTATTGACAATTTTAGATGATCCGTTGATTCACTTCAGAATAGGTATATGTCTCCATCTTTCAAAAGTTAGTTGCCGTTACTGTTAGCACACAAGATATTAGTTTCGATATTCTTAATTTATTATTTTTTAACCAAGAAATTGTTACTTACGCAACCTTGCTGTTGTAAAGAGCATTTTTGTAGCTTAATTTACAAATAAGAAAATTTTAAGTATAAAGATATATTTGATTAACTTGGACAAACCTTTATCATTAATAACGCCTTCGATAAACTGACAATTGACTTTTTCACACTTAGAAAGACAAAGTGTAACCGTTATTCAGAAATTGTGGCGATCTATGTACGGTTCATCATTTCCTTCTTTACCTCAGCTTTGGGACTTACGTTTTTTGCTCTGGGGTATTGCTCTCCTATTTGAATAAATAAACTTCATATGGAAAGTAATTTAACAGTTCAATAACACAACAAGGACGAGATTTAAGATTAGTTAAGGTGACCGTAAAGATTATTCTATTGCGGTTTTTCAGTTCTATTGTGATCCTTATGTCTTTCTGGAGTTTCTTGACTTCTTTGTGTATGCCTATTGAAGTAAATTACGGTTCATTTGCCTCTATGCAATCTCGGCTCTATTTCACCAGCTTTGCACTTTAATCTTAGAAATTTCAGATAACCTAGTTAATAGGTCGCACATCAAATCTACACAGTGCAGAGTTTTATATACCTTTATATGTCTAGATTCTACACAGTGCAGTGTTGACTCACAATTTTATGTACCTTTATATGTCTAGATGAATCACTCACTTGTGCAGTGTTGACTCACAATTTTATGTACCTTTATATGTCTAGATGAATCACTCACTTGTTTATTCCTACATTTTGCTTTTGGGTTTAACTTTGCACCTTCTCCATATTGTTTCCAGGAGCACTAAGGAAAGTAAGATCAAGGCCTCGCTTGACTGGCTAAATCTAATACAAGGGGATTATGTCTGGTAGCTTAGGGGAACTATCTAAATAAGCTAAACATAGTCTCCTTTGACAAAAAATTCTATGTTTTGGTCTGTAAACCTCTTCAACAGCATACATGGCTTTGCCATTTGCTTAGAATCTTTTACTTTTTGGTAAAGGATATTCTATTTCTTTTGTTTTAAATAAAACTATCTTCGTTCTGTTATGATTAATGCTAAGATTGTTCAAATTAAACCATTGTTCAAGATTGATTATATATTTAGAGTTAACATCGACAACCGTTCCAAATGCATCGCTTCTCATAATGAGTGATGTACCATCAGCATAATTGACCGTTAAGATTTTATTTTCATTCAAACCACCTTCGGCGCATAAATGTCATTAAAATAAATCACAAAAAGAAGAGAGCTCAAAATGCTGTCCTGTGACACACTACTACATATAAAGGCTTCTTCAGAATATACGCAGGAACTTTAGTCTAGATCTTCATAGTCTATTGTCTATTAGACAAATACGAAGAGAACCAATTTAAAGCTATGCCTCTAACTCCAGAGAGTTTGAGCTTATAAATTAATTTGGAATGATCTACGCTATCAAATGCCCTCGATAAATCAACTAGGATACCGAAAAGGATATCTTTAGTTTCAAATGCATTAGTAATAAAATTGACGATGTTAAATATTGCAGTCTCAATATTTTTACTTCTAACGAAACCATGCTGGTGACTATTTTTAAGATCGTATTTGCTAATAGAAAGATAAGGTGGACGGATATTCTATATCTTTAGATTTTAAATAAAATTATATTCTCTTTGTTATGATTATTGATAAGATTGTTCAAATTAAACCATTGTTCAAGATTGGGTATATATTTACAGTTAACAGCGACAACCATCTCAAGTGCATCACCTATTAATGATGAGTGACAATAATCTAAATCATATATCATTTAAAAAATAAATTTTGTTAACTTTTAAAAATTTTACAGTTCTTTTTATAATTATTTAAAATTATAATCTGCTTTAATCATTTCATATATTGTCTTTTAGAGCTGTAATACTGAATACTGAATACTGATTTAACCAAATGATATACATATATGCTTCTATATGTACGAAAATAACTTATTTCCTAAACATCAATCATGTAACTTATTTTAGGCACCATATATACGATTTAAACATAAAATGAAAGCTTATTTATCCATTATAACCCAAAGGACTCTTTAATTAATATATTTTCCATATACATATTTCGTGATTTGCCAAATTAGTTCTTTATAATATAAAGGTCTGGAAAAGTAAAACAATTCTTTATTGGAATTTGTTGAATCAATTATTTAAATTATCACCATCGGTCGAAGAATGTTCATATGAATGAATTTATGTAACAAATGTGTATAAAGAAATACGTATGTATCATATACGAGGATGGTTCAAAAACTACGTAGCCTAACAAAATTTTTTGCGGACAAAAATTTTATTTTTAATATATCCTTCTGTTCATTTTACCAATGCCTTCATTGTAGGTCGATAAATTTAAGTCCTCGAAGTAGCCATTCACAGCAGATTAGAGTCCAGTTATTAATTGGTAACACTTCCTCAGAAGACGATTTTAGTGATTGAAAAGAAAGGGTATTATAAAATGAAGGAGATAGAAATAGGTTGTGTTGTGTATAGAACCGTCTACAATCATCATGTCGTAAATATAACCTTCTCATATTCAGTTATCATTTTACAGTCATCGTTTACGTTGTTTTTGTTATTTGTTGTCAGGTGTATTTGTTAAACATAATTTATACAAACATTGATTATAATATTGTTTTTAAAAACAAGTATCTAACGAATTTAATATATATATATATTTATATATATATTTTTTCACATTTTAATCCTAAACAACAGTTATATTTTTTATATGATATTCCTTTAAATCTTATCTCTTCATTTTTACAAATGGAGCATTAAAAATCTACATTTTCACTAGTTCAGATAGCGCAATTTTGTTTTAAAATAATGATAATAACGATTTAATTAAATATTTGAAATAAAAAAATATTTGAAAAAAACACAACATTTCCATATATTTAGTTTCATCCTTTAAATATAGTAGATTGCTGTTATTAATTAAATAATTAATGAAATATATACATACAAGACATATTTTAAATAATTTTGAAATTGCCGCCTATATTACGTTACGTCTGTTGCTATGGTAACTTCGTGAATAATATTTTTTTTAATTCGTGCAGTACAACATTTAAGCCACGTCTCGTGCATATTAGGTGCCATCAGGTTTAAATCGAAATCGAAATTGGATGAAAATCTTTTGCGACTTAACAGTTTTTTCAATTTCTGGAATAGATGACAATCACTGATCCAAAACCAAATCTGAGATCTGGGGAACAAAATGAATGAAGCACTAAATCATATTCCAATTCATGAACTTTGACCATGGCGATCCCAGATCATCTCTAACTCTTCAATTAGTAGACACTGTTATTTGATATATTCATTATCCAACACAATACGGTGGACTTTTTTAATCATATGCAGAGCAGTAGATGTCCACTGCCAGTTCATCCTTTATGCTCTCAAAACTACGTTTAAATTCCGAAATAGTTTTTAGCAATTAAAAATAAATAAATAGACACTAATAATGTCGAATCTAGCTCTGCCTCAATTTCGGTTGTTATTAAGCCTTTCAAATGAAACTATTTTATCACCGCTAGCAACTTGTTTTTTTTATTATTTCCAAAATCACATCAGACGTTCACTTTGGCGCACTATCAAACACAGATAAATTTATAGATCGCTTCGTGCTGTTATATTTAACCTAATAGAGGATATTTCTACAGAATGATAAAGAAAATGCTGTCGAATTTGTGTTAGACTTCGTAGTTTCGAAGTATCCTCGTGGCACACATACACGGAAAAGAATCTGGACGATATTTTAGATATTTGAAATTGTTACACTTCGCATATATAATAATTTCTTTTTTATTATGTTCTTAAATTACTTTGTATTTAACTTAAATACAATTGATTAAAAACACAGAATTTTTTTATCAAGACAACGTTCGCGAGTCAATAAATATTTCAAAGCAAAATCTTTTTGTTGTCAATAACGGTATCATAACACTAAGGTAATGTCTTCCAAGAACAAACGTATTTCGACAGGTAGGAACGTTTCTTAAAATAGTCTTTCAATATTACATTTAATATTAATTTTATTTTACGTAATTTCTAAATACAATTAGAAATTCAAATATTAATAATCTTTTTTCGTACAAAGTACACAATTATTATTCCGTCTAACTGTCTACCTATCTAGTTATCAATATATTGGGCGCTTTTTAATTAATTCTAATTTTTGCGTGTTTTTCGTTTTCTCTTATTGGTTCGTTCCAAATATGTCCAGTGCACTTGCCTTTTGTTCCACCGATTCTTTTAACAGGTCGAACTTTTTAAGAAAAAGAGTGAGGTTTTACTGTAGCCTATACATGAAGTGCTTTACGAATTTATTTTGAGATTAGATTGTTCGTCTTGCTAGCCGCTTTTGTGCAAGAAACATTAAATTTTACTGGAAAAAAGAAATTATTTTCGAATAAAACGTAGGCAATACATAAAACTAAATATCCAACACCTAATTATTTATAAAATTAATCGTTCTTCACTATCCAACTTAATAATATGTACTGAACCAAAACGGATTTTCTACTTTCGCGAAATTTTAATTGTGTTTGTAATTTGGTAAATTTGTTGAAATTTATGTGTTCACATTCATTTACTGTGCCAGTAAACGACTATTATTCTTTTGCCTTTCGCACAATACATAGTTTTAAAATGTCTGCGTTAATATGAACATTTCTATTTCATTTGGATTTTCAGTTATAGAGATATTTTCGTTCACATGTTTAGAAACGCAAAATAATATTAAAACACATTAAAGAAGAGCATTATTCGAGTTTAAGCAGCAATTTTACCAAAGTTTAAGGAATTGAATCAGTCGATATATACCAAAGTAGTCTGTGATTGACGGCTTTAAGATTTTCCTATAGAATCCAAAGCAGCTTGCTTGATTTAAATATAATGAAAGACGTTAATAGCCTTTACCAACTCCGGAAAACATAATTCAAGAAAATAAAAGTATATATATCGTTATTTAAAAATTTAAGGACGTATAACATTAAAACACGTACGCGTCGACTGCATTGCGTACAAGAAAAAGATAAAATTAGTACTCATTTAAAGAGATTTATGTGCATAATAGAAAGGCGTAGAGCATAGAAGTCTATTGAAAGTTACGTACTATTTGATGAGAATTTACAGTGATGACCTACAGGAAAACGCATTACCACATTACGCATCCCCTAAGTGAAGAAAGTTGTAGTTCCTTTTTAACCAGATAGTATAAAACGAATGTAAATATATTACGATAAACTCATATTGGAATAATTCTTTGAGAAAATAATGTTAAAGATATGCTGTGTATGTTACTTAAAAGATATTTACATGGAAATAATAATCCTAGCGACACTAATGTGTGGAAAATTAAAATAATTTTTAGGCTTCTTTGTTAATAATATTTGACTCATTTTAAACTATTATTACGGGGAATATTTACTTAAACTTGAAAGAACTATATATCCATCTAGGATATTAATGAATGCACTCATATTATTTTGTACTATTATTTCAGTGATAATACCCACTAGATGTATAGAATTGCGAAAGTAACCTGATTACCTGACGAGCTTTGGAGCTGAGCTAAATGATTACACAGGCCAACCAATATAATAAATATTTTTTAAAAACTATCTATTTCTTATGTATTTTGGTATGCTGAATCCAAATTTTCAATCAGTTTTTTTCTACCACGTACCAATTTTTCACAATCTTAATCTTTTGTTGGGTATGATAGTATTAAAATATATACATAGTTGAGATTTAAAGGTACGTAATGTATTATCAGAGTAGAATTGAAAAATTTAACATTTTATTATTACAATGGTAATGTAAGTTTGATTATGAACAGTTTTTTACTTATTAATCTAAAGTTTTGTATTTCCTCAACCTCTTCACGGTAAAAGTTCGAGTGTAGCTTTTCCTTTTATGTGATGTTTCTGGAGTTGCTCGCAGAAGGGTTCAACAGTAATCTCCCATCATGTTGACATTGACACTGATACCGTTTCTCCATCTTCTTTATATCTTGGTGGAAACGCTTCCCTTGTTGCTCATTTACAGCTCCAAGATTGTCAGGGAAAAAATTTAGATGTGAGTGTCAAAAATGCACGTGCAGATTGGAAAGTATATGCCTTCGTGATTTTCTTTGTATTATTTTGAGCATCTGCGTGACGATACTCAAAAGTGCACTTTGAGCATTACTAAATAACGTAAAGTAAACATGCGTGGAAACGTTGGTCCTATGGTATTTTCGGATTCGGCACGTCAAATAACATACCGGGGAGCCAAATTTATAAAAAAAGTTTTTTCATGGTTGGCCTGTGTTATCGTAGTTTTCGCTTTGCTTGGTAGTCGTTATTTTCATTGAAATAATACTTTATTTTGGCAATTTAATACATTTTTTTCAAAATATCCTCCATTATAGCCAATCTTTATATTTGGATAAACCAGCTTTTAAAATATTTTTCATTTATGTCTTGTAGTGGGACTAAAGCTAGTAAAATGCCAGAGAGTCCAAGTTAATGTGTTTGCTTAAATATTGCAAATATAAATTCTAAAGGAAAAGAAGGTTCTCTATTCAAAAGGAAGTATATACCTAGTCAAGTCATAAATATTGGTACACAACTGAACGCACTCATTACGAATGCAACACTGGGCGCATCCATTTCGTATTGATTGCGATTTGACAGTTGACATTTATGCTTCATTGTGACGTAAAAAATTTTTGACATTAATTGTTTACAATAATGGAATGGGGCGACATCGAAAATCGTATTGTTGTAGTTGGCCTACTAAAATGCAACATGGAAAAAGGCGATATCTTAAGGACGTTGCGACCGCTTGGAATCACTCGCAATTTTGTGTATCGTGCTGTGAAGTTGTTTGAAGATACTGGTGGAGTACGAGACTGTCAAAGATCCGGCCGTCCGCGCACTGTGAGAACTCCGAAAGGGATCAAGCCGTGAAGAAACGAATCGACCGAAAACCGCCGCGAAAACAGAAAATCTTGTCGCGGGAAACGCAAATTTCGCAAAAATCCATGTCTCGCATTATCAAAGAAGATTTGGAATTCAGCGCGTACAAGCGACGCACTGGACACCTGCTCACGGCCGCATTGAAGGAAAAACACAAACGAAAATCGAAAGCGTTACTCAGCCGGTACGCGAAGAACGCTCACAGACAAATTCTGGCTACTGACGAGAAAATCTTCACCGTAGAAGTATCGTTCAATAAACAGAACGATCGTGTGTATGCTCGGTCATCCAGAGAAGCATCCCAACTCATCCCGAGGGTTCAAAGAGGCCACCATCCGCGTCTGTAATGGTATGGTGGAGAGTGAGCTACAATAGCATTACCAAGCTCCATTTTTGCGAGAAAGGAGTAAAAACATCGGCCAAAGAATATCAATTGACCTGACCGTCTTCGAACCCATTGTGAAGCCTCTCAACCAATCAATATTCATCAATAAGCCATGGACTGTCCAGCAAGACTCTGCTCCAGCTCACAAAGCAAAAACCACTCAACTGTGGCTCAAAAACAACGTTCCGGACATCATATCAACGGATGATTGGCCAGCTGGTAGTCCAGACCTCAACCCGTTGAATTACAAGTTGTGGTCCGTATTAGAGGGCATGGCTTGCTCTACTCGACACCCAAATATTGAGTCGTTGAAGCGAGCCCTTGTCCGTGCAGTGGATAATTTCCCCATGCATAAAGTGCGTTTCGCGATCGATGAGTGGCCACATCGTCTCTAGTCGTGCTGGAAGGCAAATGGAAGTCATTTCGAATAAGTTGTTCTAAGATTTGTAGCCATTGAATAATCCAATAAAAACAAAAAAAAAATTTTTAAATATTAATTCGTTTTCATTTGGCGTCGATTTTTCTGTGTACCAGTATTTATGACTTGACTAGATACATATGGAGGATAGTATCGCACTGTTGCATACAAACGAAAACTTTTCTTTAGCCGAATTCTATACAAAATAAAATTCCCATAAAAAAAGCTAAATTTATAAAATAACTGTACCCTCGGGAAGTTTCAAACTTTATTTTAGAAGGCGTTCGACACTCTTAGAATAAGCAGTTCAAAGGAAATAAGATTTTCTGCATTTTCGTATGCTTCGCCTTTCAACGTTGGAGAACCCAAATTTTAGAGATTTACTACGAGTAAAGTATTTTTATTATGAATAAATGCTTGAGAAATATGGAATAATATTTGGACATGCTACGTGAGAGATTCTTATATTGATTTTTCATCTGCCTACATGTATATGTTCAGAAATAGATAACGAAGGTACGTATATATGCATGAATATGTCGTACGAGGAATACTTCTTGTGTAATAAAACAAACGATGTATTTCTTGCCCAGATGTCCATATCTATATAAATTCCATTTCAAATTCTAGGAACACTTGTCGAAAAAGTGTTCTATTTCATGCACGATATACTCTATCGTATTATATATGCATATTGTGTACTTTATGTACACATGTTCACACACGTTTGGCAGTTATCGTGTGTATGCAATGAAATATATGTTACGCACATAATTTTAAAAACAATTAAACAATAAATTAAGTAGTAAAAAGTCTATTTCTAGTTTGTTGACGATATTTATTATAATGGAAAATAATAGATTAGCATAGCATTATACATAAGGTTATATAATGATTTCTGTCGCTGCAAGGGATAAAAATTTAAGTTATACAAAAATTCTCTTTAACACATCTTTTAAGCTTCTGTGTTAATTTTAATACTTCATCATAGACATGTTGATGATTTGGCGGGAGCGAGATTCCATCACTAGCGTCATCTCTTGAAAAATATTAGTATTATAGACGGTTTATCGTTAAGAGCTACGCATTTTGTTTGTAAAATGAAAGTCAAACACCGTAATTTGAAATCAGCTTTAAGTCATTGTATAGCACTGTAAGTTGTGTTATGTTACTGATTTGTGAGTGTTAACTAATGACTTAACATAATTCTACAGAAAAAGCGTGTTAAATCATTTTCAAGTTTATCTAAAATCAAATTACTAAATCTGCGACGTAACAAATAATAGTTGGAATTAATGCACGTGGAGTAGCCGCAACCAAATGGGGATTTTAATAAAACATCTGAATAATTTGTAAACGTTATTGAAGCGTATGTCGTTCAATGATGAAATAGTAGGCACAGACAAGCACGAATGCCAAAGATAAGCCAGGCAGAACTGCCATCTGCAAATAATTTCAATTTACAAAATCGTGGTCCCTAATCGAAAATCATTTATTATACATATTTTTCTGCCGATTTTTTTTATACTCTGTGCCCTTATGTGTTTTTCTGTATTTAATTTTATCATTTTTGTTTTGGTGACAGGTTAAGAGCAATAATAGAATGATATAGTAAACTCGACAGGAAATAAGCGAAAGAGTGGAGAAAGTGGGAAAGATTTTTAATACGATGAAAAATATTTTTCGGAAATAGAGAAATGTCCAAAGACGCCAAGGTGATAGTGATCAAAAAGTGATGTCACTGACATTAAAACCATCTATACTTGGCAAGCATATAATAATATGTTGTGTTTATAAATGTCTGTGGTAACAGAAAAAGAAAGAAGCAGATTGTATTTAGCACAAATGAGATTCTTAAGGTATATATAGGGGAAAACAAGACAGAGCAAGATCAGTAGTTAAAAGTAGAACCCTTAGAATACGAGGATGGACTATTGGGATGGCTACGGCATGTATACAGAATACCAGAGGGTAAATTCATACAAAAGGTGTTCGATACTGGACCAGAAAAGAGAAAAAAAGACAAGATGAAAAAAATCGTCTCTTGAAGGATGTGAGAAAGACAGTACAGAAAAGAGACATAGTGTGAAGGCAAATAAGAGTGTTGGCTTACGACAGGGAGATCTGGAAGGGGTGGCATATACAAAGTTATATTTTCTTCTCCTTATATTGAAGATAGACTTCAGTAAAACTTATATTTAGAGTTTGTTTCGTTTCTTATTTCGGCAACTTTCAGCTAACAATTATTCATTTCTACTTAGTTATGATGAGATAATTATGTTAAACTGCAAGAACCAAAGTTTGAGAAGTTTTTGAGTGAATTGTAAATTATATGGTTATTACATAGTTCGTTCGATTTTATACCATTTATTTAACGAAATACATATTCTAACAGAGAAGAACTTTTTAACAAATGCACTGTCCATTACTTTCTATCATTTTGGTCAAACATTCGAGCAATTTCATAATGCCATCTCCCCAAACGGTTCAGCTCATAGTAAAGTATGCTCCTGAAACCCACCAAATGGACAACATTACTTTCTTCTTTAGACCAAAACCTGCGGCACACAACGTTGTTATAGAGAATGCATTTTTCATTTCCAGTAATCATATTCTTAAAAAAAGGTTGTTCCTTCTACCTTTTAATGAGCTGATTACAAATGAGAATACATTGCATCAGCTGGCGTTCATTAAAATTATGTGGAACCCACACATCACCACAATTGACATACCTTTTAGTCTGGCGATGTCTTTGAACTGTTACATGCGATATTCTGATAACGTCTGCAATCTTGTGCAGCGTAAAATGTGGGTTTTCATCCACTACAGTCGTTATTGTGTCCGCGTCAGTTGTTACAGACCGTCCGGAGAACTCCCGATCTTTAAATTTAAACTCGCCATTTTTAAACTGGCCATACAAATTTTGTCCAGCGTGATTGGTAACTCAGATTCCTCTGCATATCTTTTTGGTTACTGCATTCGCGGTTTTTCCTTTCCGGATTTAATACAGCATCATATGCCGAAAATGCTCATTTTCTTTCTCCATTTTCACTCTGCACAAAGCCACACAGGATTCGCTAAATTAAAGAAACTACACTAAAACGTAGCCTGTTCGCTACAACTAGGTTAACAGAATATTTCACTCACCTAATTATTTCCTTGCAAGTACGCGTCAACGTGAGCGCATCAAAATACTAAAGAACTTATGTAACAACCCAATACATTGCAATTTTTTTAATCTAAAGAAATTCTTCCGGAAAACTTCGTTGCTATTTTCCATACACATACTCCAGAATTCCATGAATTTATAGAAATTTATTGACGATATAACCTTTTTTTCTTATATTATCGAGATGTCGACTTCTTACATTCTCATCCTGAAACTACTTATATAATGGATCTATTTACTTTCGAACTATTTTCACACACGTATTGATACCGTGCAAATAAACTGCTTGACAAGCTACCCGTCGAAAGTATACTGTTCAAACTTACTATCCTCTTGGGTTTTTATATATGTCTCGTACCTACTTTTCTTTATTAATTTTTTGTTTAACGCTTTCATTTCTATTTGATTCTTATCAGTTATCTGATTTTATAGAACAAATAAAGTTCTATATTATTCTTTCGAAACTTGCACGACATACTAACATACTTGAATGATTCGCTGCTGTTACCCAGTGTAGACAATGTATTCAAATTGGATTATATAGTCATTAATATTAATTTTAAAGCAATATTTACAAAAAAAAAACCTTGTTAAATCGCAAGTAATAAGCAAAGTAATCAGTTAGAATTTATCAGTCGATTAAGTTGTTAATACACGAAGAAAATTCTTTGAAAGTTTAGGAGCAATTTTCTAAGTAAATGTATCAGAAAATTTTATTAATTACTGTTTACTTTCGGAAGAGTTTTTAAATAAACGAATAACAAATTAATGTTTAGTAATTGAGAAATTAGAAAAACGAAACCAGCGTTACCAGATATTTAATTCGAGTGTTCATCTTTTTAAAGAGTTGCGAAAAATGAAAGTCAAATATAAAGTTTATAGTAGTTCTGTCTACGTGTTTTACTATCGTATAAGTCGATTCAATTACAAATTTTAAAAATATTACGATGGTGAATAAAAGTCTAACAGCTAATAACCATAGAATTGTGAAAGCTACTGTAACGTTAGTGTTAGTAAAGAGATACAGAAGAAGCCAAAGAAAAGTTTAGCCAAACTGAACCAATCGGGAAAACGTTAACAAACCCAACCTAGAGCAATTGTTGAAAAGCGAAACTACATCAAGTTTAAATATCGACATCTTAAAAGGCCAAAACGTGAAAGCAATAAAAGAGGGTCAGAACAGATGCTTATCAAAATTTAAAAAGACGGGGAAATCGGTCGCGAAACAAAAGCTATAATGGAAAGCAGTAGAAAGTAGAGAGGAAAAGAAGTACAAGAAATGAAGAAAAAAGGATCCGAGACCCTCAGAAAAGATATTCGGAAATATAGAAGTAAAGAAGTATAACAACAATTTTAAACTGTTCAAAACAAAACTCGGCAATGGAAACCATGAAACAATGAAACCAAATTACAAAAAAAGCGAAACTTAACACGGAAAAGAGATTTTAAATATAGTAAAAAGTTTAATGAGGAACTATATATGTACAAGCAAACGAGCGAGAGAACTAAGAGAAAATTACAGGAAACCACAAATACGGAACATATCCTGAAGACTAACCAGACATTTCGACAACTGAGGTAGAATACCCATTAACTAATAAAATGGAGAAGATAAAGTCACGCGCGAAGACGGTATTATAATGAAGGCTATGAAGACTTGAGGCTAAATATTATTGGAAAAAGTAGAAGAACTTTTTATCCGTTCTTATGTGAGTGCATGGGAATAATGTAGTAACTCTCCCTATTCATAAAAAAAATTATGAGATAGATAGAAAATCATATTCATAAGCGTCTTACTAATATAATAACAATGGATTTCGATAATCAAAGTAATGAGAGATAATTATATGTCCATCTCTCAGATGGTAGTGGGCGCACTTATATCACTTTGCCTGCATTTGAGTTGATCTAGGAATAATTATTTTAATTATGTTATGTACATTTGGTAATTGCAGTTTATATGATGTTCTATTGGAACAGGTAAAATAATAGAAGTGCCTTCACTACTATCCGGGAGATGTTTCGATAATAATACCCACCAGGTGCGCAGAACTGCCGACAAAACCAATTTAGCTGGCAAGCTCTGAAATTGAGAGAAATCGTCCTTGTGGTGATTGGTTTGTTTGACCGTAATTATTTTAATCATTCCTATTAAATATTTTTTTTGTCGTTAAACTCATTATAGATATTAAATTTAATGCAAAACGAATAAAAATTTTTTATGTACCCCGCATGAAATTGAAGAAACTAAAACAATTATTTGATGTTTAATCGATTATTACGATTGCTTCTAGATTAGACAAAAATTGTTTACTTGTAATACTCTAGTGTTATCATTATTAGCCTTATTGGTTGATTCTCTGTGATGGTCATACTTATTATTTTTGTTCGTAGATATTTTTATATTATATTGTGATTACACCTTTGAAGTTCATTTTCGTTTTCGAGAGATTACTGTTAATTCATTGGCGTATTAAATCACATTAAGGAATACGTCTTTATCTAAATATACTCCTTTTTTATAGATCTTTTTTTACTCTGGAATTAATTAATATATATGTATATTGTAGAGGATTTTGGAAGTCCAGTAACTTTGACCGATAATCTCGTGTTTGCTTTTGCAGAATTTGTTTATTTGCTTATGTCTATAAATATTTTTGTGTTGGATCTTTTATAGCATTTATCAAATGAAGCGGATAACTCTGATCAAACGTTATATATTAAAACGTTTTTCTGTTGACATCAAACACTTCTTTAATGTCAGTAAATGAGAAGTGATCTCTTTTATTAAATATTGCGCCTTTCCTATTATCAGTTAAAAGGTAAAAAAACTCTACGAATGAAAATTAGCATCTCTTCCGAATAAATCAGCCGATCTTTGCTTCATTTATAATTTCTTCCAATACTATTTTTAGTTTGTTGTTTAGTATGTTAATTTTGCTTTTTGGTATGCTGATATCTCTTTTACTTTCCTTTCTGTTAAAGATGTGTAAAAGTCATAGATATTAGCATTAAATTCTCATATTTCTACAACTCTTTCTTGCAACTTTTCAGTGTCGTATAAATTACAAAGCCGACGAAATTGATTAGTCGCAATCTCGATATAGTACAGGGTGGAGCAGAGGAAACGCATGTTTATCACTATTGAATGACTGGGAAACGGTTCGATAAAATTAATAAAAACAAGCAATAAGTGATAGATTTTTTAATGCAGTTTTGAAATATACATACTTTAATTAGGTTCGATAAATAATGTCTTGGAGATGAAGTCTTTCCCGCTGAATACAAATTTGGATCCTCTCCTGAAAGTTACGGACGGCTCTCTCCAACGTTTCATTTGGCACGGCTTCAATTACTTGACGAATGGAATTATTCAGGTCATTGATTGTGCGAGGCTTGCTCATGTAGACTCTAGATTTCAAATATCCCCACAAAAAGAAGCCGCATATGGACAAATCGGGTGAGCGAGGGGGTCAGTGAACATCACCATTTCTCGAAATAACATGTCCTGGGAACATTTGTCGAACCACTTCCATGGATGCTCTCGCCGTGTGAGTTGTGGCACCGTTCTGCTGAAACCATATTTCTCTAATATTCACTTGACGCCTTTCAAGTTCTGGATGAAGAAAGTTGTTTAGCATTTCAACGTAGCGCGCTGATGTAACTGTAGTTCCTTCCTCTTCAAAAAAATAGGATCCAACAATTCCCATCTTTGAAATGCAGCACCACACCATTACTTTCAAACTGTGGAGAGGTCTTTAGTGCAATTGATGTGGGTTCCCCGACGCCCAAAACCGACTATTTTGAACATTGACGTAACCGTCTATAAATGTGCTTCATTACTCATGAGGACTGTAGCATCTGCATCTTCCGTAAAAATTTCGTCCATTACGCGACAAAACTCTCTGCGTTGCATAAAATCCCTTTCACTAAGCTGCTGGACGATCACTAAACTTGTACGGGTGAAACTTAAAATCATCATGTAAGATACGATGAAGCGAACGGCGTGACATACCCAGCGCTACAGCCTGTTGTCTAGTCGATCGCTTCGGACTAGCAACAACTGCCGTTCTCACTCGTTCTATATTTTCCGGAGTTCGTACTGAACGGGGAAGACCAGGTGGTTGCTTTTTCATCACAGATCTAGTACTTCTAAACGCTGCAACCCATCGGAGTACAGTATTTCGATCAGGCACTGCACCTCGACGTCCAACTATAAAATTTTGACGGAAAAGACGTTGCACTGTGACTACGGAATTATTGTTTCTAAAGTACTGCTCGACAACGAACACGCGATGCTCTACGCTCCAACGCTCCATAGCAACTGAAACTGCGTTGTATAGGCAGTCTGCAAACATTCATTCAAGGACAATACCCCCTCACGTCGCCGCGTACTAGTAGTTCGAAAAACATGCGTTTCCTCTGCTCCACCCTGTATAAACCGCAATAGTATTTTATTTAATCACAAGCACAAAGCAGCTATAAAACGATTATATGAAAGTT
Organism: Dermolepida albohirtum; assembly: GCA_031893035.1. NCBI lineage: Eukaryota > Metazoa > Arthropoda > Insecta > Coleoptera > Scarabaeidae > Dermolepida > Dermolepida albohirtum. The sequence continues at coordinate 178,609 of JAVIWB010005875.1, read as the reverse complement.
GCTCTAGGCCCTGAAGTTTCAATAGCCATTGCTTATCACCAGCCAGGTTACTATACCATGCCGAGCACTTCTAAGCGTATCGGATCTCTCCTGTTAAGCATTCCTTGGAGTTCAGAGTCTGTAAAGGGTACTACTTGTTTTGTCATTATGTATTCATCTGAATATTTCGTACCTTTTGATTTATATTTTGCTTCTGTGATCGCTGCAAAATCTATAATTTTTTAAATTTAAATATTTCACCAATTCAGTTTGTTTCAGTTTTATATCTTTTGTGTTCTAGGTTGCTGTGTTTATTTTATCCTTGAACCTATTTTTCTTGTTCATATTTTTTAAATATGCCTCTATTTGATTATCCATCATATTTATGAGGTTGCACTTTTTTCAATAGCGATTTTTTGACAGATAAAGCGTGAATCGTGTCAATCTTTCACGCTATTTTAGTTAAGTATTATGTGACATTTTATTATGGAAACACCCGGCACAGCGTCTACAAATTATTCAGCTGTATTACGAAAATTAGCGTTCCACAAGGAATGTGTTTCGTTTGCTTAAAGCAATTTCTAGTTTACGTAATCGACCCAACAAACGCACAAGTCGCTATACCATCGAAAAATTTGAAACGCAATTTGCATTATTGAGTAATACGCAACTAAATAGACCACATCCAGAACGTAGTGAAGAAAATATAGTGATGGTTGCTGAGAGCGTACGCGATGACCGTGAAGAATCGATTCGACGTAGATCTCAACGACGTAGATCTCAAAAACATAAAATTCAAATATAAATATAAATAAATTCAACTCGTTCAAGAATTGAAAGCGCCCGATCTTTCGAATCGTCACCGTTTCAATTTTTTGATTCTTGAAAAGCTTGAAGAAGATCCACTGTACTGTTTTCGATCAAAATTTGGTTCAGCGATGAGGCCCATTTCTAGTTTAATGACCACGTCAATAAGCACAATTGTCGTATTTGGAGTGAAGAGCAACCCGAAGAGGTTCAAGAGCTGCCATTACATCTAGAAGAAACCACGGTTTGGTGTGGTTTATGGGCAAGTGGGTTCATCGATCCATTTTTCTTCAAAACTGAAGATGGCCGCAACGTTACTGTGAATGGCGCCCGTTATCACGCCATGATAACAGACTATTTACTGCCTGAAATTGAAGCTCTTGACGGCATTTGGTTGCAACAAGACGGCGCTACTTGCCACCCAGCCCGTGAAAGCACGGCTATATTGCGAGAACAATTTGGTGAACATGCAATTTCACGTAATGGACCTGTGCAATGGCCACCTAGATCATGTCATATCACACCTATGGATGTTTCTTTCTTTGGGGCTACGTAAAGTCCAAAGTCTACATAGATAAGTCAGCTACGATTGAGCAATTGGAAGCCAACGTTGCTCGCGTTATTCGACAAATACCACTTGAAATGCTCGAACGGGTCATCCAAAATTGGAACTTCAGACTGGACTATGTTAGGCGCAGTTACGGCCAACATTTGAAGGAAATAATTAAAAAGAAATTAATGTCAAGAATGGTTCTTTTGTATAGCAATAAAGAATACCAGGTAAAACTGTAGTTTTTATTTTTTTATTTTTAAAAAAGCACCTCCAAATGAATCACCACTTACATAGTTTAGTTTTTACGAGAGTTGAGTACTAGTCAACTGCTCAACCCTCCTCCTTTTTCCGGGCTTGGGACCGGCAACGATACTGATAAACTCAATATCACAGGCGGAGTTAATATGGTAAGTACATATTAAGTTTTATTATAGCTACTTATTATAATCCTAATAATTCTCTAAATAATAAACAAATCTCGGAAAAAAAAACAAAAATGAATGTATATAAAACGATATATGCCCCTACAATAATACACGGTTGCGAGAACTGAATACTAACAGAGAGGCAAAAAAGCAGATTGCAAGCAGCCGAAATCAGGTACATCATGAGAGTAAAGAACATTACAAGGAGAAAAATAATAAGAAATAAGGAGATAGGAAATAAATTGAATGTAAAACCATTGATAGAATTTAGAGAAGAAAAGAAATTGGGATGGTATGGACATCTGGTTAGAATGGGGAACGATAGACAAACAAAGCTCTTTTGGTTTAGTCCTGAGAGGCTAAGAAACTTAAAAAATCGTAGCAAAAGTCAACTTTTAAACGTGTGAATGTATTCTCTCTAAGATTTGAGTGATTTTGCTTCGAAAACTAGAAATTCATATTCTTCTAGTCGAAAACTATTGCTTTACGTATTATGAAGCCGAAATTCAAAACTTTCCATTTTGATGAACATTTCAATTTGTACAAAAATGGGCATTTTTGCAAAAGTTGGCATTTTTCGAAATTCATCGTAAGTTAACGATTGCTTGTATACTGATATTTTAGAAGGTCCTAAGAACGATTCCGAAGTCGAAATTGATTTAGCTCTTTTGGTTTGGTCCTGAGAGGCTAGGAAACTTAAAAAATCGTAGCAAGTTAACTTTTAAACGTGTGAATGTATTCTCTCCAAGATTTGAATGATTTTGCTTCGAAAAGTAGAAATCCATATTCTCTTAGTCGAAAACTATTGTTTTACGTATTATGAAGCCGAAATTCAGAACTTTCCATTTTGCCGAAAATTTTAATTTTTCCAAAAATTGGCATTTCTGCAAAAGTTGGTATTTTTCGAAATTCATCGTAAGTTAACGATTGCTGGTATTATTGATATTTTAGAAGGTCCTAAGAATGATTCTGAAATCAAAATTGATTTAGCTCTTTTGGTTTAGTCCTGAGAGTCTAAGAAACTTAAAAAATCGTAGCAAAAGTCAACTTTTAAATGTGTGAATATATTCTATCCAAGATTTGAATGATTTTGCCTTGAAAAGTAGAAATTCATATTCTTCTAGCCGAAAACTATTGATTTACGTATTATGAAGCCGAAATTCAAAACTTTCCATTTTGATGAAAATTTCAACTTTTTCCAAAAATGGGCATTTTTGCAAAAGTTGGTATTTTTCAAAATTCATCGTAAGTTAACGATTGCTTGTATACTGATATTTTAGAAGGTCCTAAGAACGATTCTGAAGTCAAAATTGATTTAGCTCTTTTGGTTTAGTGCTGAGAGGCTAAAAACTTAAAAAATCGTAGCAGAAGTCAACTTTTAAACGTGTGAATGTATTCTCTCTAAGATTTGAGTGATTTTGCTTCGAAAACTAGAAATTCATATTCTTTTAGTCGAAAACTATTGTTTTACGTATTATGAACCCGAAATTCAAAACTTTCCATTTTGATGAACATTTCAATTTGTACAAAAATGGGCATTTTTGCAAAAGTTGGTATTTTTCAAAATTCATCGTAAATTGACGATTGCTTGTATACTGATATTTTAGAAGGTCCTAAGAACGATTCTGAAGTCAAAATTGATTTAGCTCTTTTGGTTTAGTGCCGAGAGGCTAAGAAACTTAAAAATCGTAGCAAAAGTCAACTTTTAAAAGTGTGCATGTATTCGCTCTAAGATTTGAATGATTTTGCTTCGAAAAGTAGAAATTCACATTCTTCTAGTCGAAAACTATTGTTTTACGTATTATGAAGCCGAAATTCAAAACTTTCCATTTTGATGAACATTTCAATTTGTACCAAAATGGGCATTTTTGCAAAAGTTGGTATTTTTCAAAATTCATCGTAAGTTAACGATTGCTTGTATACTGATATTTTAGAAGGTCCTAAGAACGATTCTGAAGTCAAAATTGATTTAGCTCTTTTGGTTTAGTCCTGAGAGGCTAAGAAACTTAAAAAATCGTAGCAAAAGTCAACTTTTAAACGTGCGAATGTATTCTCTCTAAGATTTGAATGATTTTGCTTCGAAAAGTAGAAATTCACATTCTTCTAGTCGAAAACTATTGTTTTACGTATTATGAAGCCGAAATTCAAAACTTTCCATTTTGATGAAAATTTCAATTTTTACAAAAATGGGCATTTTTGCAAAAGTTGGTATTTTTCAAAATTCATCGTAAGTTAACGATTGCTTGTATTGTATGATGATATTTTAGAAGGTCCTAAGAACGATTCTGAAGTCAAAGTTGATTTAGCTCTTTTGGTTTAGTGCCGAGAGGCTAAGAAACTGAAAAATCGTAGCAAAAGTCAACTTTTAAACATGTGAATGTATTCTCTCTAAGATTTGAATGAATTTGCTTCGAAAAGTAGAAATTCATATTCTTCTAGTCGAAAACTATTGTTTTACGTATTATGAAGACGAAATTCAAAACTTTCCATTTTGATGAAAATTTCAACTTTTTCCAAAAATGGGCATTTTTGCAAAAGTTAGTATTTTTCGAAATTCATCGTAAGTTAACGATTGCTTGTATACTGATATTTTAGAAGGTCCTAAGAACGATTCTGAAGTCAAAATTGATTTAGCTCTTTTGGTTTAGTCTCGAGAGGCTAAGAAACATAAGAAGTCGTAGCAAAAGTCAACTTTTAAACGTGTGCATATATTCTCTCCAAGATTTGAATGATTTTGCTTCGAAAAGTAGGAATCCATATTCTCTTAGTCGAAAACTATTGTTTTACGTATTATGAAGCCGAAATTCAAAACTTTCCATTTTGATGAAAATTTCAATTTGTCCAAAAATTGGCATTTTGCAAAAGTTGGTATTTTTCGAAATTCATCGTAAGTTAATGATTGCTTGTATACTGATATTTTAGAACATATATGGAAACTTGTTATCTGCATGAAGAATTACAAAACATTCTTCGTGCTCGTATCTTGCCACGATCTTCCTTTATTGCTTTTAGCGAAAGAAAATGCATATGTCATCGAGAAAGACAACATTGTTTTTATAAGGGAAGGAAACATTCGCTTTATAATTGCGTAAAAAGGAATATCGTATTGCGGCAATATGATGACTTTTCCCCACTAAAGATTTACGATTATTGCCTTTCACAAATTTAAATCCTGAATGTCTTATCAGATGATTCAAAGAAGCAATGCTGTTATCCATGATATATAGCTCATGTAGTTCCGCGTTGATATTTTTTAAAGTGACATGTTTTCCTAAAAATAAAGCATGAGCATTTCTTTATGGAAAGATTTTAAGTACGCACGTCTTTGCTCATGACATATATAACATTACGAACTTCCATTTCCACCCGTGCTTCTACATTTCAACTTTTGAACTTGCTACGTGGTTTATAAGTTCCTACTGGTAACGCAGTGTCAGTTTCTTTCCTGTGTTTGACATTAAACACTTTTCGAGCAGAAATACCTAATGCTGCGGCTACTCTCTAAAATAATGCTTTTCGAAATTTGTTTTATAAAGCAACAATGAAAATATTACCTCTTGTATAGAATTAACAGACAGTAAAAGTCCTCCGTTGCATTTTTTAGCTTTAAAACATTGCTACAACTTAGGAATAAAGTCTTGGGAAGAACCAAGACATGCACCTAGCATGACTATATCTAACTTGTAAATAACAAATGTAGAAACTGCTTACGTAGGTTACCTAAATGTAAACTCACAAGGACGATGAAATAAATATGATAAATTAGCTGTTAGAACAATAACAAATAACAGCGGTAAAATACAAGGAATATAACAATACTCGAACCGTAGAAAAGACAAACTTCACAAGTCGAAAATCAAAACACTATTTTATCTGTATTATACGTGACACATGTGCGCATAATACATATGCTCTGCATACGTCTGTTTCACGATTTCTTGACAAGACATAGTGCGCAACTCTATTAAAACGTTTGCGCCCTTTCTTTCTTCAACACATGTGACTAACGATGAATTAGACAAATGCCGGTATATGGTCGTATTTTGCAGCGTTATTGATACACTGGCAAACTTTTGTGGGTCCACTTGTACATATAAATATGTACGATATATTTTATTTTTAATCACAGACTATATTATCTAATTTTGTTAATGTTTTTGAGTGGGAAGAAGTAAAAGTTAGAAAGATGAGGAAGTGTTAAAAGAGGTTAAGTTCCAGGAAATGATGGTATAGGAATGAAACTAGTTAAAGCCATGGGAGTGCAGGGATTAGGGTTGCTACATAAAATATTTTGTGAGGCGTGGAGTAATAGAAATATCCCTAGAGATTGGAAAGTGGTTATTATTTTCTCGATATATAAAAAAAGGAGATGGCGATACATATTTTATGTGACAAATGTAGAGGTGTGTTCTTGTTGAATCACGTAGAAGAGATATTGATATCCTAGAAGAAAAGACTAAGAGAAGAAGTAAAGCAAACATTGAATGACGGGCAGCTCGGTTTCAGAACGAGTAGGGCACTTCAGGAATTGACCCTTGAGGTTTATGGTAACTGATACCTAAACCATTAAGGTATAACCAGAGCCTTTATGGATTTGGTGAATGCTTTCGACAGTATTCGCAGGGTTTTAATATGAAATGTGCTACAGAAAAGAGGAGTAGAACAAAATTTAACAAGTCCGATAAGAAAATTCTAAAAGAATTGCAGAAAATATAAGAACTGGAAATACACATCTAAAGAGATTCAAACTCGTAAAAGCGTGAGATAGGGAGAGCGCCTCAGTTCATTATTGTTTATAACACTAATAGATGGGTTGGCACAGAGGGTGTAGAGTAATTTGATAAATACACACGTGGGAGTGAGAAGATTAGAGCCAGTAATAATAAGAGAACTAATGTATCCCAAGGACATGGTGTTACTGGCGAAAAGTAAAGTTACATTGCAAAATTAATTTGACATCTTCAAAATTGATTAATTAGTGGAACAAAGTTTTTAAAGAAAGTTGACTAAATATAAATGTAAAGAAAACACAGGTAATGATGGTTTCAAAAATGAAAAGCAATTAAATATAGATGCCTGTTTAGTTATCTGTGGTCAGAGATTAGCTATGGTTAGAGTATGAAAAAGACCCGTCACATGTTAGGGATTATTATTTGGAAAAAGAAAATTACAAAGGAAACAAAAGTGAGTGTCAAAAGCAGTAATAGTTTTCATTTTGACATGTGGAAGTGAGGCTGGAATACTGGGGGAACTACTTAAAAGTAGGCTACGGGCGGTAGAGATAAGGAATCCTTATAGAACAGAAGGAGTGACAAGTAAAGATTGTATTAGAGATGAACAGATCAGTCCAGATACCCTAAGGAGTATAACAGAAAATTAAGTAAGATATTTTAATAACATTAAACTTACTGTACTTATGCTAGTAAGTAAATTGGAGTACGGATATATCATCTGGTATCCATTGTATTTAAAGTAATAGATTTCTTTTAAATTTATTTGTTTTAGTATGTACGCTATATGTAACGTTAAGTCAAGAACAGAATCGCTTTCAACGTTGTTAATTGTTCTTGCTCGGTGTCCCGTATAAATTTCAGTGTGTCAATGTGCTAATATATTACACACTCTGCGACGTCTTACGTATAGCAAGGACTAATGCTACACAGGACAGTAATGTTTTCACTGGCAGGCGATGTGTTCAAGATGTTTGATTTGAATTTCATTTAATATTGTTTGTTTATTACTTTATATTATTCAATTATGGTTTTATTTATTTAATTTCCTTCTCTAGTTGTTTATTTAAATTTTAATTTTGGTTTAATTTAGTTTATTATGTACACGACTTAATTTTAGGTTGCCCTATTATTAGGTCATACCTGTTGGCCAATAAAGTACATTTATTATTATTACTATTATTTACATTCATTTCGATTGTATTTCCGGAAAAATATTTGAGCGAAACGTAAATAAAGAACAGTGCTGTAGCTAAAATAAACAATACTTCTTTTCTATTTCACAAAGAAAGTAAGAAGACGGTCCTTTTATCGAATTTAAGAACGTATCGACTCCTAGAGATGTCAGCATCCGACGCCGTGTATCAAAAAGCGACGCTTGCGTGTTTCCATTCATCCGCATTTCATAAACTCCAAGTTATCAGCACTACGTTCACCTGAAAACGTTTTACGATTTTGTCAAATCACGTGAAAATACCTCCGTAAACATTTAAAGAATAAAATAAACATTTAAATAGTTCTGAATGTTCTTTTATAAATTACTGTTTGTGTATTTAGACAACAAAGACGATGATGAAAACAATGTTGAATTATTATACAGTAGCCTACAATTGTAAACACTGAAAATAATTAGTTTTAATATGCATCGAAGGGAAAAATCAGATCAACGTAAATGGAAAACCCTAATTTTCACATCTTGATAAATGGTTAAGACACTGACAACATGTAATTCAATAATAATAAAGACAAAAGATGACGGTCTGGAAATGTACAATACATAAATTAAAACTTGTTATAGTGATGGATTATTTTAAAAGAATTTTTAGATAAACGTGACAAATTTATTCTCGGGGATGGACCAGTGTTTTGTTAAACTGTTTATATATTTGGGTATTATTTTGATTTTTCGTCTTGTAACCGGGTGAGTTTTCGAATTTTGTACTTTAGATAATGTATATATACTCGGTTACAGCATTTAGAACAGAAAACAAATAATAATAATATTCATTCAATTTATTTTTCGTTAATATATCTGTTGGCTCGTTCCGTTAAGAGGTTAAAAATTAATCATTGTCTGGATAAATAAATATATTTGTGTTATTGTATTGTCTTAAAGAAAATATTGTTTTGCTTTATTGCTAATGAAATTTTAGACTTACATATCTGTTGTAGGTATTACAATACTAGTGTTAGAAATAATGCGTTCAAACAATGCAAAATGCATTCATTCAATTAACCCTTTTAATCCACCTATTAGCAATGCATCGAGCATGTTTACCAAACGTTTAAAGAATGTTAAAAATAGATTGCTGCAACAACTAATGCATTTGTGTCAAATATAAATATAAAAAACACTGTTATTTCCATGTACTAATATTTTTCTTGCTCATGCATGCGTGTGAACATTGATGTATTTTACTTTTCGAATTTTATAAGTCAATCAGGAAGCAATACTGAAGTACTGAATAACCTCTATCTTTCTTAAAAGATCTTTCTATTTATTCTTTATCTTGAAATCCTCATGATTTAGTCTAACGAACGTTTGTAATTTTTTCATTTAAGTACAATAATTTACCATTTTTGTTTATTTAGCTAACACTGGCCAAGAAATTTCAACTTGGTTTTGCCATCAAGTGACGTACATAACTTTTATATACTTTTTTGATATACTATAACGTTTATAAGAAGCACAGAAACAATTATCTTATTATTTTAATAAAATGTAGGTGGTTAAATTATCTCTAAATTTTAAATTTACGTCATAGGCACGATTTCACTTCTTGTGTTAGAATATATCATTGAAGCGACGGGTGACGAATGTTCTACACAAGGTTCCATTAGTCTACATATGTAGCAATGCCAATCAACTTTATCCTGACCCTTTCTCGAAAAAATAGTTATCTTTTTAATTTTGTTTTCTTTGTTACTCATTCTTTTAAACTTTATTGTAATTTACTGACTTTCTTGTGCATTCTTACATTGGCTATGATTTATTTGTTTCAATTTTTATATAAATAATTTAAGTTTCTCTTTAATTAAACTTTTGTTACACTGTATACTGTGTATTAATTATTAATTTCAGTTTATTTTTATTATTTCCACTTATTCTGTAACTGAATTGTGTCAATCTGTTACATGAATAATTATTATTATAAGATGCAACAGATAATATTTAATTTTTAACAACTTTATAATTGGTGGTGATTTTGTTGCTCTGTTTTCTGACATGGACTACATAACCGTTATTTAAAAAAAAGGTAAATGAATCCCTATTCCACAATTATGTTCATATTCGAAGTTAATATCTAATTAGGACTTGATTCTGTGCGAGTTTTATAACGAATCCAGAGGCGTTACTGTGATTAATTATCTGCTGATGTTTACAACTTATTGGTCGAAATGCATATACAGAATACGAACATTATTGTGGAAAGGGGTTTTATTGTATTTACCTTTTTTGATTAATTCAATCAACGACAGTCTCCATTAAAATTTGCCTACAGAATTATATATTTAACCCAGTTCGTTTTATATTGTAGCTATATATGTTCTAGGTCAGTATACTGCGAGTTTGGTTGATTATTCGTTAGCCAATTTAGTGCGGTTTGAGATATTTCGAAAAACAATCTTTGAGATCCAGCAAATACCTCACAGCTAGGCTATAAAGTTTCAGTTGCATACTGATCTTACTGAACAGAATCTGAAGACTTTTCTTGTATTTCTTATCAGAAACAATTAGCAACATTTCCAGTCAAATTTCGTCATCGAGTATTAAGGAGTATTATATGTCTATTATTGCTGTAGGTCCATCTTCAGGTTTCTCTAGATATGTTAACAAAGAATTAATCGCTTAAGATCCCTTTATCCAATTAATTTTTCTCATTATATTGTTTCTGTTACGTTTACAAAATCGTAATAGAAAGCGGCACATTTCAAGTTCAAATTTTGTACTCACTACGCTTAAATGATGGGAATAGCTCAAATAAAAATGTTAATAGTATCTCATTGTCAACCATTTTTCGATGCAAGTTTTACTAATTACATTATGAGAACAAAGAAACTCTGTTTACATTGCAGGCATCAACAGGCTATGATATCAGACAGATTAGAAAATGTAACACAAACGATATCGAGATTATTGGAAGGATACGATATCAGATTACGACCTAATTTTGGAGGTAAAAATGATTTTCGCAATCGAATAAATGAGACTAAATTTTTCTTGAAATTTAGGAGAACCCTTATACGTCGGCATGGATCTTACGATAGCTAGTTTCGACGCGATCTCCGAAGTAAATATGGTAAGTCATATTTTAAATTTTCATATGTACTCACGTATTACATTTTCACTTACGTATAGAATTGTATGCTTTGAATTCTTATATTATATTATATTACAAAAAAGAGAACGAATCACCCAGTAAAAGTATAAATTTTGTACAAAGTTTTACTATGTTGAAAATAATAAATTATTAAATGTTCATTGAAGAATTCGTTGCCGCTCCACACAAACAAATTCATTTTGCTCTGCACCCGGGTATACTTCTAATAAGATGTTCTAAGAACTTCCACGGAAGTTCATTCAAAGCAACTTGTAGGGCATTATGCAACTCGTGTAAGTTCATTGAAAGGTAAGACAGGAAATCAACCCTTCGATCTATCATACCTCAGGATGGGTCTAGAAGAGAATTTTGATATTAGCCTCTTGCAGGAATCGTAAAGTTTTGTTGGAATGTTCCAAAACTTTGTAAATATACTTTTAAGCATCCAAATAGTTTCAAAATAATACTGAACGCGTCCTATTTTCTATGCTAATTCCAACTCAAACAACGAATCTTCCAGTAAGGGTGGCCTCACGTTCAGCGGGAAGATTCAAAAACAGCCTTTCTTTTTTTCGACGTCGGATTCATCTAAGACCATCGTAGATTTACCAATAAAAAGGAGATTTATCTGAAAAAACGATATTGTACCACTCTTCATCCAAATCTGCCTGTACATTATGAATGAATACGGCGATATATAGAATACGTTGTTATTCATTGGTTTATCTTCTATTCTTTCGAGGGCATTTAGATGATCGAAGATGTATTTACGAGATTCTGGGACCATATATTCAAGGGCTAAGTAATGCCACATTACAGCAAGAGCATCTGTTTTCATGTTGCAGCTATTACGTTACGATTTTAGTATTCTCATTTAGCCTGTGCGTTCACCACACCTATCATCCACAGAACATGTGCGGGATATGATCGGTCAAAGGGATCCACAGAACATATCTGAGATATGATCGGTCGAAGGGTTGGTAAGTTTTCTAATCCTCCAGTGAAGTTACGACGGTTAAAAGATATCGTACAAGTTGCTGGAACATTTATAGAACATCTTATTAGAAGCATGTCGTGGCGAATAGTATTTGTTAATGTCTATAAATGACAGACAAAGGTGAAAATAAAATATTAGCAGCAATTCCGAAGTGTTGTTGAAGATTCCTCAACATATAAATATGTACTAAAAATTGTAAATTATTAAATAACCAGTGTTACAATTTTATTTTTAATGTACATGATAATTGCTTTACCATACAGTGGCTTCTTCAGATGTTCAAAGTAGAGTAAATTCTAATGTACAGTGTAGGAAATTTAATATATTTTTTATATGCAATACATAATAATAAACATTAACAATATCGGCGGACTTACTTTCATCTAGAATATAACATTTTATACTTACGGAATAATATTAGAACAGTGAATTTTCGATACGTTCCTAGCGAAAAAGAAATCCTTATTGGTGGCCACACTGCCTACAAGTTGTTTGGAATGTGCTTCCATAAGAGTCCATTAGTACATCTTATTAGAGCGCCAACTCATTATCAAATTTTCTTTGAAACTTTCGATAAAAATTTAATCATTTATTATTCTCAGCACAGTAAATACTTCTACAAAGTTTTGTTCAACAATATATACTTTTAATAATTCATTCGATTTTTTTGTAATATAGTACGTGTATTTATAATGGGTAAAAATGTAAAGTGATTCTTATTCGAAATTATTTTCAAATTCTATTGTAAATTTGAGTATTTTTGTAGATTCTCTTGTGACTATACGTCTCCAATAAAAAGCTAAAATCCAGTTGAAATAATCGATCCTATCTTATTAACTTGTCCAAAACAGACTACCTTTTGCATTCTACAACAGACAGACGTTCCTATTAGAAATATCAAAGAAGTAAAAGTAATACGCCATTCTAAATGGCATTAATCTAATTCTCGTTTATATTACGTTAAATAAAATACTATTTTGTGTTAAAATTAAATTGCTGATACTAATATCTTGGATATAATTGAAAATAATTAAAAATAAATGCAAACGCAAAATTTTTAGATGATATTTGGAGGGAAATATTTTAAGTTTTTGAAAATAAATATGTTAAACAAATATAGGCGAGATAAATGCAGTGCATGGATAAGTTTCCCAGAATTAATGACATTTTCTTGTAAACTACCCAACAAAATATAGTTTCTTATTTTCCAATTTCATTTTAAGGGTCTTATAATTGATATTGTCGGTAAATGCGACAAGTTTCTACTTAAATGGATCTGCATAATAGATTAAACTTTTATCGGAATTAGTGAACTAAAATGATCTTTTATAGTCTACATCGAGAAGAACTTACTACTAAATACATAGTTTCTAAATTTGTATTATAACGTTCGGAAGAAGTTTAATTGATCTTGTATATTATACAACTCGATGAATGGCAATTATAGAAAGTTGCTTATTTAATCCATACCTATTCGTATCTACACGCATGGATATTAGGCGATAAACGAAGTTGAGTGGTTTCTCTTGGACGCCTTCTATATCTTTCTCCATCTCTTCCTGTTCTGTACCATAATTCCCACCTCTTCACAATTCATTTTTCTTCTATCCAGAACTTGTTTGACTCCGTTTTGCCACCCCTCCTACAGTTCGCCTCATAGTTGGCTTCTGAAATTTCTTGAAACACCATTTTTGTTAATTTCGTTATGTCCATCTATTTTACATCTCCAGATTAACGTAATATTTCCTCTTCTATTTTATAATCTATTGATTTTGCACATAAGTGTTCTTTTTATTTTTCCCATATTCGTTTTATTTTCAATTTTTGTTCGGACTCTCATCTCAATGGCTTCTGGTTTATTTTTGTGCTTTTCAGATAATGTACAAGTTTCTGAAGCATATATTAACGTCAGGATCACTACTTCTTTATGGTATTTCTAATTTACTTCTTTCGGTATTTCTTTTCTTTTCAGAATGGCATATTTGATCCTGTTAAGTAATTTAACTCTGTTGTTTTTCTTTCTCTAATTACTTCGTCCATTTTTATCTTTTGTATTATTACAAATCAAATATTTGAATTTTTGTATTTACAACAGGTTTTCAGTTTTATAATGCATTATGCATTATAAAACGGACATGATCAGTTGAATATATATTGACATTTTAGATATGTACATACATAATAAATGAATTAAATAATCATAGGATAATATACATATATAAAAGTCTAGTCTAGTGGGTGACTTAACACCTAACGAATACATGAAAGTATGGTTAACCGTAATAAAATACTAGATGATTCGGAAGTGATTGTTAACGGTTTTGCTGTTTATTTTAGCAGCGTATAGTACTTGATCATTGTGATAATATGCCCGGTATACAGTTTCATTATTTTAGTAAAGCAGATATTTTTAAGTAGATGTGCAAGCTAAAATATACACATATGTAGCTCTGGTCGTAATCGAGTACCAGCATGTATTGTTTGCGACTGTGGATACCATTTAGTTCGTCTCTTGCCAGCATATTTATTCAGCATTGATGACACACATTCAGCATTGAAGACACATACATACTCAGAGGTTGAAAATTGAACGTATAGTATCTGCCTTTAAGTGTGGAGACTGATGCTATAGTTAATTATAAACCAGTAGCCATATTATATACGTTTGCAAAAGTATCTAAACAGTGTATACATGCCGGGAGTGTTTTTATATTCGCGGAATGGGGGACAAGGGGTGGAAATAAAAAAACCAAATTATTTTTTTTTTCAATATATTCACCTGCAAGACGGATACATTTTTCACATCTTTCAATTAATTTATTTATACCCTCACAAAAAAATTATTTCTCTTTATCTGCAAAATACGCCGAAACTGTCTCCTTGACTTCATCATCGGCAGTAAATTTTTTACCCCGCAGCTTTTTTTCATTTTCGGAAACAGGTAATAATCACTCGGGGCCAGGTCTGGGCTGTAGGGTGGGTGACTCACAATTTCGAGGCCCACCTTATGCAGGGCAGCTAACGCAACGCGGCTCTTGTGGACGGGCGCGTTGTCGTGCAAAAGCAGAACATCTTTTGTCAATTTTCCCCGTCTTTTCTCTTTAATGGCTTCTTTTAGTCGCTCTAATATTGAAGCGTAATATTCTCCGGTTATAGAAACACCTTTATCTTTATAATCAATCAACAATATTCCTTCCGAGTCCCAAAATACCGTTGCCATGAGTTTCCCAGCTGATTGTGACACTTTAAATTTCTTGGGAGGTGCTGCGCCCTTTTTATGCCACTGCATGGAGTCTTGTTTGGACTCAGGTTCATAATGATGAACCCAAGTTTCGTCTCCAGTAACAATTCCACTCAATATACCATCCTTGTCTTCATTACAGAGGTCCAAAAATGCACGCGAACACTCTACGCGCTGTTGTTTTTGCGGCGGCGTGAGCATTCTCGGCACCCATCTTGCGCTGACCTTAGACATGCCGAGATGATCGTGTAGGATTTTAAAAATTGTTGTATCGGATACTCCAACCATTTCTGCGAGTTGTTTCTTCTTTATTTGAGCATCTTCGAGTACAATTTGTTCAACTTTTTGGATAAGTGCTGGTGTGGTCACCTCAATGCTCCTGCCCGGCCTCGGGTCGTCTTCCAGGGATTCCCTTCCTTGTTCAAATAAACTATGCCACTCGTACACTATGGTTTTTCCTGGACAAGAGTCGCCGTAAACCAATGACATCTCATTCATTATGGTCGCGACTGATTTTCCTTGCCTGGTAAGGAACTTTATAACGCACGATATTCGATTTTTTCCATATTTCACTTTTCACTCCTGATTATGTTACTTGGTTGACGATAGCTCAAAGACTAACTGTCTAATAACAATGAAACTTCGTATTTATACTAATCATGAGTCGCTCCACAGGCCACGCCCCCAATGCGCCTACTCACCCCTCTACAACCCGCTCATTCCGCGAATATAAAAACGCTTCCTCGTATATCCAGTTATTGCAAGCGCTATTCCTCCACATTCGTACGGATTTGTTGTGAAGCGTTCCGCTGCTTCCAATCTTTCATGGTGTACTCAGTTTATTTCCAATGTTTTCGATAATGGAGGACAGGTACATGCTATTTGTACTGATTTCTCGAGAGCATTTGATTTTAGATCATAATATAATTCCCTATAAACTAAGATGTTTCGAACTTAGTGAAGCTTTAGTAGAGTTTCTTATCTCATGCTAGTTAAACCCGACCACGCTTCACTGTGGCTCAGTCTGATATGAAATGAATGAGAAAGTAAATAGAAGTATTCTAACGAACATAGATTCACCGAGAAAACACATCATTCAATTTAATATACTGTTTTGCGTTGCTGTGACTATGTGGAATGAAAAGAAAGGAAGAAAAAAGAAGTTTTTCATAGAAAACTATTTTTTATTGTAAAGCTAGTGGATTAACTACATTTTCTGTTTGTCTGTTTTCTGCATAAGCATAGAGATCAAATGGTAGATTAATTTGATTTCTGAAAACGCCAGCGTATTCGAATGCAACGTTGTGTCAAAATTTCAAGTCAATCGACCGTCTACTTTTTGAGTTTGTGAGCACAAAGATAGGCATGCTGAATTTTTATATATAAAGATTTGACTTCTAGGAGGGTAGTGTTTTTTAAAGACTTTGTGTTTTTTAAAGGGTTTACTTCTACGGATTATATTGCATATTACCGGAGTTTATCAAAGATCTATCTTGGGGCTTCTAATATTTACCATGTTCATTAATGGCGTACTCGACAAATTCATTTCTGAAAAACGCTATTCGCAGATCATTTTCGGATCTTTACCAGTGTCGACTCTCATAATGAATGCATGACTTTTCAAAATGCCCTCAACAATTTACATAACTTGCGTATTACAAATGTCTCTCTAAATATAAAAAAATGTAAAATTATATCTTTTAGTCGTCGCTCTTATCTTTTACACGCTGCTTACACATTTAATAATAATTTGTTATTTCGATGTGTAACTACTAGAGACTTTGATATTTGATTTTACTTTTGTTTTTAATTATAATAACATATAAATTTTACAGAGTACTTCTCAGAATACCCTTGCCTTTATTATTCGAAACTTCAAGTTTTCCACAAACTTAAATACTCTGAAATGTCTATGCTTTACTTTAGTACGAAGGTTCATTAAGTTCCTGTGATATAAAATTGATAACATATACCCGCCACGCACCTTCGATCATGTATTACTACTATCTAAATTTGATCTGACATCTCTTTAATTCAGAAGAATAGCCTTTGGCACCACCTAGCTTCATAAAATCCTTCACAATGTTATAGATTTTTCAGTTTTACTTCAATCTGTTAACTTTAGAATTCCCAATTTGAGATCGCAGCGAGATACCTTTTGCTTATCATTTACTAGGATGAACATAGTGCTTATGTTGCCTATTTATACCATGACTAACAGTTTAATAAATTGTCTAGACTTATTGGTATTAATATGTGTACGCTTTATGAGCTTGAAAATGTAATTGCAGATGATTTCAATTTATTTGTTTCGATTTAGTTTAATTTGATTAAATCTAGGATATCTGGGATTTATGCAAGATGTTTAGAACTTAGTCTGGATTTATATTATTAATCACTTATGTTGCATTGTTACTGCACGTTTTTTTTGTATTGCCTATAATTGGAATTTAAATTTTGTTTGGCAAATAAACTACTTGATTTGATTTGAGATTAACAAATTGAATATAAATTGTAAAAGAATATTTAAAGTTCTTAACAAACATTGAAATTTGTAATTCGGTTTTAACGTTGTTCACTTTAAAAGTTATCGAACACGTGCAATGTAAGATGACCAGTTTTCTCGCGAATAGTAAATTTTTCTATTTTACTAATCGCTGCCATTACTTGTAATTTAATCTAAAATTTATTCTCGTCGTCACTGTGGTAACTTCTTATTCAATCGTAGATAACGATAAACTTAATTTAGGTTTAATCGTTTAGGTTAAGATATAGATACACAGACAGTTGAACTCGAAATTAACTTTGTTTTGGTATTTCCGTATAAAATTCAACAAGTGTAAAGAAAACATTTCTTAGTGTACAGTGTAGTTCATACAAAATGTTACACTAAATTATTTACAGTTTCTGTTACTAATGAAACAAAATGGGTAATACATTTTGCCGGACCCTGTATAATTCGGTAAGGATTCGTTTTAAATGAAGTACATTCTTCCAAATAAAAAGTAACAGGCATATATACCTAAAAAGATGTGTACAAACGAAGAAATAACTTGTCATTTCGAACTGACACTTTTAACTTGAAAGCATACGAAGAGTTAAAAATCTTTAAATATTCAACAGCATGTCCGTTCCGGTTTCGACGAGCATTCGTAAAATGGAATTGATGAGAGAAGATGCACACGCCTGATTTGATCAAATCATTAAACGGCAGTCCTCAGATTAATCCGACTTAGCCACTCGCTGCTCCAACGGTCTGCGATAAATCTCAAGTACACTCGATTCTCGAAGACGCGCGCTTTCCAATTTCCGCGCATAAATTCCGCAGGAAAGGGAGTCGAGTTCGGTTCGAGGCTATGCAGACGATAAACTGAGGTCATGTCAATCTATTGCTATCTGAAAACATTGGATATGCTGTAGCCGCAATATATAAGGGGCATTTCATAGGAAATAAACAGATGAAGTATTTAAATATAGCAATGACATTACAATTATTATCATATAGAGATATATGTACCGTATGTACATGTATAAGGTAGCTAAAAATTAAATCTATAATACTGAGCGATCTTGAATGATTAAAAATGTAATCTCGTTACTCTGACCAAAATTCTATCACACTCCACTCTGGTACAATTTAGCATTTATAGAACTTAGACGCTGAAGCAGAACGTCTTAAAAAACCCCTAGGTGGTTTCCGAGTCGAAATTAGATAAAAAAATGTATAGTTTTTTTTTAAACATTGGTAACTAAAACATTTAAAAATCCGGAAAAAATCTATGTAGATTTTCAACATTCCGATGTCTTGGCCAACAGGATTTGGGTGTGACCATTGTGAATTTCCGGTTCTCGAGATATTCGCGAAAAACCGCCACAAAACGTGAAATCGAAGAAAAACGCAGAGAGATATCGCGACTTTTCAACGGTCAAACGTTCTCACAGTCTTCGAAGCGTCCTCGAAAACCCTTGGACAGTTTTCGTGTCGAAATTATAAATAATAAAAATTTAAGAAATCGTAACGATTTTTAATACTGGATTTTGGGCAGTTGCCGTATTTCATAAACCACCGTTCCTACATAACCGGATGCGTATTGGCGCCTGGAATCGATTCGTTCAAAGCGCAAATCGCTGCGATGCCCAGTTCAGGAGCTATGGTCAAAAAGCTGGAATTTCTCCGAAAAGAGACGCGCATTTGTGCAAAAATTCAAACTGTCGCAGCGACCGAACAGTTTGTCCTATCAGGACAAACTTTTGCTCATTTTAATCACCTCGAGGAATACTTTCATATGTCAAAGTGTCGATTTTCGCCATTCCAATAGCCTTACCTTATGTATTGGGGCACGCAGGTTGCGAATTTCGAAACCGTAACAAAATATCTCTCTTCATTCTCGGGATATTCGCAAGATTTGTCGATGCCATAAAAAACGCAAAATATAAAGTGTCGATTTTCGAAACTCCGGTGACCGAACTTTATATTGTATATATTGATCCGCTGATTACAACAAACATACCCGTGTTGGCATGTCCCTTTGAATTCCAATGATACTCACAAAAATAAATTACGAATTTTCAGCTGCTAATCGTTCACACAGTCTAATTGAGCATTCCCCTGACCCCTGGGTCAAAATTCGTGAATAAAAATTTTTCATGCGTATTGACACTCGGAATCGATTCGTTCAAACGACAATTCGCTGCGGCGTCCGGTTTCGGAGCTATTTATGGTCGAAAAACCGGGATTTCTTCGGAAAAACCATGTTTTACAAAAATTAAAGCTGTCGCTGCGGCCGAACGATTCGTCATATTGGGACAAATTTTTGCCCAGTTTTTCGCCATTTCAATATGCTGGCCAAGTGAATTTGGGTACCCTGATTGCCAATTTTGAAGCCACAACACAATAGCTCTTCCGGTTTTTAAGATATTCGTGAAAAACTGTTGCCAATCGGTTGCAGTCTTCTTGAGCATCATCGAAAACCTGTGAGTGAACATCAATTAATTTCAAGTGACGATTTTCGCTATTCCGATGATCTGACCAAGTGGATTAGGGTGCGCTGATTGAAATCGCAACACGGGAGCTCTTCCGGTTCTCGCAAAATGCGAAATCGCGAAACAGTGCAGAGAGGAATCGTGAATTTCGACGGATTCTCCCAATTCTCCAGTCTTTTTAAACGTACTTGAAAATCCCTGAGTAGTTCCCAGATCGAAATTTGTGAATAAAATTTTTCGAAGTTTCAAAATCGGGATGATTTTTGATCTTCGATTTTACGCCGTCGCCGTAACATGTGAACGTAGCATAGTAGAACGTAGGAACCATGGCTGTGAACCTTGGCCACCGTTCTTACATAACCGGATGCATATTGACGCTGCTAGCTCGGTTTCGGAATTATGACTGAAAAACCGGACTTTCTCCGGAAAAGAAATGCATTTTTGCAAAAATTCGAGCTATCCCTGCGTTCATTTTAATCGCCTCAAAGAATACTTTCATTTGGTGAATTGATTAAAAATTGGCCAAACAGACCGATTGTGACAGACTTATATACTTTCAAAAAATCACTACCTTCTATTTTGGACCATTATCGTATCTAAGGGATTGAAGGCCGATCGAAAACCAGTCAGACACCACGAATCTCGGATTGACACCACGAATCAATTGCTCCAAGCCGGAACCCACTGTGAAGCCTGGTTCTGGAGACAAACCAAAACTTCCCTGACAAAAAATCGTTTTTTTTGCGCAAATTCTAGTGATCGTCGCAATCGAGCGGCTGCATCGTTGCGCTCATTTGTTCCTTCAACGAGTACTTTTAGCGTAAAGTATGTGTCGCGCAGATGAAAAACACATGAGCTGTGGCGGTTTGAAAATTTCGCGATTTTTTGAACCTCAGGAGAAGTTTATCGACGTATTCTCATTATGAAATCGGACGTACCGATTACAAAAAACGAATAATGAATTAATAATTAAAAATTACGAAATATATATCTATGTTTTTAGCTTACCATTTAGTCTAGTTATGTATGTATATAGAACAAAGAACATATTATTCTTGAAAATCGTCCCAAAGATATCGCATTAGTTTGTTTTAATTATGTAAACAAGAAAAGGATATTTATTGCGGGAAATGTACGACATAATTAGTTATATTTTACTTGTTAAATGGCGATTATTACTCTTTACAGGATTACACGATAACGTTATATTTGAATCAATATTGGAGAGACGAGAGGCTAGCTTTCAGCAACGAGGAGGAAATATTAACGCTTTCCGGTGACTTCGCCGAGAAAATATGGGTACCGGATACTTTCTTCGCCAACGATAAGAACAGGTAAGTATGTATCGTCTATCATTTTCGGTCGGTTATTCAAATATATGTGTGCATATAGGGTTTATAAAGATAAATCCAAAATATATATTTCAAAAAAAGATGTGTTCTTTATTTAGAGAATATTATGGTTAAACGGTCAGGTTAATGTGGCTTCACTAGCAAGATTAATTAAGGTTGTCTTATGTACTTTTAAACATATATTTGCAAAAATTATATTGCTAATAAAATTTAGATATAATATATATATTATATATTGGGTTGGCAACTAAGTACTTTCGGTTTTGTAGTATAAAATAAAACACTTTTGTTTAAACAAAGAATAGTTTTTAATCAATTATATATTTTCCATTTTGCTCAATGACCTTTTGCCATCTTTCTTTCAGCTGCATGATTCCGCACTCATAAAATTTCTGGTCCTTATCAGCAAAAAACTGAACCACGTGCGAGTGAAGGTCATCGTCATTTGTGAAAGTTTTACCATTCAAAGAATTCTGCAAACTTCGAAATAAATGGTAATCAGATGGTGCTAGATCAGGGCTGTATGGGGGATGTGGCATCACTTCCCAGCCAAGCTCCAATAGTTTCCCACGAGTTGCCAAAGATGTGTGAGGCTTTGCATTATCTTGGTGGAAAACTACACCTTTCCGATTTGACAATTCTGGCCATTTTTCTTTGATTGATTCATCCAGTTTTATTAATTGTTGACAGTAAACATCAGAATCGATCGTCTGGTTCCTTGGTAGCAGCTCAAAAAACAGAACATCTTTGTAATCCCACCAAACTGACAGCATAGTCTTTTTTGGATGCAATTCAGCTTTCCATGTGGTTTGAGCTGGTTTATCGTGTTTGCTCCATGATCGTTTTCGAACTATGTTACTGTACAGGACCCACTTTTCATCACCAGTGATGATTCTTTTTAAGAAAGGGTCGGTTTCATTTCGTCTAAGGTGCATATCGCAAAAGTTGATTCTTTGTGTTAAATGAATTTCTTTCAATTCGTGAGGTACCCAAATATCAAGCTTCTTAACAGACATTTTAAATGTTTTTCAATTGTTGCGTGCGATACATGTAGCCCCTCCGCAACCTCTCGAACAGTTATATGATGATCCTCTTCAATTATGACTTTGATTTGGTCATCATCAACTTCAGTAGGCCGACCAGAACGTTGCTCATCTTTGAGTGAAAAATCTCCAGAACGGAATTTTTTATACCACTTCTGACGCGTGCTCTCTGTTAAGCAATTACCACCATAAACTTCACATATCTTTTTGTGAGCCGCAGCAGCTTTCTTTCCTTTACGGAAATAAAATAGTAAAATATGTCGAAAATGTTCGTTTCTGCACTCCATTTAAAATTAACTCACAACTAATAGCTTTAATAAAAATCACGCACTACTTGCTTCTGAAGTTACGTCAATGTGACTAGTATCACACGACAAACGGTAAAGTACAGCACTAACATACTTTATACAAAAAATAAAGCAACGCTCTCTCTATCAGTAAAAACCGAAAGTACTTAGTTGCCAACCCAATATATATATATATATATATATATATATATATATATATATATATACATATATATATATATTTACTATTCATTGTAATAATGTAGTTCGTTTATTCAAGACTTCATAAAGTTTCGTAGTTTCATTCTTATGTAAACGTACGGTAGTCAGAAATGTTGTATTGTCAGCCGTTAAAGGACACGAGACCATCAATGTTGTAAACGTGTGACAAAATTATTTGGAATTTTTTGGAATTTTCTGTTGAAAACCATGTTTTTTTGATGTCAAAAAAAATTATGCAACAATGTTGGTGTAATTGATCATTTTATGCCAATATTTTTCTTATTAAACATTTCTTTAACTGCTTTTTTATGCTACAGTATATATGGCAACCTTGACCTAGAATATTGTCTGTATTTTAAAACAGTAGTTTTGAATCAAATATTTTCTTCTCATTAAAGTTTTCTACACGATGTCACGGAACGAAACAAATTAGTTCGACTTAACGGAGATGGTGCTATTACCTATGGAATGCGCTTCACAACGACCCTAGCTTGCATGATGGATCTACATTACTATCCTCTGGATTCACAGAATTGCACTGTGGAAATAGAAAGTTGTAAGTCTGAAACTATTTAATCTAATTTTATTAATGTGCAAACATCTCCAAATTAAACTATTGTATTTTCATTTGATCAAATGTGATATGATTTCTTATACCATTAATTATCATATTAGAATTTTTAAAAAAACTCTTCGTAATTTTACCCTAAGATGCATAAACCGGACTTATTAGGACTGGAGTAATATTTTATAATTTTGTATTAAATAGTCGTAAATTAATCCAGCGTTCTGGTGTGGCCTAAATAAGTATTCATTCAACTGTTTCCCAGGTCAAATAATTTTTATTTATTTCTTCAAATTAGAAAATAATTTTTAATGAATCGGGCCTGCGAGACTTCCAAGCTAAGTTTTGCTGTTACCACGTTTCAGATACTTTACCACTTACTTGCAAGTTGCAATTGCATCAAAAAAATGTGTACAAATTATATAGCGATGACACTAATGCAGAAAATATTAGTGATGATAATTCAAACCAGAATGTTGCATCTGCAAATTGTTATAGTTCTCCAAACAGCTTGGAGTTGAGAATCGAACCATCAGCTAAAAATAAAATTCAACTACATAATATTATTCGATGTGGCATAAAAACATATGGCTGCTGCAATAAGACGCCAAATGCATAAAATTCATCAACAGTTGTATCAGTCCACTTTTTCGGTTTCTCATTGCAAACACATCTTGCATCTAAATTGGTAACTAATTGAAGAGCTTAGTTAGTTGTGACCGAAGTTATTATGAAAGTAATTATACACTATACCAATTTAGATGCAAGATGTGCTTGCAATGAGAAACCGAAAAAGTGGACTGATGTAACTGTTGATGAATTTTATGCATTTCGTGTATTACTTATTCGTACTACCGTTGATAAAAGCTAGGATGTTCCTGCAAGGGCATTTTTTTCTGATGAATTTGCGTTGGTATCTTATATTTGGAATCTGTTTATTTAACAATGAAAAATGCGCAGCATACCAGATACTAATACAATATAACAATTGATTAACAACTTGTTGGCTTCAGAGACAGATACCTATTCGTTTAGTTTATGCCAAGTAAGGCCTGAAATTTTTTTGCATATGTGGATTTAAATCTTGCTTTGTTCTTGCTGGTTTAGTCTATGTTGGTCGTCAACCTTAGGAACCGGCAAATAAGAATCTAGGATTTTAAGTAGTGTACATTTTAGTGCGTAGTATTCATAATTCTGGTCTGAATCTATTAAATGACGAAGCGAAGCACTGCATTATCACACAGCTATCAATAACGACGCTAATAAAAGCCCAAAATTATCTCTTACTAAAATAAAACAAAAGGCAGTATCGACGCTATGGACCAAATGATATCCACGTATACATGTAAAATGCAAAGTAAATTATAGCCTAGCAGGTTTTCTTTCAACATAATTAACGTGACTATTTTTTATGGAATGATCTCTTGTATATAGTTTTATTTCAATAAATTTGTGTTGTCGCATTTTATAATGAGCTTTTAATAGGCGGACTTGTGAGCTCCAATAGCTTGTAAAAGCAGATATTGGGCCAGATATGCATCCTAGAGTTAAGTACCGTCTATTAGATGAATATATGTATTTCTAACTAAAGCCTATTTTGGAGTTTTATTTGCACAGAAGATACAAAAAATATTTATTTTTTATATCTTCTTTTATTTGTTGTGCGTTCTTTGCAGATGGATATACTGTTATGGACGTGGTGATGTATTGGAAAGATACACCAGTAAGAGGTGTGGAAGAGGCAGAACTGCCACAATTCACTATCGTAGGCTACGAAACAAATGATAGAAAAGAACGATTAGCCACCGGAATCTACCAGAGACTTTCGTTGTCTTTCAAACTTCAAAGAAACATAGGATATTTCGTTTTCCAAACCTACCTACCGAGTATACTAATTGTTATGCTATCGTGGGTATCATTTTGGATAAATCATGAAGCTACGAGTGCTAGAGTGGCATTAGGTAAGCAAGCGTTTTAGTGTTTTAAGAATTGAAATAAATACAAAGTTAACGCTACTAATTATTTAGTAAATAATAAATATACAGCTCTTTTCTTAGAGTTTGAACGTAGGTTCTGACATATTAATATTTCAATCACTAATTTTTTTCAACATGCTTTTAGAAATATATAGTTAATCTGAATTCAGCAATATATGCTATACTAGCAAAAATGACTTCAATTTACAAATTGGTTTGTTTAAAAGACTATAACGCATATCGTTAACATAAAGACATTTTCCTTCATTGGTAAATGTATACACTAGTAGAAATACACATAATGCATTCAATTAATGCATCATTCAACTACGATTTATAGCTATCTATTAGAAAATATTCCTGAATTATAAAAATCTTTTTATATATTACTCATATTTAAAACTACGAGAACCTTCATTCGAACATATATATATATATATATATATATATATATATATATATATGTACATATTTAGAGAGAGTCAAGGTCAGTATCCAGCTTTTCTACATGAACTTAGAATCGCAAGGTCGCCACACTCCGTGAACAGGATTCGTCTGTGTTTATTTTGGCCATACCTCTTCAATAACTGTTTGATTTGTGGCGTCTGTTGATTGTAAGTTGAGGTGGAAAATGTCGCGTCGAGCATCAAAAACTCCAAGGTCCAAAGTTCGAAGTCTATCTTGATGATGTGTGACACTGCCCCAAAATCTTCCTTCTTTCTGGGGCGTACTGTTTAATTACTGCTGCTATACGTACTGTACGGCGCCATCCAGATAGACAAACGTTTTACTAATTCCAAGTGATCAAATAGTTTTTTCAATTTATCATTTTACAGTTACTAGAGCAATTGCTGCTATGTGATTCTCTTTTACACCTCATTCCATCCTTACGCAATTGCTGCTTACACTAAACTGAAGATATGAAATACACTAGACTTGACCCAATCTACTACTCATATCATTTCATATACAACACGTGTTTTAAAATATCGACTGAGTAACAGAAATTATAACATAACTAGGTATAGTATTACTTCGCTTTCGATTTATTACAAGGTGGAAATCACTGACACACTTTTGTACAACTATTTTTCTTTATCTTCATTTAATTTTTTAGAAACTAATTTGAAAATATAAAGAAATTACTTCTGTAGAAATTGTGTTGCTAAATGACAGTTAATACTATTAATCCAAAAAAGCGGAAAAAAAGTTGTGGTTACAATATTAATATGTAAAAATCTCCGGCCAATCTTAAAGAATACACTATATATTCATGAAATTTTTTTAGCGAAATAAGCTTGATGTGTTTCAGGAATAACTACTGTGTTAACTATGACTACTATTAGTACTGGGGTTAGGAGTTCTTTGCCAAGAATTAGTTACGTGAAAGCCATAGATATTTACCTGGTGATGTGTTTTGTATTTGTATTCGCTGCGTTATTAGAATACGCGGCTGTAAATTACACCTATTGGGGAGCTAGAGCCAAGAAGAAAAGTAAAAAATCTAAAGAAGACGAAAAAAAGACAGGTATGGACTTTGATTCTCTAAATAGATCTAATCGATTTCATTTTGGCAGTTATTCTCAATTGGTGGGAGAGTACATCCATTACAGTACCTAGAAATTGAATTAAAGCTAACCTTATGAATCAAGATATTTGTACTACAAGCTGTTTGTATTTAAATATATTATAAATTTTTGACTGTAAACGGATTTAGTTGTTCAAAGAGGATCTATTCCTAGAAAAAAACAATTCATTATATTATTAGAAAAATCCCCTGATTATAAGTTTTGGGTCAAGTACCTGCTATTAGTGTCTAAACACAGGTAATGGAATATGTGAAAGCACTGCGAATAATATCCAATTTTAGTTGAAGTTTGCACGTGCTCGTGTTAAGAAGTGTATTAAATTGTTTTAATAATATATTGTGATTTTTATTATTAGTTCTTTTGGTGAATTTTTAAGCTATGTAATTTATTTGGAATAGGAAGGTGAAAGACATTACTAGTGTGGGTAAAATTAAAATAGAGACTTTATTAAGAGCAGGCATGTATTTGAATCGACAAATTGCAATAATACAAAATGTTTCTTAGTAAAACCACCTGCAAAGACGATTGGCTAATTATAAAGCAGTACTCGAAAATAGACTATCTTCTATCTGCTTCTGGGTTTGCGGGCTGGAACCGCGTCACTTGTATACTGGTTTATAAAAAACCCGTCCCCCATCGACTTACACCAGTTTCAGTGCAGTAGTTCAGGCCTGAAGATGTCCCATACAAATGGGTACGAAACGTCGGCAAATATACAAGTGACACGGTTCCAGCCCGGAAACCCAGAAGCAGATAGCATGGATCACGACCGCGGAAGTCTACGTACCAGATTAGACTATCTTCTGTTAGAGAACTACTAGATAAATTAAAAGTGCACAATATAAACACGTGTGAGCGCGTGATGTGATCACGATTATACGTTGTCGTAATCAAATATCGCAGATCAGCCAAAAAACGTAGGTGGATATCAAAAATGAAGAAAGCACGCCTGCAATTGACAGAAATGCAAAGAAATTTTGCGGTTAAAAATTGGAAAAAGGTAAATGAGCACGACTTTTGTCATTAATAAATAATTACCTGAAAATATCAATTTTGATAATAAATAAATTTAATTTTTACAATTCACATTCTCTTTTCTATAGGTGATCTTCAGCGATGACTTCCGACGTGAAGCAATGACGATGATTCTTAATTTCGTTAGATGCAGATTCAAAGGTTCGTGACGAACCTGTATAGAAAGAAAAATACCCACCATCAGTCATGATCTGGCTATGTATAACCGCCAATGGCACTAGATTTCTGTATTTTGTGCAGAATCATTAATCAAGTGTAATATAAAAAGGTTGTTGACACTGTCTTTTTGCATTTGCCAAACTCACTAAATGAAGAAAAGGACCATACATTTTCATGTAAGAGTACCATACCATACAACGAAATCAATAGAAAACCTGTTTCAAGAGTGTAACATACGCCTTTTGTCCTGGCTCCAAAGCTTACTCGATCTAAATCCCATCAAAAATGTGTGGAGCATGCTGAAAAAGTACGCGTACTAATCCCTGAACCAAACAATAGCTGTTCTAAAAAATAGTATTCACAGACATTGGCAAGAGAACGCAAAACTGCAAGAAGTTGTAAAAAGTTCTCCAGTACGCCAAATAGTGTTAGTGCAGTCATTAAAGCCAAACGAGGATTAATAACAAATTATTAATATAATATCTTCCATAAAACATAAATAAATATTTCATATTAACAATATGTGTTTGTTTTATTTCTCATAAAGCTGCAAAAATATCAAAATCAGAAGGTGACTCTCGGGTACTGTATGCATAACAACTAAGCACTAGTAAAAGTTTAACATTTCAGTTAAATTAATTACATTATCGATTAAATTATACTTTAAATAGCATATTTTCCTAGAATTTGTTTTTTTTTCTTTTTTTTTCAACCAATTTGTTAAAACAATGCGCCATTTGAAGATAGCTTTCCAAAATTTTGCAATTACAACTTGATAACTATACACCACCAACTACGAAAGTTTCAGTAATTGCAAAATTGCAAAAGTTTTTAATGAAAAAAGCTTGTAAATTAAGTTGACTGAGTTTTTAATTGTCGAAAATTATTTATTTTCAGGGACCAAGAACATCGATCAAACCTTTAACAACCAAAACGAAGACATAATAGAATTACAAGACGTACGATTAAGTCCAATAGCATCTATAAGGAATAGGCACAACACCAAATCGAATACGTGTGGGGAAGTTGATCCATCGAAATTCCCACCTAGCTTTCGTATAACCAGATCAAATTACACTCCTAGTCATAGAACGCCGGGTCTTCGTTTTAGGGGATCCAGAGGTACGAATAGCTTTGTGCAAAATCAAATGTTTAGTAAAGTGACTGCTATAAATTTAGTGAAATAATATTTAAAACGAATTATAAAGTATACAGGATTCGATAGTAGAAAAAACAAGATGTTTGTTATGACTTGCATTTTATCAATGGATAATAGAGAAATGTTTTCATCTTAACACATATATGGCCGTCAGATCATTAAATGTAGTTTATTCTTTGAAATCAAAAGCTCTTACTATTATATATTATGTCAATTGCAATTCATTAATATATCTTCAACAAAGTTGTCGCCCTAACAACGTCAATTTGCAAATATCAGATTACTACGTTCATTCGTGAACGTGTCGTTGTTTCTTTCAAGATGGATATTGTTGAAATTCTTGAAAGACTTATCAGCAAAAATATTCATAATGCAATGAAGAGAACGGCTCCTTTATTTTCCACTAATAATAAATAGATTCATCAGTTGAAATGTGGTTGTATAACTATTAAAGATGCGCCACATAGTGGACGTGTGAAATCCGCCACTGTACTAGAAATTGTTGAAAAAGTGTACCATATGGTGCTAAAAGACCGCCATTAAAAAATATCTGATATACAGGCGATTGTATACATTTCTTGAAGCTGTTCGCGAAGTGGGTATCGCGACTGCTCAGTGTTGATCAAAAATTGGAACAAATACAAATTGTAGTGAGTGTTTTCAACAAAACAGGGTAGATTTTATGCATCAATATGCCACAGATAAGACTTTGACTCATGATTATATACCCCAAAGAGAACAATGTAAACACTGGCGGCAGAATGATTATCCTCATTCGAAGAAGACGACAGCTGTTTCATTAGTAGAGAAGGTAACGGCTTCCATATTTTGAGACGTAAAAAGTATTCTTCTTATTAATATCCTTTCGAAAGACAAAATCAACATGAGTGCATATTACGCGACTTTATTAGATAAATTAAAGCAAAAAAATTAGTGAGAAGGGCCTGTTTTACTCAGAGTACCAACAATTTCCACGTCTAAAAAATACTTTTACAGTCAGAAATTTTCAACAGATTACGATGTTTGAGCTGCTGTTGATGCTTATTTTATTGGAATTGTAAGATATGGATTTTCTCAGGGCATAGAGACTCTGGAGCATTGCTGGTCCAAATCGAATTGGTTGTAATTTTTGTTGAAAAATAAACGCAATTTCAAACCGCGAAGTTATTTTCTTTATTTTCATTCCATGAACTTTCTAGCTCACCTTCATACATTTGTTAACGTCGGAAAAGAATTGAGTATCGAGTAGTAATAAAATAATTCGTTTTAAAAAATATCGACAGAGACGAAATTTTATCTGAGCAATGGAAATTTATGCAATAGAATATAAAAGTAATCGTAAATAGATTCGATATGTTAAGCATCCTGACCAAAATCCGGCACGACCTGTGATAAAAGTTAAGAAGGTAAAATGTGTTTTATATAAACATTTACATATGAAAAGTACTTACATATGAAAAAGATCTCCATTCCATGGGCACCGTGATTGCTAAAAATGTTTGACAAACTATAATTCCTATGAATTTTTGCTTCGCTTCAAAACTGACGGTAAAACCTTTATTCATCATATACACTCGACACTAAACTACAGTCTAGGCAACATGTAGAAGCTGGTTTAAGTGATCTGAAGAAGGCAAAAACAGTTTTTCATCAGTTGAGGAAATAATGACTCATTGTGAGAAGGGGCGGACTAAACAGAAGAGTATTCCACAGTATTACTACGTTTACAAAGATAATATCTATTTCATCACAAAAATACATCAAATGACTGCTGAAGAAAGGTTTGACTTAAACGATTAGGCAATATCTAAATATTTTGAGGATCTCAAAAAATGTTATTTGATACAGAATATAATGAAGCTTAAGTACCGGTATACTAGTGTGAAGAGTTGGAAGTGACTGTACAGGAAAATAAAGTTGAAGTAAACCTGTTTCCTTGGCTAGGTCGAAGGTACTCCACTTCACCCCCGTAATAGTTATTGTGACATACTTTCTCCGTGGATTGCTCAACAATTTCTCCAGATAAACACATGACAAGTAAAAGTTTCCATTTACAATTTATTGGGATAAAAATTCTCAATGTTGCAATTTACATAGGCTTCTAAGATGCCTATGCACTTTGTTATAATAAATAAGCTAAAAAGTTAAAACAATGTTATACATAGCTCTTGGTTTTGTTTAATGTTTAAGGAGTAGTTAGTTAATAGTATTACGTTGTTATTTACTAATTTACTTTACCTAGTTTCTTATTTAATTACAAAGTTGGTGTATTTGATTGAAAATTTACTATTTATTACATATTTATGTATGTTTGTACTTTAAATTATTATGTAACAAACTAATATTCCCTTTCTTATTTCAGGAAATCCTATCCACAAACCGAAAGTATTACATGCCATTAAGAAAGGTGCATCGGCTCTTAGGGCGTCAATGCCTAAAATAAAAGACGTTAATGTTATCGATAAATATTCTAGAATAGTATTTCCCGTAGCGTTTATGCTGTTTAATGCGGGTTATTGGTTGTTTTACTTTATCGAGTAGATATGATTTTCAGTTTTCAGCAGCGATATTAAGATAATAGATGGCTTAAATCCAATAACCTAAAAGAAATGTTCAAGAAAACGACTGATATTAATTTTTTATATCACAAAAGAATTAAAACAAGGAACATGAAAATCTTAATTTCATTAGATAAGAAGCTATAACCACAAGTTTTTGTTGCAAAGTTTGGAAGAACTAATTGGATTTGCATTTTCCAGTTAGAACAGTAAAGAACTTTTTTCGTGTAGGAAATGAATATTCACTAACAGACTTGAAAAGCTATAGTGATAATTGATCTCCAAAAAACGCCAAAGCAATCGCTTTTTGAAATTTGGAAATACACTCCTGGACAGATTTTTTTATTTTCAATAAACTGAAAGCTATACATAATGTATGTCAAATGTGTACCTTGGCAATTTTCGAGACGTTCGAATAATATTTTGTTTGTTATTTTATATTTAGGCCCTACGTTTTACATAAATGATTTTCGGGTAATATTTGTGGATGATTATCTTATAGTTTTACTTGTTTGTTTTACTCTTAATTTAATGAAAACATTAATGTTTAAAAAATGAGTACACGAATTGGCGAATTTAGGAAGATCAAAGAAAAATAATCAGCAAATAACATATTCAAATTAATATCGTTATAAAAAGTAAAGCGAAAGGTATTAACATTACTTCTTTTAACGAATAGGATAAGTTGCTGGATTTAAGTCCTCTGAATTATTTACTGGAATAATTATATAAAGAGTTTATTGATATTTGGTTATATTAGATTATAACATTTAAGACACTTATGTACGAAAACTTACGATAGGTATTAGTCGAAAAGAATTAAAACGCATATACATACATGTATAATATATATATTATATGTATATATACGAAGGAAGGTTTAACGACCGTACCAATGATAATAAACAAGGAACTACTAGGTAATTCGGTCTGTGAACTGAAAGACTTGATACTTTTTTTCTTTAGACTCTCTATATTTCGCCACTGCTTGGTGGCTTCTTCAGGAGAAACAAGAAAGTTATCAAAGCCACATACTAACTAGACATGACAATACACAACATATACCGTCACGATCGAATAGGTGTTAAGGTTAGATGAGACAACATATAATGTTCTTCGATCGTGACGGTATATGTTGTGTATTGTCATGTCTAGTTAGTGTGTGGCTTTGATAATTTTCTTGTTTCTCCTGAAGAAGTCACCATACAGTGGCGAAATGTAGAGAGTCTAAAGAAAAAAGTATCAAGTCTTTCATTTCACAGACCGAATTACCTACTAGTTCCTTGTTCATTATGTATATATATTCTCGGGTTCCCCGCAAAGTTGGATAGAAGTTCTCGAAAGAATCGGCGTCTTGACGTTTCGATGATATCTCAATAGTCTTCTTCAGGACTTGTTTCGTAGTGAAGAAGATGATTGAGATGTCACCGAAACGTCAAGACTCTCTCGAGTACTTTCGTCCAACATCGCGGGGAGCCGGAGAATATATTACTCATACTTACAACCGCGAGAACCTTCGTTCGAATATATATATATATATATATATATACATACAGACTTGTTCATTCTAGAATTAGATATGCGCTGTCCACAAGTGGAAAGAGTGCAGTTAGGTTAAAGCGCGCGAGAAAGGAGGATAGAATATCTCTCACTGGCAGTTTCGTTTTCTCCCACTTTTGTATTGCAAACAACTTCCCCTACTTTCTCGCGTGCATTGACAATACGTACCTACATTTTTGAATTGTATAAATTATTTGATGCATTTTATTTGAATCTTTTAATAAAATGCAACATGGCTATTTTCTTGAAATGTTTTGCCGTTTGGCGTGAAACTAATAAAATATTCTTGAAATAAATGAAATAGAAAATTCTAAAAATTAAAAAGATTTTCAAACATGGCTATTTTCTTGAAATGTTTTGTCGTTTGGCGTGAAACTAATAAAATATTCTTGAAATAAATGAAATAGAAAATTCTAAAAATTAAAAAGATTTTCAAACATGGCTATTTTCTTGAAATGTTTTGCCGTTTGGCGTGAAACTAATAAATATTCTTGAAATAAACGCGAGAAAGTAGGGGAAGTTGTTTGCAATACAAAAGTGGGAGAAAACGAAACTGCCAGTGAGAGATATTCTATCCTCCTTTCTCGCGCGCTTTAACCTAACTGCACTCTTTCCACTTGTGGACAGCGCATATCTAATTCTAGAATGAACAAGTCTGTATATATATATATATATATATATATATATATTATATATTATATATTATACACAACCAAAGAACTTATATTTTTTCAAAATGTGATGTAATTATATAAACCTAGAAGTTTTTTTTTAGATAGCTATAAAAGTTCATTACACAGTTTGAACCAAATCCAATCTTTTTTATGTTTGCTGCGGTTTGCAGATTACATGTACCTGTTTATGTAATAATTTTAATTGTAAATATTATCGCCGTTTTATTTTTGCTACAAAAATGGTTATTTCTTTAACTCCTTCAATACATTTATTAAGTTTTTTTGAAAATTATAGCCTATAGTAATATAGCATGTGTCCAAAAAATATAAACTTATTTTTACCAATTACATAATATTCAATAGAAAACAAGCTTAGAACAAATTCTTTTCCTTATGTTTTTCACCACTTATTGAACGCGTTCAGATCGTATTAATGCAACCAATAACTGATGTTTAATATTTTCTCAATTTTTGGTAGAAGTTCTATCCGTATACTGTACTATTGTTGTTTGAACTTTGCTCTTTCATTTTTAAAAGCATCCTCTATATTTCTGTTGTGTGATTTTTGCACTTTTATTTTAAATAGCGTCGTCTAATTTTTTATTGGAATCAGACCGTGTTGATCCAGAAAATGTATTTAATTTTTTATTATATGGTATAGAACACCATCATAATTATTTATAATATTGCTTCTTTTATATTTTGTACAACCAGATGGGTTCATAGTACTCTATAAAAATAGTGAATTAAATTAAATTTCAAATTGCAATTCCATAATATAATGAATTGAAAATATTTCGAAACTTTTACGAAATTACTGGCTCCTACATTTTTCAAGTTTCATATTTAAATTATGTACACATTTTCTTACTGAGGTACATTGGAAATGTATAAGTTTTTCGGTTGGTACGGCTTCAGATTATTATTTTTGTGTTTACTTTGGGAAATGTAAATAATTTAACATATCAGTAGATACTTCGAAATGTACTGTCTATTATTTATTTAACTATATGAAATTATACTTATATTTAAGAAAATGCCCCGGCATAAAGCATAAATGATACAAAATAAAATAAAAAATTAGTAAGTCTCTTGACAATTTGTACAAAGATAATAATATATGACTAATAAATTTTATTATTCATTTTCAACACATTGTAAGCATTTTTTTAATTTCGTTTTATAATTTCAAAATATATTTAATGAGAAAAATAGTAACATTGTATATGTTCAAGTTTAAAAGTTCATAAATATCTTTTTTAAAATTTTTCTAAAATGAATTCTATATTTTTAATTAAATCATAGGGTTATTCGAAAGCAAGTTCAATTTGAAATGGCCATAACTTTTCCAAAGTTTAAGATTTTGCAAAAATAAAAACACTAAACTATTGATAAAGAAATGAGGTTTTATTTTGAAAAGGAGAAATAAGAAAAGCTTGACTATGATCATCACCGTAATTGTTGAATTAAAATTAGTCGTTTTTCTATTTTACGAGTGGCGTTAAAAAGAACATTAACCCGCCATTCATTCGTCGTTCTCCATGGCATACGATATTAATTGCTTCAGTTCATTGAAGTAACGTTATAACCAATAGTCAACCGGATTCTTATCTGGAAACCTAGAAAGCTAATTGTTCGAAAATGCTTACTAATTACATGCTTGCCAAATGTGTTACGTAGTAATGCCTGTATATTATTGTGTCCACGTGGGGCGGAGCATCATCTTCCGTAAAAACAATGTTGTCAATTGCATGATTTAGTAAAATTAGCAGAACGAAGACTTGTAACATCGAAAATATCGCTGCCTATTTATCGCTACTGTTTTCGTTTGTTCATCTTCTATTTCTGCATAGAAATAAGATTTGACGTAAAACCGCACTAAACGGTAGCCTTGATATCATGTAATCTTTGCTAAACAATGGTATTTAAATTATTCTCTGCCCATTTCCTACAGTTGTGTGTGTGTTAACGTCAGCATTTTATTCAAAATGTGCCTCACTTGTCCAAAAAATTTTGTCTAGTCATTTAGCGTTACTCTGTATTTCTGTTAAAATTTACAAAGCGAAAGTGACAAGAATCCGTGTATTTTATTCTTTAAGTTTAAAGCCACATTTTCTTTTGTTTGGATACAAGCGAAGCTGCCTTCTTAAAATTCGCCGTAATGTTGAATAACTTATGTACCTCCACTCGTAAGTTATTTTCATATCAATATATTACATTCGTTTTTGTTCTCATGTCACGCATTCTTTGATGTTATCTTAGCATAGTGTCTGTTAGATTTATATTAGCACTGAATAAGATCAATACGTATCCGTAGCAATAAAAGAATTTTAAATAGCATCAATTGAAAATTGCTGTCAGTACATACTTTTTTGTTTTTAAATTAGAAAAGCTATAAAAGTCACCAGATAAATAAAAGCTCTAAATCATAATGACATCTACCTGTACGAAACCAAAAAGTAGAACTTACTTTTGAATAACCCTATATATGAAGTTTGTGAACTTTTAAGAACATTATATATATACAGAAGACCATTTGCGGGGAATTTTTGTGCAGCTTTTTTAAAATATTATATATACATTATTGTACTGTATTTTATATTTATCCTGCTTGGTTTAACTTGTTTAATATGCTTATCTATTGAAGCTACTACTTTATAAATTAATTTTTTTCTTTTTGATGATTAATGTATACAGTACGTAAGCGATCAGCTTTGACTAATTTCAAAAAAACATCTTCGCCAGTACTTTGAATTTAATTAAGTTAACGTTTAAAGAGTATACTATAATTAAATTCGCTATGCAAAGATCCCTGTTATTATTAAATATGAATCTTTATTTTTCTTATTTTCAAACAGAGATGGGTAAATTCAAAGTAATATTTGCGTGCCCGTAAGGAGCTTTAAATCGACAAGGAAAATCCATAAGAATTCATATTTCATTAAGCATAGTTATTAGATGATATTAAATAAAATAAAGTCTATATATATATATTCGGATTTTTATAAACGTTATTTCAAACTGGTTCTGCTTTGAAAGCCAAAGTCATTATTGTGTTTCTATCTGTGGGTTTATGTAAATATGGAAATAGATATATGATTTATGACTTAATGAGTTAACAATCACATGTTTATATTACAAAAAATGTAGTTAATTTGTTTTTTTCATTTGTTTGATGGTAATTTACCATAAACTGCAGTTCCGATTGTATAAACATTTCCAATGAGTTGTTACAAGAAGTTTCCCAGAACCCTTCTTATTTATGGCGTACTTTCATGGAGTACAATCGCCAAGTCGAGTGGTAACATCCTAGAGATTCTGCAGAACAAGATCCTATCTTTAAGCTTCTTTGTCCTCCAGGACTTTAAACGTTTGAAAACTTGCCTTTCTTTTTTGTTACGTCCCGGAATGGCAAGAACAGTCACACGGGGATCTCAACGAAAAAAAATATGCAACTGTCAAGTGTAAATAAAAGCAGCCAAATTGATTATACATACACATTCTATAGAATCTTTGTTTAAAATGGAATGTATACATACATGATACACATTAAGAAAGGGTAAAAATAAAATTGAGATTGAAAATATAATGGACAAACCACTTCACGAAATAGTTATTCTGAGAAACTCGGGACAAATAGAAATAGAAGACGGTCTAATCCTGTCCCTGCTCACTTTCGTTAAATACACTTTTATTAACTGAATAAATTTTTCTTAAAATCTTACTTTATATTGCTATGTGCGATTGAGCAATCATGAGGTTTTTCGACACACTCAGCAACGTGGCAGACAAGAACGCAGATATAGAGTATACTGCAAAAGCATCCTATTATTAAAAAGTACATAGTTATTAAAAATTGAAAAAATGTTCAATATCTTGAATCACTTATGTTCTACATCAATTGCCTTTTTTCATTTCTGCTATAAATTTGTTTTTATTATCGAAAATTATTTACAACGTTTAAAAGCGACTTACAAACGACTCTGTGAACAGGTATTGCCTAAAATAATAACGATGGATTACAGATTTATTTTTTATGTGCTACATAATACAAGTTAATTCATTAGGTAAGGAAGCTGATCTCCTGACCTCATCAGCTTCGACTGGTCTTCAAGATCGAAATTTCGGGAACGAAATTTTTTAAACCAATTTTGGCACTGGCGTTCTGAAAACACATCTTCTCCATACACAGCGCATAACTTTTCCCTTGCTTGAACAGCATTTTTACCTTTTCGATAATAATAAAGTAAAATATGCCGAAAATGCTGCTTTTGATTTTCCATATTTGAAAGGGCACCACACAAAAACTATTAGTCGGAATTTAAAAAGCTTTTTCACAAATAATCCTTACTTTATTAACTATTAAAATATGTAATAAAAAATTGGCTTCAGTATGAAGTTGGGTATGAAAAATAGAAGAGTCATCTATTGGGAAAAAACGCAATTACTTTCCGAACGAACCGATATATTATAAACTTTTTTGGTTTTGTATCCTGTGTATTCGTTGTAATTTATTTTAATTAGCAAGTTAATGTAAGCCGTTTACGTCGTTTTCTATATTTTAGATTCTTATGTGAAAAGTTAATATTTAACCTTTCTAACACATTTCCCCATCTCTGTTTGCACAACCGAATTTGGACCTCATATAGACATGTTCGTGTACTTATATATACATATATACACACATAGCACAATGCTAGTATAAATACATATATACATATTTACATTATACCAGATAAATTGCTAAAAATAGAATAGAATTAATTTTATAGTCGTACGAATATGAGAGTACGTTATTTACTTAAATTAACAAAGTAAAGAATCGAAGGGTATATTTTAAATTAAGGGACCTATCGTTCGTCTATAATAGGAAAAACAATGTAAAATAAGCAAATAATATAATGTGTACATACATTCGTAAATGTAATTACCGCTTCTAACGATAGAGAAGAGCCAACCAACCTGTTCTAAAATAAATATAACAGTACTACATATATAAAATATCGATGTTATTAAATGTTTCAGAGTTCCTTATAATATTTATTGTAAAAATACTGTTATTATTTGTTATGTTTGTTCGTTTGATTTTATAGCGAGATGTATGTATGTTTCAAAAATAAAAATTGTCTTAAAAGTTTTTATCTCGTAATTCCATCCAAAATATAAACAAAAACATGTCTTTCCAATTTCTATATTTCACCGTTGGGGTTCGAAATATGAGAGTTTTTATTTTTCATCGAACTTTATGGGAGATGAACTACAACGACTAGCACAATCTTTTGCATAATTTGAGCACTATAGTCTGATTCTGACATACTTTTTATGGTGACAGGAGAAATTTGATTAATTTCGTTCGATTTGAAAACAACAGCGTGAATAAAATATCTAAATGAAAAGTCATATAATGCGTAAGGTACAAATCCTGCGATTCTAAAGTGTGTGATTCGTATTTCAACCCAGTATTCACTTTTTTAAGGAACTAAATGCATCTGAAATTGTGATCAATAATGCACAATCGACACTCCGGAAATGGTACGTAAAACAGACAATACTGTTTTAAACAACTGAATAATTTACACCAAGGAAACAGCTAACACAGCGTTTCTCGACGTTTTAATATTTGCGGCCCAACGTTCAATCAAATTCTCATCACCATACCTTTATTAAATGATACCGTTGTCTGTCGAATTGATGATATAGCCGAAAATGTAGAGAAGAATCAGTTTTTCGGGAAGTTGCGTGACAAATTGTTTTCAATTCAGCCTAATTAGGTCACAGATAGCAATTAAGGTACTCATTTAATTGCCTCTGTTCGATTTAGTGATGGTATGTTAGTAGTAGAAGAACGTCTTTTCTGTAAGCCAATAGATCACGAAGCAACATCAAGAATTATTTATTAAAGAAATGACTTTGTAAACGAGGTGAACATACAGAAGAAAATTGCGTCGGAATATGTAACGATGGTGCTCGTACAATGTCTGGAAGATTCCAAAGATTGCAAGAACTTCTGAAAGAAAAATTCCCACAGGGCATTTGGACACATTGTATGATCACGGAGAAGCTCTAGCTTCCAAAGAATTGACTCCTTTTGAATATTGTACCACCGTAGTAAATTATATTATAATAAACCACTTAAATCAGGAATCTTTGCTGAACTTTATAAAGACAAGGGTACAGTACATTCAACGTTGCTGTTTTATAAAGGGGCAAGATGGTTATCACGTGGGGAAGTTTTGCAACGTGTTTATTAATTCAGAGACGAAATTGCCATCGTCACTAATAAATCACAGTTTGAATTTCGGGCAGGAGTGAATGATGAATTTTCTGCAGTGAACACAAGAGCATTTCGTATACTATTACCATTTTTAACATTCTACCTTTATGAAACATGATTTTCTACTGTGACTGCCTTTAAGACAAAATCTCGCTGCTAAAATAAATTTCAAATATTAAACCTACTTTCGAAAAATGTTATTCTGTAATACTACTGCAAGATAGGGCCAAGGGAGTCGCTGATAATTAGTAAACTGGTTTATAATTTATATCAGAATGTACTTTATTGTTTTCCTTTTAGTAAATTAAAAAATTTAAAAAGAAATTAAATTTTTTTCTATTTCTTCGATACAAACGAGCCTCCATTTAGTGTTAACGTTGAGAAGAAGAGGAAAACCGGAAACCGAGAAATTTTGAGATGATTTATTTGTGATGAAATTGAGCTTCTTGACCCATGTGTTCGAAAAATTAAATACCTAGAATCTTCAACTCCAATGAGCAAATGCACAAATCTTGAATACGAGTGATAAAGTTATTGTTTTTTGTAGAAAATTTGAAATGGTGGATTAGTAATATAAAGCTAGACAATCTAGAAATGTTTGCAAAGTGAATGAATTTGTTAAAACTTAACGCCGAAGAGGAAACACTATTTTTTGCGGCAAGTTACGAGTGGACTGGGAATCAATTTCAAAATACTCCCGAAGGTCTCACAACCGCCGCAGAAGAAGTCTTCTTAGACTTCACGGCAAGCGACGAAATCATAATACAATTGAGTAATCACTGTATGAATTTTACATACATAACATGTATTATTCTTAACACCGGAAATTGCAACATGTCAACAGAGTAGCACGCAGTGAAATATATATCGGGCCTACGAAGACTGCATTGTCGTATCGTCATATCCCGATTTATTAGAAAAATCAATAAATCGTATATTTTATTAATAACTTTGCGTTTAGTCACGTAGAACAAGAAAGCTAATATTTTTTTTATATAGTACAAATGATCAAAATATAAACATAGTAATAATTTACATATTTTAATATCCTCATCTCATCCGTTGTTTGTTTACCATTTCGGACTTAATATTGTTTGTACAGTTGGTACATTTCTTTGCAAAGTTCTCCGACTTCTCCATTAGGATCACAAACTTGTAAGCAAGTCCGTTGTTCTGATAGAGAAGCGTTTCCTTTTTTATCAAATGTGGCCATTTCTCCTTGATTTTATCGTTCAAATTGTTGCAACCTCTTCTAAGTGGGAAGGGTTATGGCAACTGTGTTGCTTCCTGCTGACGAACTCGTTTTTAGCTTTTTCGGTGGCGGAGAACCTTCGTGTCCCTTGTTTTAATTGTTCTTTGGTGTCGGGGGTTTCATCGAAGGTAATGAAACGGTGCAAAAGTCCATCAGATTGCAGCGAAAATGTGCTAAACAATCTTGAAATGGTTGTTGATCGAGTAAAGTGAATGGTAAATTGCAAGCTAGAAACATAGTACATAGTTAAATCAGACTTTAATTCCACATAGGTGTCACGAAATATACATGTCTACGAGATTCGCTTTTGTTCTGTTGCATACTTTGCAC
Source organism: Dermolepida albohirtum (assembly GCA_031893035.1). NCBI lineage: Eukaryota > Metazoa > Arthropoda > Insecta > Coleoptera > Scarabaeidae > Dermolepida > Dermolepida albohirtum. The sequence goes on along the minus strand of JAVIWB010005875.1, from coordinate 136,537 downwards.
ATCAATTTGGTACCATCATATGTCAAGTCCGTAAATTCCGCGATAATATATATATATATACAACCATGCTCAAATGTATTAGACACCTTACGAATTTATGTACATACATACATACATATATAGTTTATATAGTTTAGTCAAAAGAGAGGTGAGGAAAATAAAACTGTTGTGAAAATTATGTACAAAGTGTTATTTAGTAATATAGTACAATTTATCAACATTTTGTCGCTCCGCCCTTGGCTTTAATGACAGCTCGCACTCGTCGAGGCATACTTGCTACTAAATTGTAACACTCTGCCGGTGGTATTGCAGTCCATATTTCGCGAAGTTTTGTTGATAATTCTGCTTTTGACAAGCATTTATGTTCCGTGATCTTAGTTTTTAAGATACGCCACAAATTTTCAATGGGTGACAAATCGGGACTTTGTGGCGGCCAATCCAATACCTCCACTGTGTTTTCCTCGAACCAACGCATTACAGCTCCCGATTTGTGGCAGGGCGCATTATCTTGCTGAAAAATGTATTGTGGAATATCCTGGTCGAATAGTTTTAGCACAGACGGTTCTAATACTTCCTACAACATGGCTAAATAGCGTTGGCTATTCATCCGTCCATCGCACAGGTACACTTCTCCAACACCGTATGCAGACATACAACCCCAAACCATGATACTACCACCTCCAAATTTTACTGTGGGAATGATACATTGTGGTTCATAAGCTTCCCCTTGCCTACGCCGAACGTATAGCGTCCCAGGTAGTCCCCAAAGCTGCCAGGCAAAAGAAGAAAGTTAACACTTAGACAGGATTAATTTTGTTTAATGTTACATGTAGACTGAATTGCATACAACGATAAGAATATTAGTCATGAAGATGTACTTACATACCACGATATTCGATTCATCAGACCAAAGAATCTTCGACCACTTCTCGATTGTCCAATTTTCATGTTGTTTGGCCCATAAATACCGCTTCTTTTTATGAGCGTCAGTTAAAAGCGGTTTACGTCGCGCTTTACACTCTCGTAAACCAGCACGCTGGAGACGCCTTCTCACTGTTTGCGCAGAAACTGTTACGCGATAACGCTGTTTCCGCTCACTGGCGAGCTGTTTCGACGATTTTTTCCTATCACTGAGAGCCAGTCTTTGTAAAATTCTGTCTTCTCTAATCGAGGTACAGAGTTTTCTGCCACTTTTTGGTCTGTTAACAAACGACCCACTCTCCTGATAGCGACTAATGGTTGTACGGACTGCACATCGCGAACATTTTTTTTTTGCAATTGCAGCTATTGATAACTTCTGGGAATGCAGTAGCACTATTTGGGCGCGTTCCCCTACCGACAACTCGCGTGTTTTAGGCATTTTTCTTCAACAAATAACTGACACAACGTGAAAAAATAGGATAATCTAATTGATCTATACCACAAACTCACAAACGCACGTTGCTCACACACTGCTAGAATGACACTAAATTTCTAAAATCCACTATTTCCCCTTTCCACCTATTCTTTTCAATAGTGGATTAACTAGGGTATTCAAAAACGTATTTCTGTAAATACCATTAACTATTTTTACGGTTAATTTCCGTCAGACTTGGATAATACCTTGAATAAGGGTTTTTACCTGGGGTGTCTAATACATCTGAGAAATATATACTTTCTCGTCTTTCTACCGTTTATCATTTGTTGCGATGCGTTCGCTTTTACAACTTTCATATAACTGAATAGATTTTCGCAATCTGGAGACCCCACGACGATAGGCTCGGTATATATGTGTATATTGTGCTACTCTGTTAAATATCTATTTGCTTACATTTTTACTAATTTAATAACTAAGACAATTACTATGTATCGTATAGATTCAATAAATTACCTTTTATTTTCTCTTCTCATGGTTAGTAATGATGTAGATAATAATTCGTAACAATAGAAAGAACGGAACTTCATTAAAACTTAAAAAGTCATAAAAAAACAAATACACGAATCAATTATAAACATAAGAGCTGCACTTACATGCATATTTCGAGTGTTAAATTCATAAGCTTATCGATAAAGTACTAATTAACGTCACTGCAACGTATCAAATCGTTCTTATATACCTGCTTCGCATCTTAATGGTGTGTCATTTACGTTTTTTCATTGCAAGCAAACGATTTCCATAAATGGTGTTGGCGTCTTCGTTCCTAGCTTTGAGCGAGTGTTCTTGTTTTGCCACTTTGCGAATCGAAGTTATTATATTAGTACTTCATATGAACACAGACCATTACATCGCTCCGATAACGAATTTACTTACTTTCAGATGGGACAATAATTTTATTTTACGATGTAATTATAATATTGCCTTGCGATTTACATATATTCAATCAGGTAGTTATGATGAATGACAAACATTAGTATGTATGAATACTTTCCTGTTTCAAGCAATTTATAGCTGTATATATATAACTTTAAATTCTTGATAAACTTCTGCACAAAATGAATTGCGTTCATATATTACTTCATCGAAAATACATGTTTTATTTACTTTTAAGAATAATTAGGTATGTTATAGGTACATGGTATATAAGATATATTTCTTGAGAAATGCGCAATGTATACTACACATTAACAATTCATCTGAACAACCTAGACACGCTCTAATTAAAGTTGAACACAAAGTTAATAAGGATAAAGAATGGTGAGAGATTGGTGGGAAATGCGTTGGTTCAATATGAATCCTTGCTTCATTAATAGATGTGTTACAGACATCATACCTACCAGGTTGCTCAACAAGATTTGTCGTTCGATAATAAAAACACAATTATATGGTTTGAAATACATTTTATTATTCAATATAACCTCCCTGAACTTCAGTGTACTTGTTCCAGTGATCTTATAATTTATGGATTCCATCCCTGAAGTAACAATCCGAAAGACTGTCGATATACACTTCGACGGTTGCTATTACCTCTTCATTCGATGAGAATCGTTTTTCACGCATACATTTTTTGAGACGTGAGAACAGCCAGAGGTCAGAGGGCGCTAAATCTGGCGAATAGGATGGATGTTACAACAATTCGTACTTTAATTCACTGGTTTTTGCGATGGTTTTTTTGAGCTGTGTGAGAGAGTGCGTTATCTTGATGAAAAACGATTATTTTCTTTTGAAAACCTGGTTTTTGTTCACGATTTTTTACATCCAGCTGATTCAAAGGGTTACAAAAATAATATGAGTTTATTGTTTTACCAGTTTGGAACTAATCCACGAACAAAATTAATTCCTTTTGCATCCAAAAAAAAACTGGTGCTAACACCTTTTTGGCCAATTTCTGGACCATAACTCACTCACAAGCCGAAGTACCGGGTTCACACCACTTCTTAGCCTCTTATTTTGATTAACGATCATGGTGGTAGACCCAAGTCTCATTCATAGTAATGAAACGAAGCACAGAATTGTTTTTATTCTTTCCAAAACGCTTTAAATGTTGAGAATGAGCCGTTTACGTATGATGGCGTCAAATATTTGAGATTGATTTTGAATAGCAAGGTTTCCTCTACGAGGAATGTGGACGAAAGAGTTTCACATGTGTCTACACCATTCGGAGGCTGAAAGGTATGACTACTCATGCAGCAGCAAAGACTGCCTACTACATCATCTTCGAAGTTAAACTAACTTACTGGATTCTTTTTTGGGCTACTTCACCAACACTGGAAAGAATATCCATTTTTTAAAAGAGTGCCGTCAGAGCTGATTGCAACCTAGAAGAAAGAGAAAGTTGTAGAATATAGTTCAAGCAAGAACAAATACTTACGTTGCTATGTTGGTATGTATGTGCCTGCTCCAGATTTGTACTCAACAACTCAGACAAGTTTAAGAGAAACACTGATAAAATACGCACATTAAAAGTTACAAGCAAATACCCTACCATAGGCATCATCAGGTATGGGGGAGGGGGGATAAGTTCAGTCATATGCATTCACGGAACACTCAACCAATATCATGACGATCAAAGCAAGGACTAAGAGTAAAAGGGCCAAGCCCTAACTCTAATTAACTTAAAAGAAACAGAAGAAGCACGGAACACTGTACAATTTATAAATCAAGCAGAACAAATTTTATTAAATGTTAATTTTTATTCAGTTGATGAATTTTTAGTGCCCAGCTTTTAATTTATTTTATATTTTTTAACGCTTTTCTGTTTAATATTTGATTATATCTGAGTTTGTCTTGTATTTTATAAATATTTTAACTGTATTATCTTTTTTGTACCGTCTATGTATGTTCTTAAATTAAATACTTTATATTGACGTTCCATGTAATCTTTGAATTACATTAAATATTTATCTCTCTATCATATGCTTCTGTGTTTTTATACTACTGTCAACGTTACACTGGCAATCAGTGTCTTGAGGGGGGGTCTATTTAGGATCGTATTAATTGCATTTTTATGACTGTGTCTATTATTGGTGTATGCGTGTTGGTTACATTCTCTTTTCTTTGAACGGCTTTCTTTATTTCTAATATTTCCAACTTAGGTACATATGCCTATATTTAATAGAAATCCTACATACACTATGATACCGGTTGGCTTTGTATGGCGCATAATTTACTGTTTGCACTATAACTGACCGTGTTTATGTGCAGGGATGTTCACCATAAACTCATTATATCTCAAAAGTACATTATAAGGGTGTCCATCTTGTATATCTTAAGAGCACTCAAGAATCTAGGTAGAGTACAATTCTTTATAAAAATTAATATTATTAAAATAAAAATATCAAGTTGATACGGTTTCTGGGACAAAAATGCCTTGAAGAAAGTGTTAGACATATGTAAAAATTATTTTAGTGTCTAATTAAATAGTTTTTAATATTTGAATTTGTTTCATTTATTGACAAAAAATTGAATATCAAGTAAACAAAAAAAAACATGCATTTCCTACATATTCTTTTGTTTGCGCTCAACAAAAGAGTTAATGCACCGGAAGCCACTACAACTGTTTGTGATGTTTACGGAGAAAACGTAACTGAGGAGAGTGCAGAACGAAAATGGTTTTTCGATTTAAGGAGGACTATTTTGACATAAACGATATTCGACGGTTCATTGGACTTTGATGCAGATTGTCTGAATGCTTTAATTCCTGATGATCCATGCTAATGAATTCGGAAGATTGTCTGAACACTTTAATTCATGATGATCCATGCTAATGAATTCGCAACTGATCGACCATAAAACGACATTTGCATTTCATACATAAAATACGAAAACTGATGATTTGGTTGCCGCATGCTTTGAATGAAAACAAAAAGAATCAGAGCGTCAACGTTTATGCCTCTCTGCTTGCTCGTCACCATTTAAGTCATTAACAACATCGACCGTTTTTGTACGACATTATTACTTGTGAAAAATTGTGTCTTCGTGTTGACATAAAAGGATAGTTTAGCCCTAACAAAAAGATAACTCCCCGAGCAAAATCTGATTCTCATCCGCGTAAACTGATATGCATTTAGTGGAACAAACTAAGCGTCGCCTACTATGAATAGCTTCGAAGGAATATAACCATCCTTGCTGAGATTTCATGTCAACAACTCACCAAGTCATTTTGTTGTACGATGACGCTCGCTCTCATACAATAACATTACAAAAGCGGCTAATCAAGAGTTCAATTGGGAGGTCACTCCACAGCCACCTTATTCTCCTGATCTTGCTCATTAGATCTCTTTCGCTCTATATCAAACAACTTTCGGGAAACAATCTTCTTTAATTACGATGTCATGTTTTAAAATTGACTTACGGACTTTACGTCCAAACCATCGGACTTTTTCAAGCGTGGAGTCGAAAAATTTCCAGATGGTTGGAAAGTAATCGTAAATAATGGAGGAGAATATATTGTTGATAAGTTCGTGTATTTTGTTTGTTAAAAAATTAATAAATTTTGAGTTCACTAGAAGCACTACGAACTTATACATCAACCTGTTATAAAATCTAAACATAAATGTATTGACACACAAACCGATGTTCCAGATTACGTGTTTATGAAAAGAATGTAGAATGCAATAGGATAATAGGAAGTGTACATAAATTCTAAAAAGAAGATTCAATCAAGCGTGACAAAAGAGGTATTCTTTTGAAGAAGTATGTACCGATGTCGATAAATTAAAACATACGTACATATGTATATGCATATTATACGAATGTAGGTGTGCACGGTTTTCTAATACACAAGCACACCGACGCAACGAAGAAAACAAGTAAACGCAGGCCTCGATATTGGCGCCGGCGTTAGAAAAGAAAGTCCGCGCGGTGTCACAGGTCCAAGCGGGTGCGAGAAAGAGGCCTTGGCGCGCATCTTCCTTGCTCGTATTAGAGTGGGAGTTCAATTTCTCTGTCTCAGTCTAGTGTAGTACAGCAGCCCGTTGCAAGGTGTTCCATTTGAACGTGCGCAGAATTTTCCACACGTACACACACTCACACACACATTGACACACAGAACACGACCCACCACCGATCGATTTTTCACATATTTATGTGCAGTGAAAAATCTCGAATGGTAGCTGCATCCGCTCATCTCGCTGCGAATATAATAAAAGAATTCCAATAGAAATACACATAAATAAACAATTTTAAGTTTGGAAATAAGTGAGTGAACAATTGTTGTGTTGCTAAAAGCTCGAACTGTACAAAGTACCAGTTACTGTTGAGCTTCTGCCTGTGAAAGCTTGCCTGTGTTGATCTTTGTGTAAAAACTTTGACTGAAAGTATGAGCTATAAAAGAAGATATGTACATACTGGAGCGGGTGTAAGAGGCCCATAAAGAAAGACTATTTGCATTTAAATCATTTCGCGTTTTCTATAATGGTAAATATTAACCGAAACGTCCAAAAGGGAGGGACCCTCAACTATTGGATCTTGTACATATTTACGGCCTTTGCTTTAGGTAAACTTATTTTAGATACATTAATTTCATCATTTTTGCAATATTTAATTTTCTATCATAATTTATGGAATTTAAAGAAAATTATAATTTTGTTTTTATTTATCTACAAAATACTTTTATTTCATTTTAGATATTCTATCTACATTCTATTTCTGTCTCGATCTTATTTATGAAATTAATTTAGTTATTTTTGTGTACGATTCGATATAAAAAAATTCGGTGCGCCACCCATAAACCGCCCACGTTCTTGAAATATCGATTTCTCTCCCTTGTTGCTCCGTCTTGCGCTCTCAATGAACCATTCATATTTGCCCGAGATATTACAATTTACTATTATAGCTACTATTTTTCTTTTGATCATGGTGTGAATATAATTTTCAGACGGAAACCGAGTAAATTGTATATTAATAAACACGTATTTTAAAATATGCCGCCCATTTAGCGCCGATGTATTTTAGTTTTAAAAATAGCTGGGGAAACATCCCAGGCATAGACATATATACATAATACGTATATTTATTAATCGCGATATCAAATCTAATTTTGGATTTATGCAATTAAGTTATATATCAATACCGCGGGCTAAGAATTCATATGGATTAAATGAAATTCCACGTTTTATTTATATACACATTATAGTGAATGGATAACTGAAATGATAGACTCTGCCAAGTCAATTAAAAATGTATTTCATTAAGAGCAGAATCTAATGATAGGAATAGATTGTTATAATTTCGTTTATTTCTATAATACAAAGACAAAATAAACAAATAAAATAATGAAGATTTATTTTTTTATGCAAGCATATCTTTCAAAGTAAAATCACCAAATCTTTTTTACAATTGATATCACATTACATTTACACACAAAAGGCGTTAATTTTCAATGCACAATAGTCAATGGCACTTTCCATTTTGGATGCCATATTGGATTTTTAACGGTTAAATTACTGGTAAATTGTTTATACATCCTTTACGTTGTCCGAGCTGGAACCGTGCTTGTCCACTCATCGACGTTTCCTTTCGTCTGCCCATACAAAACACATCCTCAGAACTGTCGTTCATTTCTTCTTCTTCTTAATTCTATACCTTCCTACCGAGAGTGTAAGACAGTTAGAATTGAGTTTATTCTTTTCTTTTTGTACATTTCTCTATATACAGTTTTCTGTATTTCGCCTCTTCTTTCATTTCTTCACATCTTATTCCTCTTTCCTTGGCTGCGTTCTTTATTCAATCCAATGTCTTTTTATGTCTTCCTCTCGCTGTTTTCCCTGATATTTTCGTTTCACGTATTCTTGAAAGTCTTCTTTCTGACATTCGATGTACATGTCTAAACTATCTTAGCTGGTTTTCTGCTATTTTATTGTAAATAATCTTTCTGAGAAATTTGATCTTCATTCCATTTATTCTTAATCTGTGCTTCTCTGTTAACGATCGCGTTTTACTACTATCACGGATCTAACCATTTTCTTGACCACCTCAGTTTTTATGTTCTCACTAATTTCACTTTTGCTTAAGAATTATTCTTCTTTCCTTTGTTATTTCCTTTATTTCTTCCTCCCATGCTTGCCCAGGTCTTTCTCTTGATATTTTCATTTCATACACTCTCCTTGTAAGTCTTCCATTTGGCAACCAACATACATACCCAAACTATCTTAACTGGCTTTTTGTTATTTTATCGTTGATAAGCTGGATTCTTAATTTCCAACTGAATTTTCTTTTATTATTATGATTCTCTTTGTTTTATTTGTTTTTTTTTTCATATTTATTCTGGAATTTTTATTTCCTCTACCTTTCACTACCGTAATTTAATTTTGCCATTTTTCTTTTTACTTTCTTTATTGCATCGTCAATCATTAACGAAACTAGCAACCGATTCGACAGATATTTCTATCTGACGCCTAACCTACGTTTTAAATTTTTCTTATATTTCAATGTTACGTCTTACATAATCCTCATCATCCTTCTATTTTTCCCTTACTATCTCAATTATTTCCAGTCTACCAGTCCCTTTTCTTTCTAAAGATTTCTAAATATCCCCCCCCCCCCTTCTTTTATTCTATCGAATGCTTTTTCATGTCAAGTTTCAAATTATCTCACGCACACAGGTGAGCTTCGTTCCTCCTTTCTTTAACTTTTTGCTCTCTATTTTTTATAAATACCGCATTTCTGCAGTTTCTGTTTTGCCTTATTGTTTTTTCAAGGTTATCCATAATTCGTATCTTAAAGTGGGGATTAAGATTACTGGAAGTGTTTATGAACTTATTCCACTCTGATCTTTTCAGATCAGTTGTAGCCCTCATTTCAGTCTGGAGTCTCTTGGCATTTTTTAATATACCTGTCGAATTTGGTCTTGTGTCACCGGTTTTTGCATTTAAGCCTTAGAAATTCCAAATTATCTAGATAAGTGTGTCTTCGTGTCGAATATCAAGTCTACTTCCTCTACGATAGTGTCTCACAGGTTTATGTATCTTTATCGGCGTAGATGATTCAGGTTCAATCTGGCCTTACGTCTCTTGCAACTTTACAATTTTTCACGTTATATTCTACTTTTCGTTTCTGGATTTTGCTTTATACTTTTTCCATACTATTTTGGCGAACAGCGAGAGAAAGTATTTAGAAATATGCATTAAAAATCCTAAAGATTTACATGCAGATGCAAGTTGCCAGATTATGGGACCTAAACGTCAGTCAACATTCGAAAATAACTCTCAGATCTTTAATTTAAAAAGCTATCAAGAAATCTATCATCTGTATGTAACTGTACAACACTTATTTACATCAATCTAATTTATTTTATAGCAGATCTTAATGTACATGCTACCGCAAGACAATAAATGTTTTATAAAAGATCATTAATAAACAGAATAAAAAGTAGTGGGCCCAAGTTCGATTTCTGTGGAACCCCGAAGGTAGGTACAAATTTATACAATAAAAAACCAATGTAAGAAACATACTAGATACGGTTTCTTAAATAAAATGTCAATAGCGTAATCACAGTCGGAGCAAACCTAAAGGAACTAAGTTTGAAATAACTATGATATATAATATCAAATGCATGTGATAGATCAATGTACAAAATATCAGTTTGCACTATCTTTTCCAAACTTTCACTAACATACCGGAAAAAAGCCCATATCGAATCGGGGAATAAAATGATCGAATGTTATATGTTCTTTTTTTTCCATTTTGCCGTCTATAATTAATAACATAATTTTTTGTGGTTTCTTGCGGCAGTGTTGACTGAGAAATCATATCATTGTACGTTTCGACAATATATATATATATATATATATATATATATATATATATATATATGTGTGTGTCCTTCCTCAGAATTTTATTATTTATTCAATATTATTTCTGCCTCACCAAACTCAAAACATACCCGAATATTGTCTAAAAATGTGTCACATATATAAAACAAACACCCATCTCCTTGCTTCAACGATGTGTAGAAATAAAATACATCCAGAATATAGAAAATTAATAAAGTATGATTAATCACCTACAAAAAAAATTTGTTATATATGTGACACATTTTTAGACAATATTCGGGGATGTTTGGAATTCGGTGAGGTAGATACAATATTGAATAAATAATAAAATTCTGAGGAAGGCAATATATATATATATATATATATATATATATATATATATATATATATTGCCGTAAATAAATGAAATAATTTCTCAGTCAACACTGACGCAAAAACAAACAGAAAAAAAATTATGTATATAATAATTCTGGTAAGGAATTTAAGCAAAACAAAGATTAACAAGCAATGTATATATATATATATATATATATAAGTAGTAAAAGGTATAAAACTGTCTTAGATAAGAATACTTATAATACAACAGGTAATAAGGAATACGAGGGAGCATTTTTATATTCGCGGAATGAGCTGGTTGTAAAGGGATGAGTAGGCGCATTGGGGGCGTGGCCTGTGCAGCGACTCATGATTAGTATAAATACGAAGTTTCATTGTTATTAGATATTTAGTCTTTGAGCTATTGTCAACCAAGTAACATAATCAGGAGTGAAAAGTGAAATATGGAAAAAATCGAATATCGTGCCGTTATAAAGTTCCTTACTAGGCAAAGAAAATCAGTTGCGACCATAACGAATGAGATGTCATTGGTTTACGGCGACTCTTGTCCAGGAAAAACCATGGTGTACAAGTGGCATAGTTTATTTAAACAAGGAAGGGAATCCCTTGAAGACGACCCGAGGCCGGGCAGGAGCATTGAGGTGACCACGTCAGCACTTATCCAAAAAGTTGAACAAATTGTACTCGAAGATGCTCGACTAAAGAAGAAACAACTCGCAGAAATGGTTGGAGTATCCGATACAACAATTTTTAAAATCCTACACGATCATCTCGGCATGTCTAAGGTCAGCGCCAGATGGGTGCCGAGAATGCTCACGCCGCCGCAAAAACAACAGCGCGTAGAGTGTTCGCGTGCATTTAGGACCTCTGCAATGAAGACAAGGATGGTGTATTGAGTGGAATTGTTACTGGAGACGAAACTTGGGTTCATCATTATGAACCTGAGTCCAAACAAGACTCCATGCAGTGGCATAAAAAGGGCACAGTACCTCCCAAGAAATTTAAAGTGTCACAATCAGCTGGGAAACTCATGTCAACGGTATTTTGGGACTCGGAAGGAATATTGTTGATTGATTATAAAGATAAAGGTGTTTCTATAACCGGAGAATATTACGCTTCAATATTAGAGCGACTAAAAGAAGCCATTAAAGAGAAAAGACGGGGAAAATTGACAAAAGGTGTTCTGCTTTTGCACGACAACGCGCTCGTCCACAAGAGCTGCGTTGCGTTAGCTGCCTTGCATAAGGTGGGCTTCGAAATTGTGAATCACCCACCCTACAGCCCAGACCTGGCCCCGAGTGATTATTACCTGTTTCCGAAAATGAAAAAAGAGCTGCGGGGTAAAAAATTTACTGCCGATGATGAAGTCAAGGAGGCAGTTTCGGCGTATTTTGCAGATAAAGAGAAATCATTTTTTTATGAGGGTATAAATAAATTAATTGAAAGATGTGAAAAATGTATCCGTCTTGCAGGTGAATATATTGAAAAAGAAAAATAATTTGGTTTTTTTATTTCCACCTCTTGTCCCCCATTCCGCGAATATAAAAACGCTCCCTCGTAGATAGTTTTGTAAATTTTGATGAAACAATATTTACTTTCATTACTTCATAAATAAAGTAATTTATTTGAAAATTTGAGATTACACGATTGTAATATAATGTTATGTTGACATTCATAAGATGGAATTTTTAATTTGGAAAAGTTATCAATTGAGAAGTTGGTATTCTGTAATTTATAATTAAATTATTTTTTAATACAAACCGTTAATATAAAAATATCATTGCTCATTTGTTTCTGTTCTTTTAACATTGGTTATTAGAATTAACTTATAAATACTTAGAACACTTGGCAAGCTAACGTGAAACTTGACTACTTATTAAATTTTTATATCTATCTGTGTGACAATAATTTATAACAATTTCACGAACCAACATGAGGTTCAATTATAACAATATTTAAAAAATCACCACATTTAATGACTTAATCAGCACATTTTAATTTATGGCAATATACTGTATTGCCTATTGACGAACAATTCGCTGTATATTGCAAAATCTATAAATAGGAAAATTATCGATTCCTAATAGTCTGAGCAGGATTAACGGACTCGTGTTCGCAAGTATTGGGAAAAAACCTACATAAGACTTAACATTGGATAAAGACATATGCACATTGTCCTCACAGTGGAAGGGATTCTTTGACCTTTCGTATAAGCAAATGTGGGAAGTTTCTGAACTAAATATATCTGGCCCGTATAATACACTGCGAAACAAATTTACCTACCTCGCTCTGACATATCGCATAAACAAGATGCTTACTGAATTGTTCGCCAATACGGTATACATACATACTTACGAGGATAGTTTGACAAGTAGTGAGAATGACACATAGGTGGCGCTCTAATCGGTAAAACAAATGCACTGTAATTTAGGTTGCCTATTTATATGTTTACATTCCGATATTTAGATAAATCGGTTGATTAGTTTATTTTTGACAGCTGATTGAAAAAGAAGCAACACGTCGTTTTGTTAAAACGGAAAAAGCAGAGTATCGTGCGGTGATTAGATACTTCGTAATTAAGGGTATGAAAGCTACCGAAATAAAAGATGAGTTACGGGAAAAATTAGGTGAATCTGTTCCATCATCCGCCACAATAAGTAGATGGGTAACTGAATTTGAACGTGGTAGAACAAGTTGTGTTGATGAAGTGCGCTCTGGAGCACCCAAAATCGTGACTTCTAAGGAAATGATTATAAAAATCCATATTATTATGCAAGATCGACGACTCAAAGTGAGACAGATAACAGACATGATAAACATTTCAACAGAACGCGTACACAACATTTTAACGAAAGAATTGGGCCTTTCCAAGCTTTTGGCAAGATGGGTGCCGCGATTGCTTACGACTAATCAAAAGTTCACTCGTTTGCGCATTTCCAATGAGTGTTTGGACCTTTATAAGTGGAATCCGGTTGATTTTTGTAGGGGATTTGTTACTTGCGATGAAACTTGGATACACTACAATACACCCGAAACTAAACAACAGTCGAAATAATGGTTAGAACGTGGTTCTGCACCACCAAAGAAAGCGAAAACCACTTTATCGGCAAACAAGGTGATGGCATCAATTTTTTGGGATTCAAAGGGCATTTTGTTCATTGATTACCTTCAGAAAGGTGCCGCAATAAATTGCAATTATGTAGAACTTCTACAAAAATTAAATATTGAGATTCGTGCTAAACGGCCAGGAATGGCAAAGAAAAAGATTCTGTTTCGCCAAGACAACGCTCCCTCGCATACCAGCACAGTTGCGATGTCCAAAATCCTCGAGTTGCATTTCCAATTAGTACCGCATGCGCCTTATTTGCCGGATCTAGTCCCTTCCGACTTCCACCTTTTTCCAAAATCGAAAACGGCATTAGATGGAAAGAAATTTTCGTCTAACGACGAGCTTATCATCTTCGTAAATGAGTATTTTGCAGGCCTTCCAGAATCGCATTTTAGAGATGGCTCTTTTATGAGAATATATTGAAAAATAAAAATTATTTTGTATTTAAAAAATTCGTTTTTCTTTTCCATTCTCACTACTTGTCAAACTACCCTCGTATATATAATCGTGCTTGGTATAAGTACTTGAAAACCCGAAAAAGTCGATTAAATTGTCGGATTCACTTATTAATACACTTTGATAACATTAATTACACATTTTAATTTTTACGATAAAGTGTAAGTAACATATGTATTAATTAAAACGATTAAAATATCTAACAAGCAATAAGCAACACTCTTTATTTGAAGTTATCGAAAAAATTATGAAATCATTTATATTATAATACGCAGTTTATATAATATAACAAACAAAATAGAATGTGAAGTGCTTAAAAAATTGAACGTCGCTTTTCAAGTGTGTTTTATATATTGTAATATTTATCATTCTTGTATTAATATTATTCGCATCTAAGTATTTTTTCAGGGAATATAAGGACGACCAAATGTAGGTAAATATTAGGCAAGTGTGTTCTTTTTCTAAGGTAAAATAAATACAACAAGAACACTGTTACTACTTTATAAAATTATATTGTCTGTTACCGTGAACTTCATAGGTGATGATGAAACTTATTTATAACACGCTATTTTCAAATCTACCGCTAAAATTTTTTGTGCACATAGCTATTTCAAAAAAATTTTTTTGTTACTTATGTGCATTTATTTGTTGATAACGTGCATATTTTAAACAATATTATGTTAAGACTATCAACGAAAATTTTTACACCATGAGCAGCTCAAAAAGATACCCATTGCTCACAGTATAAATTTAAAGGAAGAATTTTGTAACATCTCATCACGTTTGAATAAAATAAAGTATTATGAACATGAGTAAGTAATTTATGTTTATTTAAAAATGGCAAACATTCTTCTCGGTCAATAAAGCGGCTAAGTTTTCTTGTTTTATATGTCTCTGAGACAGCAGAGCTACACAAGAACATTGGATAAGACAAAATCGGCCCTTAAGAAAAAATATGATGCCTGGTATATATAAAATTGGGCATCATGAAACAGTTTGTTAAATCTTTTGATAAAAATGGAAACAGTTCTTCTTCCGTTTACTGAACATTTCCTCAACTAACTATGGGAAAGATTTAAGCAGATATTTTTGATGAGCCCCAAAGAAGACATACTAATTTACAGATTCGATGACTGAGCTTGAATCAAACGCTTGGAGAGCTTTTGTCTTAGCCTTGCAAAACTTTCTTGAAAATCGAAAATCAGAAAATTACATTGAACTAGTATAAGATCTACTTTTACATACAAAAAATAAACTCTACTTTCTCCAATGTCACTTCGCCAAGTTTCTCGAAAATCTAGGAGTTCTGGGCGAGGAGCAGAAAAAACGTATGCCTCAGGATTTACGCTTTATCAGGGTTTCTGGAATACTCATAAGATGCCTAACTGTTGCTGTTACCTGATGCGTCATTTTTCTAAGACACATACGAGAAAAGCTTTAAAACGAAGTCCTTTGGAACTTCATTAATCTTATTTTTTAAAACATTTTTCTTACTAAGTCAAAGGGTACTAGGAAAGTTTTGCAATATGATGCAACAATGAATCGTAGGAAGCTGTTGCTGCATGCTGAGACATGTTCATACGTGCATAGTAGCTGCCGCGCCATGTCGATGGGCTCAGTTATTCATTAGCAGTGAGAGTGTAAAGTGCTTGCGATGGCATCGTGGTCACGAAATGAGGTAAGGGCACGAGTTATTCTTCTAAATATATGCTAAAAGAGACTACAATAAGAGCATTCGTACCAATTGTAATTCCTTAACAAGATTACGTACCGGTATTATCTAAAATGGTCACAAAAAAGTCCTCCTTCTTTATGAGAATGCGCGAGTTCAAATATCAACCAAAGTCCTAAGCATCCTCTGCAAGCGTAACTTCTTTAAGCTAGGCCACTCACAATATAAGTCAAGACTTAGCTCCGTCAGACTTCTTTTTATTTAGAAATTTGAGAAAACACACCTCAGCGAACATTATTTTGCAGACGATAAGGAATCGAAAGAAGCGATCGATGTCCATTTCCTAAGACCAACACATCATTGTTGCTGATCGAATAAAATTGTTACAGGACGGGTGCAAATACATTGAAATTACGGGAGATCACGTTGAAAAATAAAATTATTAACAAAATCGTATATCTTGTGTTTGGTAGAAAACTTTTTTAGTTCCCCTCGTAGACACGCTACCGCCGGAGTAGTTTCTACAAAGAAACGACGTGTTTGTTTACTCTTCCGAATGAAAAAATGTTTATGTCATTAAACGCACATTTATAAAATACGTAATTAAAAATAATTATCTGACAGAATCATTAATCCAAGCTATAAATACATATGACATCATATTTATATAGTTACTTTACTGTTAAAAATGCGTACATACATATGTACAAACATACGTCGTAAAGTGGTAAATGCATTTCTATAAAATCTAGAGTTACTACTGCGACATATACCTGTTTAAGTGGTTTGTATTTTTAAAACTTTATTCAGCAACTTCTGCATTCGTGATAAATGCTATGTTTACACATTGTAAAACAACCACACATGATGTATCAAATACTGTATAATTACATGCGTAACGTAACGTGTTTGTTACAGACGAACCGTTTCACTAAGACACGTTGGCGCCTAAATACATACAAGCTATTTTTATCGTACTATTTTGTCACGTCTATTAAAACTTACAAATACAAATAGTCATTTTATATAATAAAATAATCATTCATAAAGCCGATTTTTTTTTATTATATACACTGCTGTTATAAAGTTTTAACCGGTATTTAATTATGTAAAATAGATACATTACGGGTTTCTGTTACGCTTTCCTTAAATATTCAATTATAGTATTTATAAAGGGTACCAAACTTAAACAGGAATATTATTTTTTGAGAAAAAAAACAAAATATGTAATCTATATCTTATAGTTTAATAAAGCCTTGTAACATAGACAAAAATTAAGGTTAAAATTTAAGATTACTTGAGGTTGTTTTTGACTGACTGCTTCTGGGATTGTCGCATTGCCGTCGCCAATCTTTGGAGTCTCTTATGCCATTCAAATACACTCGATTTTTTCATATCATTTTGACCAAATGCTATTTACAACAGTTGTAATGTTTCAGTAGCGTATTTGGCCACACACATGACTTTGGTTCATCCGTTTTTTTGATTAGTTCTTCCTCTCACATGTGCTTTCCTCCTTTTTTTTTCGGTTTTTCAGTTTTGTCTTGTACCTTTTCCGTAGTGTCCCCACGAGCAACAAGAGAAATACCAAATATCCACCAGATCAATCAGCTCCACTTGAGCCCAACTTTAAATTTAGCTCAAGTAAGCCTAAATTCAAAGTTGCGCATGATGATCGCAGGAGAACTTACTTTTCTTCGAACACGCAATTCTCATCGCGTTACTTTGCCGATTGCCTGCAGGTCCTCGCCTTTTTTTGCAGCCGGTTCTCCCTTTTGAGTCCATTGTTTTGATTGTTCTTTTGTCTCGGGTGTGAAGTGATGGACCAATGCTTCATCCATGGTTATGAAACGGCGCAAAAATTCTGCTTTGCTAAACACTCTATTGAAACATCTTCAGGACACTGTTTTTGCTCGAGTGTGAGCAAACGCGACACCCGTCTTATACACAACTTTCTCATGTCCAAATTTTCAGATAATATGCGATGTACTGCACTTTTTGAAATGCCTACTATGTCTGTTAGTTCGCGCACTTTTAGTCGACGATCCATCCAGTACCACTTTGTGGAGAGTCGACGATCATCCAATACCACTTTGTGGATTTTCTTCACTACTTCTAGAATCGTCACCTCATTTGGTAGACCACTGCGATGCTCGTCTTGGCAACTCGTTCGGCCTCGTTTAAACTCTGCTACCCCATATTTCACTGTTGTAAACGAAGGAACAGACTCACCAAGAGTAGAATCCAGTTCAGTTTTTATATCGGTTGGGCTGAGGCCTTTCAAATAAAAGTATTGTATCATGTAACGATGACCAATTTGTCTACATTTTTACAAATTCACTGAAAACGTTCGCTATTGATGGCTGCTAAACAAATACTAAACAACGTGGCGTATTCAAACTTGAAACATATACTTTATAGATTGTGTACTTTCTAATACAGTGATATCTTTCAAACAACTATCACCATCTCTCGGTCAGGCCGGGTACTTACGGGACCACCCTCGTAAATCTGCAGACCCGTGTAATTATATTCGTTGTTCGAGTTGAAAGAGAATATTTTCCAATCGGTATAACTCATAATTTAATAAGTTCGTTTTTCTATTCATATTTCTTTGAGAATTAATTAAGTTCCACACAACTAACACCTTAATTATAATTACATTAAATGCTTTTAACCTTTGACATTTCACAAGATTCTAATGACTTAGTGAAAAACTTTTTGGTTTAGCTTGTTGGGTATATTGATGATCTAAGAATTGTATTTCTTACAAATTGAAATAGTCCCCTTTTTGCGTAAATAATATGGGTGGCGACCATTTTATTTGAACAACGCATCACTAAACAAAGGATATTAGTAAATATTTATTTTTAAAATTGAAAGATAAATGTACATATGTTTATGTAGATTGCATTTGTACAGTAAAAAAGACTTTTCTTTGTTTAGGGGTAATATGCATGGCTCACGGACCAACGACTTCTCCAAGCGCGACTCCTCCACCCCACCGCGGTGCGGCAAGACAAATGTACGGATCGGGGTCTCTTAGACCGCCGGGTACAAAACCTAACTATGGCGTAAATCAAAAGCAAACCAAAATATCAGTCACATCCCAACCATTTCCCGTACCGATAAGACTGCAAGACTTGGGCTTCGACAGGTTACCAGAAGGATTCCCCATTATAATACCCGTGCCACCGGGGGCTATTACAGCATCGAGAAATCGAGGAGGAATGTATGGGGGAAGACCAGAATATTTCGGTATGAGGCGACCCCAGGCTGGTGGCTTTATTAAGGGGAGATATCCTATAGATTTGGGTTTCATACCTGGTAGGGGATTCGACGGGCCAGATGGTATTAGAAAGCAGGGAATGATAAATAGAGGGGTACCCGGACAAATTGAACAGTACATGAGACAGCCGGAAGAAGATCATATTTTTGAAGAGAGTCAGTATGATCATGATTGTGGAGAAAACTGTCCGAGTGGGGAATTTCTGTGCATAGAGAGTTGCGTTTGTATTAAAGAGAGTTTAAGGTAATGTTTCTTCAAAAAAATCATAATTGTATTTAATCATATTATGAAAAATTAAAAACCGTTTTAATAATGGTTTAATTTGAAAATATTACTAATATTCCGGATAAATGTGCAATGCTAACAGTCAAAATGCCCACGCATTTTTCTCATTAATTCTCGCTACGCTGTTCCCCTCAACTCATTCACATTTCAAATCTCGTAAAGTATATATCGTCGATACCAATCTACGAAGTTGATAGAATTATATTCTTTTTAGTGGTATGTTATAAAAACGAGTAACTTCCATTAAAACGTAATTAAATTATTAATGAAATTTAATAATGTTTCTGTAAAAGAGTAAAACACCTTAGCATACATTCTAAGAATGTTAAAATGTTATCAGATAGTTAAATGTGGTTATGTGTGTATAAATACTGTTCCGGTGTTGATACTTTTCTTAGTTAGACTAATTTAACAACCTGGAAAGCCTCGCTACTCGGAACTACTCTGACCATCTTTAAACTGTAAAAATCAAGCAGTTCCTGCTATAGACGATTCCGTAAAAGCCTTATGAGTCATAGAAAAGGTTTCGTATCAAATGAAAACAAAGTTTTATCTTATTTTTGATTACATATTGCAATTTTTGTTAAACAAACAAATAATTTAAGACAGTTGTCATTTTTCAAAATGAAAGAAGCCTACTTAGATAATATTTTTTGCTTTTTACCGTTTTTTGTTTAATACACAGAGCAACAATTTTTGTAACTAGATTATTAACTTCACGTTAAATAAAATGTAACCTTTCATTTACAAAAGATGCGAATGTAATCTTCAAATACAAATTTTTGTATAGAATATGTGTTCCGTAGAGAATGAATTTTATTCGATTTTTTTGATAAATATTTATGAAAATATTTGATGAAATGTACACGAGCTCCGATGTCGAAAGATAAAAATGATGTAAGGCTTAACAATTATAACATAAACAAATAAAAATCTGGTTGTAGACAAGACTTATATTTGTACTATTACATGTTCACTAAACGAACAAATATTTAACGCGTCATTCAGAAACCTATTTACACTTCAGCAGTAATTATGCAATCCTGGATTTCATTGTCTTCTCTAAGTGTAGAATGTTACGAATAAAGTGAATTCGTAGGTATCTGCGATCTTACAGATGTTTTAAAAACAATTACACCTTATACAGTTTGTACAGCAATTAAAAGAGGGTGATATATTAAATATACTAGTTGAAAAACAAAAGAAAATGTAATATAACATAAATCTATACTATAATGTACTAATACGCATTACAACTAATTAGATATCCAATCGCTTTTGCTATCAGTAACATACTAACAACGTTTATCCTGTAGTCCGTAGACATCTACTAATGAAGTAAGCACTCCATAACAGCTTAAGAAATAGGACAGTTTTCATATTACTATATAACCTTTGTATCGGTAATAGTGTGTACAAGTGAATATTATTAATCAATTAATATAAAATGTTATTAACAATTTTAAATTAAAATGTCCACAATTGGTAATAAGAAAGTAATTCGTGGACAGACTTGGAAAATTGTTTCTAATGTGTATACGTATTTTAAAAGTAAAAAAACTGATAATAAGTTAAAAAGCGTTAAAAAAGAAGTTGCAAAGGCTATGAGTACTTCATTCAAAACATTAGAACGTATTATTAGTGAAGGACAATATGCATTAGAAAACAATGATCGAAAATGATTTCCATGGTCAAGAAAACTGTTTTGTCGTTTGTCGAATATGTCGCTAAAAGGTGTTTTTTAAAGAGTATGGTTTCAAATACCGAAAAACGAAAAGAAATTATCAAATTTTAGTTGAAAAATAAATATTCTTGCTTTGTGAATTTCACACTTGGAACAAATTAAATTTTCCCGTAATACAAAGTGAAATATAGTAAATGCGAACAGAAATGTAAATAATAAATGGAAATAGTATTTTCCCCAATATTTAAGGAAAAATGCAAGTGGAGAGATGGGATTTGTTCTGAATACATTACTAATTTTTCAATCTGGTACTAAAATTGGAGATTCCTATAACTAGAAATTATGAGAAATGGTCGCTAAAAAAATTAACTACAAATTTACCACAAAATTCTATATAAATTAACAATAATCTAGCCGCTGCGTAGGCAAGATTATTGTTAATTTATTAAGAAAAAGAAAATAGACTTAACATTACGTCTGAATTGACATAATCCCTGAAGGTTGATATATAACCCCTTTCCATATTAATTTTCGTGTTCTGTATACGAATTTCGACAACTAAGTTGTTATAATCTACAGATAATTAAACAGTGTCGCACCTGGAAACCTACGGCAAAAATACCCGTACTGAAACACATTCCCCACACATATCTCGTAATCTATCTCTACTTGGAGTATCATCTATCGAGTTTGCTAATTTCACTGTGTCTATATTCGCACACGCCCTTCAGATTTATATAAATAACGGACAGCTGCCACTATACACAAAAGTACTACTTCAAATCGTTTGCGCAATCTATTCATTTTCGTTAATACTGTGATCTCGATCGCAAACAAACACTGAACCGTATAATATACTATCGTATTAGCCTTTACATTCGTCTACTTGGTGTATCAATTACCACCTACCACCTCCCGTTTCTTAAAAATATCTCTCTTTTGTTAGTGTACTGACTATATATACACCATACATCCACCCTGTATATATAAAAAGAATTGATAGTCTGTTGACATCTACTATATTATTAGCTCGTCACCGGATATATGTACAACACTTAGGAAATGCGGCAATTTGCGAATGCTTGTGCCAAAGCTTTAAAAATAACTACAACACATTGTAGGATAATGTCTATAAATAACACTGAGGACCTGTCAGTTCAGATTTTTAAAGTTTTTTAATTACAAATGTGATTCGCGAAATCCAGTTTAAAGTTGTATTTACTATACCAATTAATTTCTTGATATCGTATATTTATATATATTATTATGAAGTAATATATCATATAGATACATATATATGTTCTTTAGAATTTGAAACACAGATATGAATGAAAATGTATATAGGTTAGATGTAATCGAATATGAATAATCGATAAATATAAAGTAATGTAGTGAATGATCTATTTCATACACATGAGTTGAAGGATGTCGTACGTATGTACATATTGTAAAACCAAAATAGTATACATATATCTATCTTGAAAGTTTTTTAATATTTAAAAAAAGGGAAAACAGTTAAACTAATGTATATCAAAACTTATTGCATTATTGTTTATAGATGTTTATAAAGTATGATAATAAGAATTAAAGTAATTCTAATGTTAAATAAACAACGATATTTTAAACGTTCCGCTCATCAAAGAAACCCCCTTTTACGCGAAGAACAACCCGTACAATTCGATCCATCTATTTCATGAGTTTTTCAAGGACTCTATTTGGTTTAGTAGTCCATTCTCCTTGAAATATGTTTCACAAGTAATTTATTGAGGTAGACACACTTTTCTGACCCTCCTGTCCAATTCATCCCATAACAATTCTATGGGGTTTAGGTTCTTGTTTTGGGGTGTTCATATCATTACTTGTAAGGTATCATTGTTTTGTTCGCTGTTCAAGAAATTCTTACATATTACTGCTGTGTGTTCGGGGTCGTTGTTCTGCATAAACACAAAATTTTCGTCTATTAAACGTTGCCATGATTGTGCATTTTCTTGCAATATTTCTAAATAACCTTCCTTTCGCAAAATACCCTCGATTCGCTTCAGTTCCACAGTGTTGGTGGTGCAAAAACAATTCCAAATAAGCATAGAACTTCTTCCTTATTTGACGGTTGGCACTACACAATCCGGCAGCATTTTTTGACCACTCGCTCGTCTTATAAAAGCACGCTTAGATTGTCCAAACACTTCAAACTTCGATTTATCAGTCTACAAGACCCTTTTCCAGTCATCCAGTGTGTAATCTTTGTGTGTTTCTGCCTGTTTCCTCGTCGAAGTAAGGTTACAGCAATGCGGGTGTGAAGATTTGCAGCTTTTAATCTTCTTTTCACCGTAGTAACAAAAAATTTTCTTGCACGGTCGCGATTCATTTCTGCGGCGATTTCGGGTGCTGTCAGTCTCCTATTTCGTTTACTCAGCAATTTTATACGCTCATCGTCGGCGTGAGAAGTTATTCGTTTGCGACCTGAACGTGCCAGATCTCTTAAATTTATGTGCACTACGTTGACACAGTACTGCTTGCGCTTGGTTAGAAAGTAACAACCCCATTTTATGCATATTTAAAAGAAACTAATCTGGAGAATTCTAAAGAGAAAAAGACTAAATGGACGAAAGGAAATCAACAGCGGATACAACGAATACTTATATTCTTGTACGGTTATATATATATATATATATATATATATATATATATATATATATATATATATATATATATATATATATATATATATATATATATATATGTATTAATTTATTAATGTATGATTAATTAATTGGCCTTATCATGCGGACTTGCAGGAGCTTTATAAACACGGGATGCATATCCTCTTTATTTCGTACGTTAGTGAGTAGTAAGCTGGAGTATGCTGCAGTGGTGTGGTACCCTATTTACAATAATCAAATTGATGCCGTGGAACGAGTGCAGAGAAAGTTTTTGAAATACTTATCATCCAAAGAAAATGGTTTTTACCTAGGACACGACACTGACTATGGGGAACTTCTAGTTAGTCATGGATTTGAGTCCTTGGCAGAACGGAGTCGGAATGTCAGTGCTACGTTTATGTCTGGCTTGATTTCGGGGAAAATTGATGCGCCAGAGCTGTTGGCTGGCGTAGGTTTTGCGGTTCCACGTCTGAAGTCGAGGTTCGGTGATCCTTTGGCAATGGGAACGCCAAGAACCAACATTCTGTTTAGGGTTCCACTTACACACGCGGCTAGGAATTTTAACCATCTGCATCGTCGCGGTGTTTGATTCGATCTAATTTGATTTATTTATTTATTTAACTTACATTCAGTTCTATTATTTTGTTATTCATTTTTTTTTGGTGTTTTTGATTTTTTTTTTTTTGTATTATCAATATAATTGTAATTTTTGGTTTGTATGCCCTATAGGAGTACTCTGTTGGGTGGTTAATAAATATTATTATTATTATTATTATTATTATTATTATTATTATTATTATTATTATTATTATTATTATTATTATTAATCGTATATACATTTCCATTTTAAAAGTAGAAGTTGTTAAAAACAAATTAATTACTAACGTAAAAAATATATAATATTTATGGTTTCCAACTACATATAACAAAATTTTATTTCATGATAATGTATATAATATATAGGTATATTGACAATACGTTTATTTAAAACATTATCTTTCTTTAAAATAAACATATCAACATAAATTACATTTTCTATGAAATAATTAAGAGGAATATATCCTCTCTACATAACTCGTTAATGATAAAGTGTTAATAGCCTTATAAAGTCATAAACTATTTTCATTGTATTTAGATACAGGAGTTTTTTTTTATAGACATCGTAAACCAAATTTTATCAATTCAAACGGTAGTGTTTTCTCAAATTTTATGATCGAATTTTATTGTTTTCACTGATAAGATTTCTACAAAAAAGGCTGTTCTAAAGACTTAGATTACAATATCTAGGGTCTTTTATAAAATGCATTTCGTTTAGAAGTTGAAAAGTGGTTGTAACGACGAAGTAAAGATATACCAGTTCGAGAACCTATTTAAAAGTTTTTATTATGAATGACGTTCAATCATCGATTAAAAGTGGGTATATTATTGAATGCACCCCGTACATTCGTTTCTCCATAATTAATTAAAAATTGACCGTTCAATTAAGAATTGGAAAGAATGTTGCACACATCGTGCATTTTATGACAAGTATAACAATATAATCACTAGGTTTCATGGCATTTTTAATGAATTGCCTTACTTCTGACACAGCAATTAATTGAACACAAAGTATGTTCATTAATATTGAAAGAAATATATTTGTATAGTAAGTTTTAGAAAAAAAGTATTCTCTTTTTAATACAATAAATCATATTTCCTTCAATTGCAAAAGTATTCTTCACAGCGATGAATTTTTCAAATTTCTCATAATCTATAATAGAAAATTTCCAATTTAATTCTCGACGGCCCTATACAAATGACAATGATCACCAAGAATACTTTCAGCATATCTTCGTAAATTTGCTCATCTTTTAATTTCTTTAAAATAAATTTTTAATGAATTTTCAGTTGACAATCTCTTTTTGAATTATATTGCACAATTATGCCTTGGGTTGTTTGACTTGAAATCTCAGGAAATTTTGAATACTCCTCGTTGTCATGGAGTCGCAATACACCTTGTTTATGTAAGAAATCGGCCAATGCTAACTAAATATCAATATACTCTTGCACTATCCTAGAATTACTGTTTTTAGGCACGGCCAAAATAGAGCTGAAAAGACGGCATTGATATTTGACACTGCCTAAGTCTTGAACCTGGGTCATTCTAGTCTATCGACTATCTCGCTAGAACCCTTTTCTCATTTAACATTCCGTTTAATGAAAATACTACTATTTCATGTTTTTGATAATTAGTTACTTCAGTAGGAACTTATTACCGAGTTATATCAAGTATTGACATTGAACACATAAAATTGTATTCCAATCTTTAAGTCAATTGTTAAATTTTTCTTACAATCCCAAAATATTGATCGTAATCTTTTTGTTAGTAGAACGACTTTTACCTTTATAGGATGATGTTGATCGCGACCATTCCTTCGTCTGCTTTTTACATAGAGGGTGATAATACGAAAACGTTGCTTCATCTCCTGACAAAATGGACTGGCTTTTGGGTCGTTTCCACACATATTTAAAAACGAGTTCGCACACTCAACACGATGTTGACGTTGATGAGAAAAAAGAAGTTGTCGTACCCATCTTGCACCAACCTTATTCATATCCAAATAGCCATGCAGAACGCGGCAAACAGTTAAAAAAAATGTTAGACATTGCTGATAATTCCTGCACTTTTAAACGCTGATATTCTAATACTAACTCTTCAATAAATGAAATATTGGGTCTGGGAAAAAGTTCGTGGCGTTTTTCCCGATAGATGGCATTGGTTGCCGATAACTAAAGAACAACAAGTCACAGCGACACCACCGAGGGCTCGTTTTTTAGATGACCTTCCGAACGTTAGTTTGAGCGTAAAAACATTGTGATCGGTGCAGTGGTTGGAAAGTTATTCGCACTTGAAAATGGAGAAGAATAATGAGAAATTTCGCTATATTCTGCAATATTATTATGATAAGGGGAAGAACGCTGCGCAGGCTTGTGATAAAATTTGTGCTGTGTACGGTGAAGGTACTTTATCGAAATCTGTTACGCGGAAATGGTTCGCTCGCTTTCGTTCTGGAAATTTCAATGTGAAAGATGAGTCACGCTGCGGTCGTCCAATCACTGAAAAATCTGATGAAATTCTTGAAAAAGTCCAACAAGATAAGCATATCAGCAGTGTCGATATTGGCATGGAGCTAGGCATTGACCACAAAACTGTTTTGAACCATTTACACAAAGCTGGTTACAAAAAAAGCTTGACGTATGGGTTCCTCATGAGTTGAGCGTGAAAAACATGATTGACCGAATTAACATCTGCGATGCGCTGCTGAAACGGAATGAAATCGAGCCGTTTCTGAAACGTTTAATAACCGGAGATGAAAAATGGATTACGTACGATAATCGGAAGCGTAAAAGATCGTGGATAAAGGATGGTGAGCCGTCACAAGCGTTCGCTAAGCCAACATTGACGCCAAAAAAAGTGATGCTGTGTGTATGGTGGGACTGGAGGGGAATCGTCCACTACGAGCTACTTCCAACTGGTCAGACGATTGATTCTCAACTCTACTGTGCACAACTAGAGAGATTACGCCAGGCGATTGAAAGAAAACGGCCCGAATTGATTAATAGGAAAGGTGTTGTCTTCCATCATGACAACGCCCGACCACACACTTCTTTGATGACCCGTCAAAAATTGAGAGAGTTTGGTTGGGAAGTTTTGATGCACCCACCTTACAGTCCGGATATAGCACCCTCTGACTATCATCTGTTTCGATCTCTGCAGAACTCTCTCAATGGAATTAAGTTGGTTTCAAAAGAAGCCTGTGAAAACTACTTGATTCAGTTTTTCGACCAGAAACTACAGAAGTTTTTCACCGATGGGATCATGGATCTACCAAAAAAATGGCGAAACATTGTCGATAATAATGGAGCATATTCGGTTTAAATGAATTCGTCCACGCGCCATGCGGGGACCAGTTGAATTTTACTGAAAAAACGCCACGAACTTTTTCCCAGACCCAATATTTTGTGGCACTACCCGGTTAAATGGCCGGACGAAGTTTCAAAGGATTTTTATCCCAAACGACACCATTTTCCCACTTCTTTTCAGTAGAATGTGAAGGAAATAAATCACCATAAACGTCGTCTAAACATTATTCAATAGATTAGGCCTCTCTTCTACTAAAAGTTTAATGACCGCCTGATATTTAGTTTTCGTTAACATTTTCATGCACTAATGACGTTATCGGATTACAAATTGATAAATATTTCTCGTAAAACTTTACTATTTATAGCGTAGCCCTAGCGGATATGCAACTATGACACGACACACTTTGACTATGTTCGAATATGTATGTGCATATGTATGTCTGTTAGGTTGAAAACATATAGTGCTTACCTCGTATATACGCATTTATCAACTTATTTATGTAATATTGTTCGGAGAATTCTCTCAGTTAATGACATTATTATGTGATATTAATTATTAAATGCTCGTAAATCAATGGTAGCAGTGACAATTTTCGCAGCGATTACACTATTATTGACCAAATTGACTGCTATTATCTTATTAAATATTTAAAGTGTTTTGTAATGTATAGTCTTCAGGCACTGCACAATGCACGATTAGAATATAATTATCTTATTTTCGTTAGATTCATATGAACATGATAATATATACAAGAAGGGGTACTTGTAATTGATTATAATGATTATAATTCTTCATTTATTATTTCGTAGCTTTTTCTATATAAAATCTCAAATTATACTTGTTTATTTATAAGGATTTCATGCAACTCAGTTTAGTTTAGTGTGCAAGCATCCCACGTATTTATCTATATCGAATGTCGTGCATAAAGTGGCGTACGTATTTTGAGACTTAACCACGCGTTGATATATTTATTATAGGTAAGAGTTATATTTATATATACCTTGGAAAAGAGGTTTTTCACTCGTAAAGAAAATGTTCTTCTTACGAATGTATCGAGATTGTAACTGTAGCTATATCCCGCTCGCTGTCTTCAAAGAAAAAGTTTTCTTTTATAAACAAATCTAGCCATTTATCCAGCAATCTCTTAGTGAAAAATTTTCGAATGAAACACTGGACTGTTTCATAAATTGAGATTTATGCAAAGTACGGACACTCGATGAATTTTTTATCTTTCATTGACTTCTAATGGAAAAGATTCATAATACTGCCTTTCCTCTGTTGGTAGCGAAACCCAGATGGTTCAAAAGTTAGTTTGTAAGCCACGGTTGCTTACTGTTAATTTGGTGAGTATCTTCTCACCCTGCAGCTTTTGTCCTTTCTTATCTGAAACGAACATTTCACATTCACGGAGGAATACATTTTTAGGTATTCTCCATCTATAGTGATAAGTGTTGTTCCCTTTCAGAGTAGGAAACTTGTCTCTTAGACATTGTATTCCGTTTGCGTCTACGTAAGTATAACTATGTCGCTTCTATGTATGCATTTAGAAACTTTCTTGGGACTCCGGTTACGTAATGTCATCACATGCCTCCATAATGGCGTTATAATTTTCTTAACGTCTTAAGCTTGACCGGTTCCATTTAGGTAGTTGGATAGTTAGCGGAAACTACCTTAATTTTCACCGAAGCAACAAACCCCTTCAAGGCTAGCCAGACCTTCTATTTTTGGCCTTTCGCTTTTTTGAAGACCTCCAGGTAAACTGCTCTTTTACGTCTGCCGCCTTTAAACATTGGTTCCTTTTTGTTTTGAGGATTCCGTTGATTTTGACGCCTAGATTTCTTCTCTGGTGTTTTTTTTTGCAAACGCTTGTTTAATTTGGATTGGATTACAACTCTTTTGAATTATACATAATCTTGATTTTGCTTCATCAGCTCTTGAACCCAGCCTTAGAAACTTTAAATAACATAACTGATCGAATATCTCCATCGGACATCATATCCACTTCGTCGGCAGTTCTCTTCCTGCATTCTTACCTGTGTCGATGACTCCGTTTCATTCTAAGCTTCCTGGTTTGTTTTCTTCATGGAGTCTTTTTGCTTTGCAATTCTAAAACATTTTACAATTTTTTTCTACTTTTTTATTTTTGAGAATTACTACGTAGCTTTTCCGTTCTGTTTCCATAAGTAGCAAAGGGTATAGTTCGCTCGTTTTGATCTTTGGATGGTCAGATAACGCTAAATACAAAAGGGTTACACCTGATGCTCCCAGTTAACTACCAAATTTTCCTGTGTTATACCTAAATTTGCGTTTGACTTTTTTCAGAAAGGCTGGTTCCCGTATCCATATAATACTGAGTCCCTGAAGAGTGACAAACAGTTATTCAATTTAAACTAGAATTCTGAATTTTGATATTAAATTGTCTTTAACTTATTATTATTATTGTTTCTATGTTTTCCATCTCCTCAATGATAATTTGACTTTATCTATTTTTTGCTTTAGCATCGAACAAATGCAAATCCTGCAGATAATACACTTATTATAGCTATACTAATATTTAATTTTAGGAAAAGTAATATTTTTATTGCACTATATAACTAATATGTAACCTTAAAAGCTAAATATAGATTTACGTATAGAATAATATATAATTATTTTACGCAATACTATTATCAAGAACAGTTATCTAAAACAAAATTTTCCTGCAAAAAGAATTGTGTTTGTCGACAGATGCGACGGTGATGTTGATTGTGATAAACGTGAGGATGAATTAGATTGCGGGGAGATGGAAATGTCAAAGGATGCTTGTGAAGAATCAGACAGATGGACGCGATGTCCAAAAACTGGCAGATGTATTTTGAAAGATTGGCTTTGTGATGGCGACGATGACTGCGGAGATCTCACGGATGAAACACATTGCGGTAAGTAGAAACTTAACCGATTGATGAAGTATTTTAACGAAAAGAGCGCCAATAAATTGATGTTTTTTTATGATTGAAGCCAATTGGTAATGTAGTATTGCACTAAAAATCCAAAACATCTTTTTATATCAACAGCATTTGCAGTCAACTGTACTATCGATCAGTTTGAATGTGGTAATGGTCTTTGCATACCCAAAACGTGGGTGTGTGATAACGACAACGACTGCAAGGATTTCACAGATGAGAGTAACTGCACTAAGCTGGGGTAAGTTTTTAAAAAATTTTGAAATTATTTTAATTTCCAAGAGTGAATAATACTGAAACATATTAAATTACGCAAAGATTATTTTCGATAATCGCGTAATTTGGAGATAATGTTATCCATTGCCTTTAAAAGTTAATAACAGTTTCATTTGTAAAAGTAAAACGAATGCAATAACTTGTACAAAGAAGGAATGAATAGCGGTCCCAAAAATATGGAATTTGATTAACCACCATTAACCAAATCTTGTGTGAAAAAGGAGAAAACCAAAATACTGCTCATTGCTGATATAGTTATAGTTATACATAAATTTATATTTATTAACATATTATCAAGTTCTTTACAATGGGAAATTAATGAAAATTATTATTTTCTGCTATGCCATCGTTAATTAAAATCACTTTTTCAAGAGAACTTACAAATACCCTGATATAATGTTTAAAGCTAAGGTATTGAGAATAAGAGCTAGTTAAAATAAAGTAGATATGAAATTTTAATATTTTAATTCATATTGTTGCTATATTAATTTACTTCATTTCAGAAACATGTAATTTAAACACGAGTAGTTGATAACAATACATATACATAGGTTCGAGCTTCGGTTGTACATAAATAATACGCGGAACGTCTTTTAAGTTTTGCATAGTGGGATATAGAAGGCGCTACCAATCAAATGTATGTACTAAAAATTAACCTCCATCTTTAGATAACCTAAATCCAAAGTTTCAGTGCGATACGTGTAGTGTTGTAGCTATAATGAACTGTCAAAGTTAGCAAGTTAGTTGAAAAGTGGAATTAAACCGAAAACATTTTCACGGAATAATTTTTTATAATTTTCGAAGACGATTATCTCAACAAGAATGCCTCGCCGAGTTGATTTCTGTTTTCGGCAATGAAGCACCACATCAGTCTACAATTTCTCGTTGGTATGGAGAATTCAAACGTGGACGGATTAGTCTTAGCGGATATCGCATCTGTTGACCGAAGAACAGAAAGCAGCTAGGGTGAATTGGTGTCAAAAAAACTCTAGATCGCTTCAACGCCGAAAATTCTAAAACGCGTACGACCTGATCAGTAGTGATGAATCTTGGATTTACTCATACGAACCAGAAAATAAACGCCAGTCGTCTGTTTGTTACAAGGAAAAAGAAAAGTCGACAAAAGTCATCCGTCTCGAAGTGCCTCCAGAAAGATGATCGCGACATTTGTCTCGAAAGCAAGTCATGCAGCAACAATTCCACGACAAGATCAAATAATTGTTTCTGCTGATTGGTATGCAACCATTTGTTTACCGCAAGTCATCGTTGAGCTTCGAAAAACCAAGCCCGAACGACGAATCATCCTCCACCAAGATAATGCAAGTTTGCACACAGCACGCAAGAGAATTGCATTTTTAACGCGACAGAACGTCAATTGTTGGATACAGTTGCGAACCTAAGTCCCAATGATTTCTTTATCTTTCCGTAAATCAAGAAGGGACTGCGTGATCAAACGTTCCAGTCGTCAGAAGGAGCTGTGGATGCCGCAATTTTAATTGTACCAACAAACGAGTGGAACAACTGTTTCCAGAGTTGGTTCGAGCGCGTGCAAAAGTGCATTCATCTTCGTGGAGAATACTTCGAAAAACAATGAAGTCTTTAAAAGCTATCTACTGCTTTATTCCAGTTTTATATGCGAAACTTAAAAGGCAACCCACGCACTGCGGTATTATTATTAAGGTCAAACAATATCAGTGACGTGAAGATAGATTGTTAACTATGATGGGTCTAAACAAATTTCTAAATCGTTTTCCTATCTCAATAGGTACTTAATTACATATATTATTTACTTAATTTATAATTGCACTTATCCAGCCATAGCAAAGCTGTAGTTACTATGAATCCGAAAATTTGTTCAACATTGGTTATTCTACATTATGGAAAAAAGGTACAAGCTCTACGATGCCTTGTATGTCTAAAAGAAGGAATATTATAATAATTATTATTACTTGTTTATTTATTTCATTTGCTGTCTTATTATTTGGTTTATTTTGTTGATGTATATTATGTATTTGTGAAATTGTAATTTAAATTCGTTGGGTCTAGGGATTCATTTGTGACCATTGTGTTGTATTTCTGTGAAAACTACTATAAATTTTCTTTTGTACATCAGCGGTGTTCCATTAATTCCAATTTTGTTCATTGTTTTCTTCGTGTAATTTACAGTTTAGAATCAAATGTTTTTCTTTTTTTCTATATTTTATTGGGTGAGTGTAAAGCATCAATTTTAAGGATGCCATTTCACAAAAAAAAAAATGCTGTGAAAATGGTTTATTTGCAAAAAATCCATTTCATATATTACGGGCACTGTGATGTAATGTGTAAAAAAATATATATCTCCCTGGACAGGATGTGTTGAACGTTACAACCGCGATATACGTATGTACGTTCTACGATAAACGCTATATGTACCGGAACGATGAACTGAAGTGCTATATTACGTGTTCTAGAGTTAACTGTTTCGATTACTGGTCACGATAAAAAAAGGGGAATTTTTAAAAGAAACGGACGAAGTCAATTTTAAATGTACCAACGAAAGAATAGAAATGGCACGCCAAAAATTAGAAATAACAGGCGCGATATAAACAAAAGCCTTTTGATAATAATTTTCGTGTTTTAGATCGAATCGTATTTAAACAAATGAAAACAATTTAAAAATAGGATAAAGAAAATATTATGCATGGAAAATGTAACGTTTTCTATCACGAAATTTTAACAACAGCCATCGTATTGTTTACGTACCTCGTATTCATATAAAATAAAAACTTTGAATGCGACAATTATTTTTTTAATTAATATGTTACAACATAATCTGCAACTTTTTCTTTCGAATCTTATGCATTAATTTTACGATACGAACTGATACGAAGACAGGAACTTAAAAATTATGTGATATACATATGTAAGTATATGTACCTTAAACTGGAAAATTACTATTAGTTCAACTTTAACTAGGAATAATATTTCTTGTTGTGACACTAACTAAAAATGAACGTGTAGAAACACCAACATTCCACTTAGGTCATTAACTGACGATCTAATTATATTTGAGAATCTACAAATGAATCGTTTGTTCATGATGATATATTAATAATATACCCTGCTGGTTGTAAAGTGAGAGAACCTTGACGAAAATTTTATATATGATAAAAGAAAAACAAATATATTTTAATGTTATTTATTATGAAATTTTAAAAAATGATTATATAGAGACTGTTTGGAAATCTACATCCCTACATTCATAAAAATTAATTTTAATAAAAATTCTCCTTTCATGTCATAACAAACAAAATCGTTTAGAATTTTGAAATATTTAAATTAAAATAAATTTATTTTTAAATTGGTTCTTTTACTTAAAGTAAAAGAAAATAATAACAAAATGTGTTTTTTATTATTTATACACATTTGATTAAAATGTTCAACACTTCTAAACCAATTTTTATGAATTAAGTAGAAAAGTGTAGAAACAAAAATACTTTTGAATAATACTTAATAGAAATGGGAATAATTGGGTAAGGAACGATGAAGGGAAATCCCAAATATTTGCTAAATACTTGAAGGATGATAATTTTAACTCTTCAGCTCTCTGACAAGGAAATAGAGGAACTTCTGGAGTAGCTATTTCAAATAGACTTACTGACAAAATATGTCACTATAAGAGTCAATATTGGAATAACGAAAAAGCCCAACATCGTATAAACTCCTGATTACAACTTCATTACTGAAAAACTTCTACAGGAATTATTAACTAAATGCTTAATGTATTTAGAAGAGGTTAAAAGATTATCGATCACAGAATACATTTATTTAAAGAGAAGTTTGGGGAATCTATTATTTCCGGTCAATTACTCTCCACGTCTATGCAATTTAATAACCCTGGACTTCTTTCTATGGAGTTACGTTGAGTCATTAGTATACACCAACAAATCAGCAACATTACGTAATTTTCAGTATCAACATTGAACACGTAACATTGCTGACATTCAACGCAATTAACGTGAAACTGCCATGGAAATTGGATTCGACTGATGTATGTATATATATATATCGGGTGTTCCATGACAAAATTATCACAGCTTAAGAATGTGTTACTGAAGCAATTTCAAGTTAATGAACATATGCTCAAAACTTTATTATAACTGGGCTACAAGTATTCAAAATTTTAGATAACTGTACTAAATTTATTTTATTGTTATTAAAAAGTATAGTATGTAAAGTATATTTATAACTTTATTTAGTCCTATTAGAGTGTTAAAGAATGTCTCCTATTCGAAAACGTGGAAATTTTCATCAATGAACTGAGTTTGCACATAGAATAATCGACCCGACTAATCGTTTCTCATAAACAAAGGAAATTAGTAATAGATGGAGAGGTTTAATTAATCAACAAATCTCCAAACAATCTATATAACGAAGATTCCGACCTTTTGGACTTGGACCATACCAATCATTTCTTTTATTAGTACTAACACCAGACCATAAAATTGCACGGCTAGACTTGTAGAACGAAAGGTTGCACTGAAATGAGGAATAAATTCGAGTTAACTTTAGTGATGAGTGTCGATTTTGTTTATGGGCTCACGATAGTCGTAAGATGGACGGAAGACGTCCTAGTAGAAAAAGAAATTTGGAGGTTTCTGTACAGAGATATACAACTTTTACTTAACGTGTGGTTGTGTCAAACATTAAATGCGGTTTATTGCGACAATAATGTTTTTGAACCAATGGTAATACCATATTTTCAACAATTTTTAGGCAGGATAATGCATGGATATATACCGCGAGGGTTACTATGCAATATTAGCATTATCTAAATAACGTTGATTGCTTACAATAGCCTCCACGTTCGCCAGACTTGTCAATAGAACGCGTGTGGGATATGATGGGACAGAGGATCGAAAATCACCCCAGACAATTCTTCGACGATGGGTTTTAAAAGCTCGAGATAGCAAACCACAGGCTACTTACTATTAACTCGCTATTAAGTGTGTCTAATAGACTAGCCAAATACGTAAGAAACAGAGGACGATCAACGCATTATTAGTTTTTATGGGAATCCTTTCATCATATCTTGCTGAAAAGTACATATTTTCCTAAAATGCAAGAATTTTACTAGATGTATGTTTATAGCTACCAGTATACATACTTAAGAAGTATACTTATTGAGGCATGCCATGCAGGTTTTCTCTTGTAATCTTAATAAACATTAATTGTTAATTAAGATACATAGATATGTAGTGCAGTAGTTACGAAAACTAATGTTTTGAAAAATTACAAAGGTATTTTCGTTTTTTCACAAATATTTTAGAAGATAAACTGAACTTATATCCAAAATTTGGGATTAAAAATCCATTTCTTAAAAGGGTAATCGAATCGATCCATAAAATAAAAAATTAAACCAATTTCCATTAAAAATATCTAATTTCTGACATATAATTTCGATAATAACATTAATAACTATTATTTTAAAAAATAAATGACGTGAAAAATAAAAAAATATGTTTATATATGCAAATTGAATTCAAACTGTATAAAATTCACTTTATACTGCATATAACAAAGGTACATCTACAATGTACATGTACGTATGTACATAAGTATAGATTTCGAAAGGAAGTGTTGGGGCGTTTATGTCAACTGTTGTAAAGATTCAATGTCAGCGTAACGAATTAGGAAAATAATTGTGAATAGGGTACTATTTCTATCGTGGTTGAAAATTGAGGGACTTCTAAGAAGGATCCGAGAGAGGTAGGCATAGCAACGCACACCCACACTTATCGATTTCTGCGCCAACCGCGACTTCGCTTTATAAACATACGTATATGTTAAATGTAGGATTCTATTCTTACTGCCTGAGTTCTTGGAATTGCTGGATTTAACAAGGAAAGTTGGGAAATGTCAAGAAACAAATTACTTGGCTTTTTTTTAATACTGTGCTGATCTACTTAAATAAAGAAGGGTTCCTAAAAAAGCTTAAGTTTTACTTGTCGTCACGAGCTGGAGATAACATGTTATTGTTGAGATTCTTTTTTTTTTAAATGTTAATATAAAAGATGGTAATAGATTCGTTCATATAAATTTTAAATTGGGCGGATAGAGTCGCAAAGCTATACTGTTCCGTTGCTTTGAAACTCCAAATTTTACTGTTGAACTAAACATTTCATTTGATTTCCTTTAAAACTTTTTCTAGTGAAAAAATGTGTTGAATATATAAGGAAGCAGTGCCTGTTTATTAATATATTGAATAAGAATAATAATAAAATTAATAATAATAATACTGTCTTGTTCCCTTAACCGTTTCTGCAATTCTTTAACAACCCAATGGAATAAAAAGTATAATATTTCTGGGCGTGGCAGCGTGACATACGCAGACGGATTGAAATGTTCTCAAAGTAGCTATTTTTTCAACTGTATGCACTAGCCTAAAGATTACTTTACAGTCTCGCTCCTCCGTGCTGAGAATATTTCAAAACATAAATCAGTTTCAAACATAACCGTTTTTTTAATCACCCTTTTTTAAATTTGAAAACAAGAAGAAATCACTAGGAGCTATGTCGGACAAGTAAAACACTTGCAGTAATGTTGACAAAACATATTTATTTGTGTAATTAATGCAAAAGGTTGGATGCGTTAGTTTGTAGCGTTTCAACTTTACTGCAAATGTTGTATTACAATCAATTGGTTACAATCCAATAAAACTTTCAGACGATCTTCATCAAAGTCTGACAGTGTTGCTGAACGTTGACAATCCTTTATGTCAAAATAACCCTGGTTAAATCGAGAAAATTATTTCCGTGCTCTACTCTTCCCAATTACGTTTTCTCCGTAAATAGCACAAACGGTTCTAGCGATTTCTGATCCACAAACTTCTCTGTTGAACTCTAACAAAAGAATATATTGGAAACGCTAGTTTTTTCCACTTGGTTCATATTAATTTTCTTTTGTTAATAAATACAGCAATATTCGACCAAATTCTAAAGCTATTCATGCTGTACAACATCAAAATAACTTTGACATACGCCTAAAAATTTTTTTCAAGACATTCTCACCCTAGAAACCAAAAATGTTTTCAAATCATGCATAAATCTGATAGAATAAGTTAGTGCACTGTGATAAATTAGTATGTTTTTCTTGCCAATCGTGCTCGTCTATTTTTGATTTGAATATCTAACTCATTCAATAATGCAGCGTAATATTTTCTTATGATGGTTATTTTTTTCTCAACGTTTTTTTCTTCTTCTTCCTATTCTACCAGTTATCTAGAGTGCTGATTTGAAATTCCGGTTAAATATGTGTACTTCATTGAACTTTATAATTCTATTCTACATACATTCTGGGCAAATATTTTCAATATTTATCCATTTGTTGGTTGTTCGTTTGTCAATGTGTCTGGGGATGTACTGTTTTGTCGTTCCGGGTTTCTGTTTTATTACCGTTGATTATTCTAGATTGAAATTTATATTATTGAGATTTAATGCTGTGATTTTGTTGCTTGCCTTTATTATTATTTTGTAGAGGCTGTTGTTTTTCATGGTCAGAAAGTATGTTTTGAGTCTGTTTACTTGTTTAAAGTGCGCATTTTTTATATCAATTAAAACTTCCTCCTTCTTCTCTGGGTAATGTAAAGCGTTCTACCGCAGAATATTGATGATGTGTAAGATGTTTGGTGCCTATTGTAACAAGTTTATTGAGGGAGTATAAATCTGTGTCTGACCATTTTATGAGTCCCAATAAGTAAATCAAAAGTGCTAGTTACTTTAGTTTAACTTTTAGTGTTTCACTTTGTATTAAAAAGCATTTGCAAGCATTCTTTAAGATTTTTCTATTATTATTTGTTTTCCAAAATAATCTAAAAATGTTAAACGAAATATTAAAAAGTTTAGTTAAACTTATCTTACTGAAATTTTGCCAAACACCGCTTGGCAATTGAAGTAGTTTAGTACAATGCGTAAATAAATAGTTAACGGCTTGGAATACATAATGTAAAATTTCTGAAAAAAATACATAGACCTAACAATTTTTAAACCTACTTAAGATATCGGTTATTAAATAATTCAAAACTATATTTATTTGTCACTTGTTAACTCCATTTTTAGTTTATATACGATCAATCCTATTATGGAGCTCGTGATATTTTTTTTTCTTTCATGACTTCGTTATTTCTAAGAATTTAACGACTCTAATGAAAGCTTCTCCTCTATTTAAATAGCAAACAAATTGATATTTTGCTTGTAAACCTATTAATTGCATAGGAATAATTGTCTAAATTCTAATTTTAGTTGCACAATTGACGAATTCACTTGCTCCGATGGCACGTGTGTATCATTAAGTTGGAAATGTGATAAAGAAATAGACTGTGATGACGGCACAGATGAAGCGGATTGCGGTAACTACTCTTTAATTTTATAATATGAAATCACATATCTTATAATATAAAATCACTTCATGTATAGACATAGAACCGTTGTCGTGCAACAGCGGTGAGTTTAGTTGCGATTCCCGAAAGTGCATTAAAACCGAATTTAAATGTGACGGTGATAACGATTGCGGAGATTGGAGTGATGAAGATGATTGTCCGAAAACTCCAGGAGCTGTGTGCATGCCAGAGGAATATAGGTACTCATAGAATTTTCTGTTTTTGTTCTTTCTGTTTACTATAGAAAATATACCGCAGGTGTAATACTGGTCAATGTATTCCTGACATGTGGCGTTGCGATTCCTACCAAGATTGTGAAGGAAACGAAGATGAAGCAAACTGTGATGACACCCAAACGAGAACTTGCTCACCAGATGAATTTGCATGCAACAATGGAGCTTGCATTTTGGTAAATAAATTCAATTGGCTCTTAAATTACATATTGTTTCCACACGCTTAAATTTCACATTATAGAAAACTTGGGAATGCGACGGCGTTGCTGATTGTAGCCAGCGTGAAGATGAACTCAAATGCGAAATAGTTTGTGATGAATCTAAATTCGCATGTTCCGGAATTGGTATCAACGATACTGCTACTGAATTTTGCATCAATAAAAAACACGTCTGTGATGGTCAAAAAGATTGTCCAAAGGGCGAAGACGAGAAAGAATGCCCAACGAAAAAGGACTGTGATAAAAACACACGTTGTAGTCAGTTATGTATTCTAAGATCTGACGGCAAAGATGCATGCGCTTGTCAGCCCGGCTACACTTTAAATGCCGATGGCATTACGTAAGTATTGCCGGAGAAAAAAATCAACAAAATACATATTCTTTTTTGATTTAAATTAGGTGCGACGACGTCAATGAATGCTTGTACCAAACAGATCCGGTATGTTCTCAAACTTGTAATAATACCATAGGAAGCTTTAGATGTGGATGTATGACTGGATACATACTGAGACCTGATCTGAGATCTTGCAAGGCATTAGGAGCCCCACCCACGTTATTGTTTGCAAATCGGATGGATATAAGACAAGTACTTTATCTGTAATTCATTACTAACAACAATGAAAGTCATAGGTATTTTTACAGGTATCGCTGAGCAATCAGAAATATACAGCACTCCTCAAAGGCCTTCACAATGCAATCGCATTAGATTATCATTACGATAAAAAGTTGATATTTTGGTCTGATGTTTCTATTGATGTTATAAAGCGCGCCTATATTAATGGTACTGGAATTACAGGTACGTTACAATCTTATTTAGAAATAAAAAATACACACCCATATGTTACAGATGTCATCAAATGGGGATTGGAGTCTCCGGGTGGTGTCGCCTTAGATTGGATACATGATTTGCTGTTTTGGACAGACTCGGGCACGAGAAGAATAGAAGTTTCTACGTTGGATGGTAAAGAAAGAGC
Organism: Dermolepida albohirtum; assembly: GCA_031893035.1. NCBI lineage: Eukaryota > Metazoa > Arthropoda > Insecta > Coleoptera > Scarabaeidae > Dermolepida > Dermolepida albohirtum. Next base: position 95,892 of record JAVIWB010005875.1, on the reverse strand, counting down.
TATAATTGCCGCAAATGATTTAGATAAACCGAGAGCTATAGCTGTTCACCCTGGCCAAGCGTTAGTATTTTGGACAGATTGGGGACCAACGCCAAAAATCGAAAAAGCATTCATGGACGGGTCTGAACGGAAAAGCGTCATTACCGAATCACTATTTTGGCCAAATGGCTTGACATTAGATTACACAACGGACAGAATTTATTGGGCAGATGCCAAACATAATGTGATAGAAACTGCTTTATTCGATGGATCGGACCGAAGGAAAGTTATTACGAAAGGACTTCCACATCCCTTCGCTTTGACTATATTCGAAGACGCCATATATTGGACGGATTGGCATACGAAATCTATTTCCACAGCTAATAAAGCTACTGGTGCCGCATATAAAACTATACATTCCAATCTTCATTTCCCAATGGACATCCACAGTTTTCACAGTCAAAGACAGCCTCATTATGAAAATCATTGTGGTTCTAATAATGGGAATTGCGAACATATGTGTCTACCCAATGGTAATTCTTATACATGTGTGTGCCCTATGGGTCAAAATTTAAATAAAGATGGCAAAACCTGCCGAAACCCTGAAGAACTTTTAATATTTGCCAGAAAGAAAGATCTGCGATTAAAACACTTAGATAAGGACGCTTTGCATCAACATGAAGTCGTAATACCGGTAGATGGAGTTAAAAGTGCAGTAGCTTTAGCTTGGGATTCCAATACTGACTCGATATTTTGGACAGATGTTGAAAAAGATACAATTAATAAAGCTCATTGGAACGGCAGTAATCAACAAATCTTAATTCACACTAATATCAGTAAGAATATAATACTATTACCATTGTACTTTTTCTGCACCATTTTGCAAATTCCTTCTCCTAGTTTCAACCATCACTTGTGTCTTTAATATCCTTCTTCCTCTGTAAACTCTTAACTTACTTCTTAATAATAATTATATCCAAATTTTTATTTATTACCATATATTACACTGTACTCCACGGTTTCCAAGTTTTTGGAGCTATTGTAATTACTCCAACAATAGTGTTAATCTACTTTGTTTCTGTAGTTAAATTTTGTATACTATATTATGTACGAGGAGTCCATAGAACACAATCCTGGCTTTTTGTTTCTATAACTGTCTTCGCTTTCAAATAAAAAAAATCGTTTTCACTTATTTCTTCGACAGTTTTCATGTTGATTTCATTCTAGTTCCTCCTATATATTAGTATACTTCTGCATTATATTTTTTCCGCCCATATCTGTATTTAGACTTACTTAGATGGCGCGTATTTTCAGTATCTCCTGCTGGTTTAGCGTACGATTGGATAACAGATAAAATCTATTGGACCGATGCCGGAACTGCACACATTGAAGTTGCAAAAAGTGATGGAAGCATGAGGGCTCTACTGATATGGGAAGATTTGGACAAACCGCGCGATATAGTAGTTGATCCACTAAGTATTTACAATAAGTAAGCTTGTATTTTGGGTAAATAACGTAAAGTTATATTTTTTCAGGTGGATACATGTATTGGTCGGATTGGGGAGAAAAACCTAAAATAGAAAGGGCTGGTATGGACGGATCAAATAGGATAGTTCTGATTGCGGAAAACGTTACATGGCCAAATGGACTGGCGATAGATTACACTGCTGGTAAATTATACTGGGCTGACGGTGGCACTAAATCCATTGAGTATTCTAACTTAAACGGCAGCAATAGAAAAATTTTAATAGGTAATGTATGTGGCATACTTTGCTTTATCTTGATGAATCATTTTTCCAGAAGGTCCTGATCTGCCACACCCATTTGGTCTCGACGTATATGGTGGTAGTATATATTGGACAGACTGGCAAACGTCTAATATTGAGACAGTCAATAAAACAACAGGCAGAAATAGAACAGTACTAGCATCAGGTGTAAACGGACTAATGGACGTGCGTATCTTTCATAGAACCCGAAAGAGGGGTAGAAATCCATGTGTGGAAAATGGCGGCTGTTCTCATTTGTGCTTGCTACAACCATCACACAAAGGATATTCATGTGGCTGTCCAATTGGAATAAAACTAGAGGTAAATCTTCTTAAACATTGTTTTTACGTTAATATAATTATAACGCTATCTGTCTGTTTCAGACCGATGGAAAAACCTGCAGGAATGGTTCTATGAATTCGTTAATTTTGGCACACAGATTCGATATTCGTCAAATATCATTAGACGTACCATACATTGTAGACGTTGTACTACCGTTTTCAAAACTTAAAAATGTTATGTCAGTTGACGTCGATCGAAAAACTGGTGAGATCTACTGGACCGATACAGCAGAACGTGTTATAGAAAAAGCTACATCAGATGGTAAACACGTTCAGACAATAATGGCCTATGAACTTACAATGGTAGATGCAATAGCTATTGATTCCAGTGGACGCAAAGTATGTACATTGTTATACCGAGAATTAACGCTAATTCGTCATAGCACGGTTTTTGTCTAAAACGCACTAAATTTACAATTATTTGATTAATGTTGTGATGTGATTACCTGGCCGTAGAAAAGTGCGGTCGCTAATGTTCCTCTGAAAGCACCGGCTGCACTATGAGGACTATCAGGAAGCAAAATTATTTTTCTTATTACACGTGAAAACAGTATGGAAAAGATACAGATCAAATCTTCAAAACGGAAAAAGTAGTAAAGAAAATGTGAGTTCTAAAGTTCTAAAACTGCAAGGTCAGAACTTTATGGGAAAAATAAACCAGAAAGACAAAGATCAACCAAGGTTATCTACACAGATAACGACACATAAAGCTGCCAGAACCAACATCGTAGAGGAAGTTGATTTGCTCGACGAAGACTTCCGATCAGCTAAGCTATCTAAAATTTCTAAAGCTAAAATGCAAGCAATAGGTGCACGCAAAGAAGCCAAGAGATTCTAGAAAGATATGACGACTACAATAAATTTGGAAAGCTCGCGGTGGAGTAGCTCAATATCTACCTCAAATAATTTATCCAATTTATTTACTGTATGCAGGCAATTAACAAGAAAATCATAAAATTTTAGGGGCTCTTATTTCTGCTGCGTATTGCGATAATTTCATAATAAAAGGAGTTCTTTTAAAATAGATAGTTAATGCAATTAAAAAAATATAAATGTTACAGATAGCTGTAACTGTACTTGAAGTGAAGTAGCTTAAAAAGGGGCACAAGAACTGCAGAGAAAGATATGTTAAAAGTAGAAAGAATCCAATACAGATTATGTCATCGAACGAGCTTATTTAACAGGCTAGAAAATATAAATAAATAATAGATTTGAGCTATCGAAAACTGTTGCTAAAAGATATGCCTACTGACACAAAAGCTATAACACACAATTTTTGAAAATTAAGACCGCAAAAACATTCAATAAATATCGCGAAATGCACATTCTCTTGAACAATTGAGCTGTAGAGCTAACTACGTTGACCTAGATGTTTGTGGAAAATAGAACCAAATTAAACTAAATGTTCATATATGTATATGATTAATATAAAGTGTGAATCACATTAAATTTACAATTTCATTACATCTTTTTCAAATTTTAATCTATACCCAAAACAAAAGTTGAGATAAGTTTTAAGGAATAAAAGCAGTGCTTTATTGCTATGATTATTAAAAGTACTCCCCAAATCTTAACATTTCAATATACTAATTCACAAGTACAGACAATTAAATAATAAAACTAAACTAATCCAAAATAAAAAAAGAAAAACGCATTTTTTCATTAAAACGACACAAAGACTTAATGCTTTCTTGCTTTTTTATCATTTATTATTCTCAATATAGTAAAATTTTGTTAAAAAATGTCCTTTAAAAATATGCACACTTGCAGGGTGATTTGTTTTTTTTTGTCACATAATATATTTTGTCAATTATTTCTTAGATATACTGGACTGATGGTGGAAGAAATAGTATCGAAGTAGCTGAATTAAATGGAAGCAATCGTAAACTGTTAGTATGGACTGATTTAGATAATCCCAGAGCAATAACTCTTCACTATCATCATGGCCTAATGTTTTGGTCTGACTGGGGTGCTCATGCAAAAATCGAAGTTGCTCAAATGGATGGATCTCACAGGTATAACTGAAGATACATTTAAGCGAATAATAAATGGACAACTATATATTTATTTTTCCAGGAGAACTATAATATCCGAAAATTTAGAATGGCCAAATGGTTTGGCAATTGATAGACCAACAGGCAAACTATACTGGAATGACGGTAAATTAAGAACCATTGAATCCAGCGACTTTAATGGCAAACATCGACAAACTATATTAACCAATGTTCCACATCCCTATGGTCTCGTGGTTGTTGGCAGCCACATGTATTGGACTGATTGGCAAACGCAAGGATTGCATCGGGCGGATAAAACAACTGGCGCTGAAAGAACATTGATTAGAAACAAATTAGAGGGCCTCATGGATGTGCGATCTGTTCAAACTGATAACGTAGAAGAAAATGCTTGTGGCACGAGGAATGGTGGTTGTTCTCATTTGTGTTTAAGGAATTCTAAAACTTATACGTGTGCGTGTCCTACTGGAGTTACTCTCAGTAAAACAGATAATAAGACCTGCGATTATCAACCTGAACATTATCTTCTCTTTGCAACACGTTCGGCGTTGGCAAGGATCAGTTTGACGACCGAAGAATTATGGGAAGTCACATTGCCAATTGAAAATATTAAACACGCAATTGATGTAGACTTTCACTGGAAAAAGCAATTGATATTTTATACTGATGTTAAAAATCAAAGAATACATTCAGTTAACATGAAAAACCTTTCTGACAATAAGATCATTGTTACCGAAAATATGACTGCACCAAATGGAATTGCCATAGATTGGATTGCTGAAAATATGTACTGGACAGATACTCAGTTGGGAATAGTCGAAGTTGCTAAAATGGATGGTACATCCAGAAAAATTATTGTGAGAGATAATTTGAACGAACCTAGGTCAGTTGCGGTATTTCCGAAGAGAGGCTTTCTGTACTGGACCGAATGGGGTAAAGAACCGAAAATCGAGAAGGCTTTTATGGACGGTTCTGCGAGAAAGACTATTGTAATAACGGATTTAGGATTTCCGAATGGACTGGTCATTGACTATAAAACAAACAGATTGTATTGGACAGATGCTAGATGGGATAAAATTGAAAATTGTGATTTGCATGGGAGAAATAGGATTCAACTAATCCATTCAACCCCTAATATATTGGAAACACATCCGTTTGGTTTAAGTATCGTAAGTATTTAAAAATTGTAAATATTGATTTAGAAACAATTATGTATATGGAATATTTAGTGTTTTAGTATACTGCTTCCTTGGTTTCAGATTTTTTAGCTATTGGCTTATTGCAATACTATATTCTATACTAATTTATTCTGTGTCATAGCTTATTTATTTACACTTCCAAGATGGTGCTATCAAAACATATTACTCTATTTACACTATACCGGATAAATTTTTGCAAAGTTCATAGTCATACTACGCATGTGTTTCTCCCTACGCGTTAGTTCTCCTCAAGTCATTCACATTCAATACTTAACTTTTTTTCTGTTGCAATATTAAGTACTTAACCACGCACTCTTGATAAATAGCTTTAAGATTGATCTTTTAGGTTTGAATTTTTAATTTTCTTGGCGGTTATTCTTCTTGGAATTTGGTAAATTTATATGTCGCTTAACGTTGTCTGGATTTATAACACACCAATTAACTTATGATTTCAAATCTTTCTCACACAAGCATATTTGCTTTTCTTGATTGTATTTTTATTCCTTTACCTAGATTATTAACAGCAATAAAATTGTGCTTAACTGCTTTCCTCCTCTTTTTTAGTTTGATCACTATATGTATTGGACTGATTGGTTCCAAAAATCTATTTTGAGAGCGGATAAATCTTCCGGTAAAAACTATGCTATTGTAAAAGGCAATTTGGATGGCGCTGTGGGTATAACAACGGTATCGGAAAGTCGTCAACATGGTTGGAATCCGTGTGCTGCCAACAATGGCGGTTGCACACATTTGTGTTTTTTCAAACTACTAAATTACACTTGCGGATGTCCAGATATATTTGACAAAAGCTGTAAATTAGGTAATATTTATAAAGATTATTATACGCTTTGGTAAATGCATAAATCCTCTGTTTAAATTACAGAACCAAAGGAATGGGTATCCTTGAAGAGTCCTCCCCATGACTATGAAGTTTTCGATGACTACTATGACACGAGTTCTTATGATCTCAGTCCAGAATATGATGACATGTTACCAGACCACTCTGATAACACTTTGCCGCAACGTTTTTATATTTTAACTTTGATTCCTATGCTCTGCATTTTAATACTTACGATCATTTTACTTATAGTGGCATTTTTATACAGAAAGAGCAAAAAGAAGTACCTGTACGCTACGGGCCGTAGCGTCATGACATTTTCGAATCCTAATTATTACACGTCAAACAGCGAACAAGCTCCCACTGCTGTGGATAAGAGGCCATTTTTGTGGAAACGTTTGAAATACGATAAATCCCAGGTATTTTATTTTTTTATACGTGCTCATCTATTATGAAATATCAATATATATACAATTCCTTGTTAATAAATTATCCCCAGAAATATACATTTAAATTTGTCAAATAATACTCAGACTATCAGACCAATCCACTATTCGCATATTTTCAGTAGCTAAATAAATCTTGATAGATCCAGCTTTATGGCAAGAAGCATTGTCATGCATAAAAATGTCATTTGCCGATCATTTTGAAATGTAACGTAGAGTAATAGTTTCTCTTCGAAAGCTCTTTTGTACTGCACCTGATCCATTGTACCTGTTAGAAAGAAGAGTGGTCAAGGTCTTCGCGTTGAAGCGAACTATTATAGACAATATTTACTTTATTCTTCTTAATGTAAATTCTTCTTTGACACATTCAAGCAGGCAAACTGATCGCTTTCGATCATCGTCTCAATTTAATATTTATCGCTAAGTACGACATAAAAAAAGTGAAAACTGAAGACATGTTATGACAATTTTTACCTTTTGTCATTCATGAACTTTAAAAAATTAAATTATTCGGCGAAAACATTGCAAATGTAATAGAATTGAAAAGCAAATGCGGCAGGAAAGTTCGTGAAAAGATTCAGTTCATGATATAAATGATAGATTGGCTTATGCTATCAACGCTGTATAATAAAAGAATCTGCACAAGTTGTTGGCTACAATGCTAATGTAATTCTACCGTTTCTTCATAAACTATTAATTTAGTTTCTTTTTTACTGAGAGTTTACATTTCAATCTGGTTTCATATAAACCTTTAGAGTGTGCCTTGTGATCTGTTTACTTCCTTTTTTAAAATGTAGCGAATCATTTGAAAGAAAGCAATTATGAGCAGTAATTTCGGCAATCTATCGAAAAATACGTCTGCATACTATATCAGAGTAATTATAGTAATATAGTATATTATAAGAAATTATAATGGAGAGTACAGAAAAGAAAGAATAATATTAATATTTGTAGAGAATACGAGGGCAGTTTGACAAGTAGTGACAATGGAAAAGAAAAACGAATTTTTTAAATACAAAATAACTTTTATTTTTCAACATATTCTCCTAAAAGAGCAATACATTTTTTCCAACGGTGCTCCAATGCCCTTATGCCATCTCTAAAATACGATTCTGGAAGGCTTGCAAAATACTCATTTATGAAGATGATAAGCTCGTCGTTAGATGAAAATTTCTTTCCACCTAGTGCCGTTTTCAATTTTGGAAAAAGGTGGAAGTCGGAAGGGGCTAGATCCGGCGAATAAGGCGCATGCGGTACTAACTGGAAATGCAACTCGTGGATTTTGGACATCGCAGCTGTGCTGATATGCGAGGGAGCGTTGGCTTGGTGAAACAGAATCTTTTTCTTTGCCATTCCTGGCCGTTTAGCACGAATCTCAACATTTAATTTTTGTAGAAGTTCTGCATAATATTGTCCGTTTATTGTGGCACCTTTCTGAAGGTAATCAATGAGCCAAATGCCCTTTGAATCCCAAAAAATTGATGCCATTACCTTGTTTACCGATAAAGTGGTTTTCGCTTTCTTTGGAGGTGCAGAACCACGTTCTAACCATTGTTTCGACTGTTGTTTAGTTTCGGGTGTACTGTAGTGTATCCAAGTTTCATCGCAAGTAACAAATCGCCTGCAAAAATCAACCGGATTCCGCTTAGAAAGGTCCAAACACTCATTGGAAATGCGCAAACGAGTGAACTTTTGATCAGCCGTAAGCAAGCGCGGCACCCATCTTGCCGAAAGCTTGGAAAGGCCCAATTCTTTCGTTAAAATGTGGTGTACGCGTTCCGTTGAAATATTTACCATGTCTGCTATCTCTCTCACTTTGAGTCGTCGATCTTGCGTATTAATATTATGGATTTTTATAACCATTTCCTTAGAAGTCACGATTTTGGGTGCTCCAGAGCGCGCTTCATGAACATAGCTTGTTCTACCAAGTTTAAATTCACTTATCCACCTACTTATTGTAGCGGATGATGGAGCAGATTCACCTAACGTTTCCCGTAACTCATCTTTTATTTCGGTAGCTTTCATACCCTTAATTACGAAGTATTTAATCACCGCACGATACTCTGCTTTTTCCATTTTAACAAAACGACGTGTTGCTTCTTTTTCAATCAGCTGTCAAAAATAAACTAATCAACCGATTTATCTAAATATCGGAATTTAAACATGTCAATAGTGAACCTAAATTACAGTGCATTTGTTTTACCAATTAGAGCGCCACCTATGTGTCTACTTGTCAAAAAATCCTCGTAGATACCAAACTAATATTGTAAAAGAACTATCAAAAGTACTATTTAAACAAGTATATTCTTTTCTAAATTAATATGTATAGCCTGTGGAAATTAATGCCTCTCTTTGGTTTCGGTATCAATACTACCTTCTAAGCCAAATCCGTATATCCCTGGTTTCAAATTAGTTGTTATCGCACAAACCGCTACATCCTTTCACGGTCAAGAAAGATGGATTGAGATTTCAGTATAGACACGGACATGCCTTCAACTTTAAAGAACCAAACTTTGTTCTGTGCTTTGTGAGTACGTCGTAAGAGTAAAGAAAGGTACCGCCACCTACTGAGATGCTGTTAATATAATGAGATGTTCCTCTTTTCGAACTTCTAAACATCTCGGTGCACCACGAAACATGTTGTAGCTTCTGCTCGTCGCTTAAGGCATGGGGTCCTAAAGGGAACAAACTTTTTTCACTACATATTTAAGCAGAATGATACAAATTACCGGTGCATGAATGCCTCTCTATCTCGCAGCGTCGATGGTCAATGTTCTTCCTTGGCAACGGACGAAATGGGGCATTTTGATTTTAGAGCATCTTCTAAGCCGAAAATTCATCTCTAGAACATATTTTCAATTAATATGACATATTAACACAGTCACCGTTCAGAAGCAACTAACATGAAGACCACACTACCAGTTACAATGTAGGCTTGAACAGATCTCAACTTACACTGAACTTATTACAACGTGCAACAATCGGTTGTACCATATTGCAAAACCTTTTCTATTAACGACGACTTCAGACACAAAAAATGATAGGCTGCGGTGCTCTGTAAAAATACAAAAAATAGAAAAGCAGCAGATACAAATCAAAGGATAAATTCTACCAAACACATTTTCCATATATACCTATAGATCCCTGATAGAAATCTTTGCTTTAATGATTTCAAAACGATAATACAAAATAATAAGAGATAACTATACGTCCATCTCTTGGATAGAAGTGAAAGCATTTATATCACCTAGTCCCCACTCAAGCAGAATATTTGCTGGCCATGAAAACATATAAATGGCAATTGCAAGTTTGTATGCACGCACCAAAATTTGAATGTTCAGCAGATAATTCTGCTTGCGGCAGATATAAGTGCTTTCACTTCTATCCGAGAGGTGGACGTATAGTCTATAATAACACCCATCAGGCACGTAGAACTGCTGGACTAAGCCAGATTACCCGACAAGTTTTGAAATTGGGCAAAATGATCGTTATAGACACTACTTTGTTCGGTAGTAGTGTTCATTGACTAAAGGTTTTTTTGGTGTTTGAACCAATAATGCTAAGCATTTTTAATAATCTGTTTCTCCTGTGTTAGAACAATTCTACTGAATTTATTAGAAGTAATTTACACATTTCTTTTTTATATTAGGACCGTGTTTATGAACTTAAACCAGGGAGCACAAGTCCGGAAGTAGCTAGTTTAATTCCGAGTGTTTTAACGCCCAGCAGCTCAAATTGTGAAGCGGTGACTCCTGAACTAGAACGATCGCCATCAGTTACGCCACTACATCGGACGGACTCTATAGCACCAGTCGTTTAAAAAATATATATATAAGATAAATTAAAAAAAAAACCTAAATAATACCAAAAAAGAGAACTAGTCAACCTGTATAGTTTATATACATATAGGAAACAGAGAAGTTATTATTGTAAATAGGTTGATTGTCAAATTAGATGACTGACAATAAATCATTTATAATACCAGAAATATAAAAAACATATAAATTCAGAAAATCAATAATGCAACAAATAAAAGAATTCTTTTAAAGAAACACAATAATTTTTAAAATGGGAAACAACTACATCTAACATATAAAAAAGAATATATTCCAAAAGTACTAATACAAATTGACGTGACGAATTATACCAACACACTATACACACATAAATGATTTTATAAAATGTTGAAGTACATCGATTGAATACTTAATATTGAAAAAAGTCCCATCTTTCATCCTTTTCTTTTTAACCTAGTGTATAAATCAATAGATACTACATATCTCTTATATAAAGAAAAAGTTGTTTCTAAGAAATTCTTTCTTGTTCCTTACAAAAGAAAAAATTAAAATCTCATTAAAATTTTTCATAATTTCATATCAAAATTGAATATATATATATGACTATATTTAATATCGATAATTTGTTAATTTTTTATTATGAAAAAGATTTCTTTTACTATATTGTAATATTTGTGAATAATTTTATCAGAAAGAAAATATGTACATGAGAATGAATGACCGAGTGCACGTGGGGTATTAGAAATTAATATTTTTTATATATCGTGTGACAGCGTTTCATAAAGACTGATTGTTAGGATTTGTTACTATTAAAACAAAAAAATATACGGAGGTTTGCAATTTCAAATTGAGTATTTCCCTTTTTGCGCAAGTGAAATGCTTGATTGCATTCAATTTTTCTAGTTAGAATGGAGAAGGTATGAATGATTTTTTTACCGCCATTCTACAAGTCAGACCATATAAGGCTCGTATGGTTTAACTTGCACGAATTTGATACATCCACAAAAGATATCGGGTCGCTTTTCAGTACTCATCTTAGATGATATTCATATATGTAATATCGGAATTTTTGTAAATGTATTTGTTAGACTAATAATGTTGCATTTCGCTCATCCTTGACAGTTCAAACAAAATTAAATTTAAACTGTCCGTTTTTGAATACATGTATATGTTCACTGCACAATATAATCCTGACAAAAGTCATTTCGAAACTTCGTCCAATCATATTTTAAAAGTCAATAATGTCACACAGTTCTTTTTTAAGTTTCTTTCCTTTTTTATTTGCAGTTTAATTTTAATTTTGTTTCGGGTACTCATCAGTATTATAAATTAGCTCAATGAAATAAAAAAAGGCTCAATAAATAACACAAAAAACATTTATTTCAGTACTTGATTTTACATAAAAATCTGAAAAATTAAAAACAATAGTTTCAAGTATCACATTAGGCAGATAAGGTTTATATGCTAATAAGTCGTTTTTACATATGTCATACACAATAATTAAAGAAAAAATATATAAAAAAAATAAAAATCATATAGATATGTTCTATAAATAAGTGTTTAATATGTAATAAACTAATAGATTTATGTTCATGAAACATGTAATTTATATTATTCATGGATCTTGTTGCCTCCACATGATACCATGATAATAAACGATGTATTTTAAATGTTATTTTGTGTTTTATTTGCCTACCTCAGATATGTTTTCGGTAATTGTAGTTGGTACAATATAAATACACGAAGTGAATATTGAGCTGCTGATAGTGTTAAGTTCAGCAGAGAACCGGAAATTATAATCGAATGCACGTACATTAGCGAAATCTACATCCTCTCAAATTTGAAAATATTGTTAGAATTATATATTTACAGGACAGATTCGTTATGAAATATAACAGTTTTTATACTTAAGAGAATCAAATTTTAAAGTAAAAAAATTTAGTGAATGATTTGAATATGTAGTCGGAATTACACTGCGGCCGAGGTTCCGTCTTCAAATACAAGGCATCCTATGGAATTGCTACTGACGATGTATCAGAGGACTGTCTTAATTATAAAGGGGTGAATGTATTGTCAAAGGTCTATCTGCGTCATTGCAAGTCTCTTATGATGTTGAAAGCTTTCTATACACACTCAGACTTTACAATTATATGCATTTTGTAAGGCTCAACGGCTTCTAACAGTCAGGATCCTCTACAAAAAAAAAGTAAGCCGAAAGACAATTTTCATATCTGAGATCTAGACTTCCGCGGTCGTTGTCCACGGTTACTACATCTTGGCTTCTGGGTTGGAACCTCGTCCTCGGTACTTCTGCTGGCGACGTTTCGTCATTTGCATTAAATATCTTTAGAGCTTAACTGATCCTAGTGCTGAAGTTGTTGCACTGAAATTGGTGGAAATATGTTGCGGGTGGGCTTATATAGTGGTGTTATTTATCAGGGGTTATACTCTGTCAGAGTGGCGATGAGTTTATTAGCAGGGTATTACAAACTTAACAAGCTATTCGTATATGAACGAAAACATACTATATCTTTTAAGTTAATTAATAAATGTTTTCGCTTTTAAATTAATACGCGCTATTGCACTTGAGTTGTTTCCAAGCAATTTGAGTTTCGTAAGCAAATCGAGAAAAATATATACGAATATACCTAGCGCTCTGGAAATATAATTACTAAAAATTCACAGTCAAATAAGCACTATCTGCCACCGTAAAGAATCTATCTAAAATATTTGAATCAAGACTATAAAGAGAAAAAACAGTCTATGTTACCTTTAATTGACTTTTGCTCGCAACATGTCCAATGTGTTTTGTAAACGAAACGTTGCCAGCAGATTGTAGGATACAGTCTCAGCGCAAAATCAAAGATAAGAAAAGACAACAACAAAATTGAGTTAAAATAATACATCTTACTCTCTTCACCAATTAATTGAAGGAAATTACTAACTTAAAAATAATTTACTTACAATCTAAAAAATAGACTCTCATCCCAATACTTTGAATTTAATGAGGTTAAGCGGGGCATAATACTAAAAAAAAATATGAAATTTAATACTGTCCCCAAGTGTAAATAGTACAGTTATAATAATTTTAACATGTTCATCTTAACGATAATACATAGAGAATTATATGTCTACATATAAACATATAGTTCTCTCATCGCTTTGTATTGTCATTTCGATAACATCTACTAGGTACACTAAACTACCGAACAAAGCCGATTACCTGATGTGCTCTGGATTGAGAAAAACAATACAACGATCACAATTGAAAAACAATCGTTGTAGTCACTGCTTTGTTCGACAGCAGTTGTCTTTATTATTTATGCTCATCGTATATGTAATATGAACTTAGAATGTTAATACAAGTATGCTCAAGTACAGTACAAAATTCTTTAAAAGTATCAATTATAAACAAAAAAAGAGATGATCTCAAGTTTACTTTCGCAAATCTTAAAGAGTGTGAGAACTAGTAATTTCGTATAACATATATACAAACATTACAATAAATTTAGCAAGTTTTTAAAATTTCTAAGTCTGTTTGCAAATGTATAACTTTATACATATGAAATTTATGCAGTTACAATTATGAAATATGTTCATAAAAATTGTCCACTGCATGCTTTACAATTTCTTCACAAAAATTGTAAATCTATTGCTGCAAATATTACAGTTTCGATAATTTAATTTTTTAGATGAAGAATATCCTAATAATAACATTTAATTTAGCTTATGAGTTTGACTTTTGTAATGTTTAGCCTCTCGCACAATAAAAAGTCGAAATAGTTCTAATGAATTCTTTACATTATTAGCAATATTAAGATGGAATTTTACAATTTTGCATTTGAAGATATTTTTCCTTCTTTAAAAGAAAGAGGTTTATAGGTTAACGTAATGGCAACATGATACACCAGATCCTATGAGGATACTTGAGGAATTATCGAAACTGTCTCGAAATTGTTTATAGGTAAAATAGCACACACAATACAAAATAGACATTAAAATAATATTTAGAACATTAATATACACCATAGATAGCGTCAAGTATTTTAAAATGACATTTTAACATTTATATTTTTGGCTACTGAAGACGATAATGTGCAATCATGGAACAATACCAGTTGTGTTTTTACTAATTATTAAAATATTTAAGTAATGGACTGCATTGAGTTTTCAAGGTAAAGCAGGAATAAATATTTTTCATTTTCAACTCACCGAGGTAATTAACCACCCACTATATTTTGTATAGAAAGAAATTATGTTACTGGTGCTATAAATTTATCAGAAGTTGCAAGTGTGTGAGATATATAAAGCCATCTTTATTTTAGTACATTTAAAGCAATGAATGAAAAATTATTACCAACAAAGCAGTGATCACGATGATCTTTTCGCTCATTGCTAGAGTTAGGCAGTCTGGCTTTGTCAGTAGTTCTACGCATTTGGTGGTTGTTACAAACGGAATGATAATACAAAGTAGTGAGAGAGAGAACTATAAGTCCACCTCTCGGATAGAAGTGAAAGCATTTATAATCGCTTTAACCGCTATAGAACAGAATATCTGTTCACCAAATTAACAGCGACATGTACATATAAACAGCAATTGCCATATACAACGTAATTGTTTTTTATATGCACACACCGTTGTTTGCTTGATCAAAAGATACTCTTGTCAATGTTGGTTAAAGCGATGTAAGTGCTTTCACTTCTATTCGATAAATGGACGTATCTCTTCAACTACTCACAATTAAAGCATATTAACAAACAAAACAGTTGAGTATTGTCCCATATCGTGCGCTTAATTTAGTAAGTTTTATTAAGTAACTACGAAATTGGTTAAGAAAATAGAGAAAATTATTAAATAGGCATGTTTTCTAAGGTGAGCGGTTAATTGTGACAGTGATATATTTTTATAAGATTTAGACTTCATTATGGTAAAGTGTTATTCTATTTATTGTTTCTCTAGCAAAAAAATACCCGCTTTGGAAAATTGTTCCTTCTTAACATGTTCATAAACTATTACAATTAGAAATTCTTAAAGAGAGTATATTTAAACTGAATATTATTCACGTTAATTTTTTTGTCATCACGTCATGTATATATCGAAAACTGTTCATAATATCAACAAACCGATTAACATGAAAATTATAAAAAATATATGTACACACATAAAATAAAATTTTTAAAATTGTACATATATAAACTTATGTTCAAAATTAACACACCACTCAATGTTTCTATTTGTTATAATTTTCGTATTTTCTAAAACTTTTTGATTTTATCTGAACATAATCTAGTAAGCTTTGTTTCACTACAAAGTCATTTTGGTATTTTTGGCGAAAACAGACGAAAGTTAATGTCAAGTTTTATTAAACAGTTTTACTTGTCTTTCAAGTTACAGTTCAGGCACCATTTAAGTTTTTATTACGAGTTTAAAATCATTAATCGACATTATTTAATCAATAAGGTAAAAAAACGACTTACAAGTGCCAGAGATGATTGTTTTCTGCACCTACAAGCTTTTCAAAATTAACGAATAATAAGCACAGAATTTAATAACCAGCTTAGAGCAGTCAAGAGTTTCTACTTTAACTGCAAGAAGGTTGAGGGAAGTAAGATTGAGTAGTAGCAGGTCAGCAGTTGGATTATTACTTACCACAACACAGAGACTATAACGTTTGAGACAGAAATCATGCAGATTGAGCAGTTGAAGATTAGAAGCGAGTTTTGTTTTTGGACGAGATTAGAGTAAGTTTAACATCTCCAGGGGGTCGCCAAAGAGCTAGAGAAAGATATCATCAATCTCTCAAAGGGAGCCCTTTGGTGATGGATTAAGAATGTTCTGGGGAGGCATTTGCTTTGACGCCCGCACAGAATTAATCCATATTCGGCAAAGGTCAATGATTGTTGAATACTATATAACGAACATTATTGAGGGTCATGTAATACTTTTCGTACTATTTTTAGGGTTCATGCAGGTTAATGTGAGGCCCCACATTGCTAGTTAAGTTTTGGATTACTTACAAGAAGTTAATATTCAAGTCATAGACTGGCCACTACGAAGACTAGACTTAAATCCAATTGGACACGTTTGGTACGCTGTAAAGAGATCAGTAAGGCGACATTTACCAGTTCCTAGTAATTTTTCAGGAATTGGATCAAGCTGTTCCTTTCGAAGGACTTAATATTTTGCAAGTGATCCAAAATGTGATAGCGAGCCCACTGAATTATAGTATAGAATTATTTGCGGGTTAATTTCGCACATAAGTTTACTTCGTTTAACGACGAGATAAGTTTTAAGTTGCTCGAGTTTTGAATATAATCACATCCCATATTTCCATTCTCTAATAATGTCAATATTTGTCTGTTACCTGTAGTAAGCATTCCATAACTGAAAATTAGCCAAAATCACACAATGTAAATACGATTAACTAACCATTATCAGAAAATTAGAAATACGGGTTTTTTCATATTTGCAATATATACATTTAAAAATTTCTATCTCAAATTATATATCGAATTTGTGTGTTGGATATCTGTACGTGTAAATATATATGTTTATAATAATACAACAACAATACTATGAAAATGTAACAGAATTTTTTTTACATTTAAACAGTCTACATTAAAAAAAAAACAATAAATTAGAGCGTCCAATAGTTTGCCTAATCCTACATGCGTACAAAACTATTGAAAGGTACGCTAAAAAGCTACGAGCGCCGACACATACTTAATTTTTATGTTAAGCTATAATATAATACTGTGACGAGTATCAAATATTCATATGGTCCTTCTGTGGTAAAATATATAAAATAACTCATCCCTTTTTTATGTGTTGACATTTATTTCTGGAAAAGCTTCTACTATGAGTGTTTCAAATAAATCCTGAAAAATAGATAATCAACATGAAAATGTAAAAATATCTATGAAAAATAATAAACATTTATCGGTAACAGCGATGACACACGGCATATCTAGAAAAAGGTGATTATTTGGCAATGATGGCACCAAACGTCTACTAATAGATTTGTTTATAGATTTCTAACTTTGTATTCCAAGAAAGATAGACCTAAAATGTTTTTTATGCCAGATGTAATTAAATATCTAAACGATAATATAAAATAGTGAAACAACCATTTAGCCATCTTTCAGACAGAAATAACACCATCCTAGAGAAAGACGTACAGTAGAGCATCTATATCGTTTTTTAAATCTCGTAACGAGTAGCTAAGCTATTGCTAAATGTGCGAACAACAGGTTGTCAGTATTTGTTGTGCGATTTCAAAAGTGATATATGTAGGTGCATTACTACCATTTTTTTCTGAAATTCAATTAAAAAATTTAAATCTGAACAATTAGATCAATATACTATAACAAGTAAACTTTTATTTAAAATATTAAATCTCGAAATTAAAATTACGTTAACAAAATATAATATTCTATAGAAAACAGTATGCAAAATACAGTGTGAAAGTTCCTTCCACACTTCTTCGCTCTTTTGCGGAGTAAGTTGCTATATACATTCTTTTAAATATTGCCCAAATGGCAAGAAAGAGAATGCAGTTGTTTGAAGATTTTTGTTATCGAGTAGAAAATGTAAACAAATCTGTGTGCTATTTGAATTGCATACTATGCAAAGCATTGGTTGTTTTTTTTTTGAATGAAACATATATAGCCCAACCTAAAAATATAGAGCAACTATCGCGATTAAGATCGTAAACCTTTTTGTGGTAATGATTGTACTTCAGCAGTTAGTGTGAAAGTTGTTTAGGAATTGTCTCGTGACTATATTTCTTTGTATGAAGCTATTACACTAATATATTGACTACGAATCTGCCTGAATCATGTCCCAGATTTCTTGGATAGACAGAAAAGCAAGTATTGTTGACAAGGTTAATGAGTAAGATGCATTTCGCATAATACCAACGCTCTTCTGTTAATCCGAACCTTTGTCGATAAGTTGCAGGTACGCACCTGATGACTGTTCATATCAAAACGATAATACAAGCCAATTTACCTGAAATTAGTAGGGTTTCCATAATACAACATTTTATTAGGGATGCTTAAAAATTTTGCACCTAGTTGTATTTTGAAAAACATTTCACTGATGAAATTTTTAAATATCATTTGATAAGACTGCATTACTTACAATAACAATAAAAAACAACTTACATAAAATAACTGCTTATTCATCATTTTGTTTTGTAAAGTATCAAATATCTTTCTTGCACCATTTCTTGCCGCACTTGCACCGACTAAAGTAATCAGCACCTCAGGTACGTTATTTATAAATTGTTCTCTCGCTTCATTGGCAGTTTGTTTTTTAATGTCGTCAGTTCTTTCTGGTTTTGGTCCAGCAAGAACGCCAGCTGGCCACCATGATTTAATAACTAACGTAATATAATAATGTAACATTTGTTCGGAGAAGCACCATGAAATAGTATCATATATCTGCCTATTTATTGTCCTTCCATAAGTAATTTGTACAAATGCTATGAGGGTTTTTCTGAGATATTTGAAAAGGCCTCTCATGTCAAAGATTTCACTCATAAGCGAATACAGTGGTTCTGCTATAGAATCTTTGCCATCATCAACTATTTTTCCTCCAGACACACCATTCAATTTTACGTCTCCACTATCGATACTACCAAGACCATCTAAATACTGAGATATATCTTCATCTTCATTCTCTCTTAGAGAATAATTACTTTCTTTCGAAGATTGTTCATTACTGCTACTACAAAATTAAATAAAAACTGATAGTATATCCTTATTATCATGCTAAATAATGAAGAATGCCAACCTTTTAAACAGAGTTGAAAATGAAAATTTAGACTTTTTAGGAGATGGTGTGGTATGTTTTAGATGCTCGGAACTTGGACTAAGAAATGAATATATGGCTTCGCTTTGATTTAATTTATCATCTTCCAGAATAAACTGCAACAATTCATTTAGATAAAACCTAAAAGTTATACCTTTAATCTAATAATTACTTGGAGATATTTTTGTATTTGAGACTTGGCTTTTTCCAGTGAATTTTTATCATTTTTGCCAAAGAGAAATTTAAAAGATTGAGAAGGCAATTCAAGGTTTTTAAGATTAGAACACAGAGGGCGCAGTTTTCGATGTAATTCCTGAAATTGTGTAAGCGTTCTGGAAACTACCCAACCAGAGCTAATCTCTTCCTCATCTTCTGAAGAATCTTTCTCAATCATATCTACGATAATTACAAAAAGGAGGGGTTCCTTTTCATCAATTACCTAAAAGAAACTTCATTTGAGACATGAGAATGAATGGAGTCATTTATATATCTTATATAGTTTCAGAAATTAATTCTATTATGCTTTACATTAAAAAAATCGTTTGTTAAATACTTTACAACGAACCTCGGCGCTTTGCACTACGGCTCTCCACTTCCCTAAATTTTCGCCCCATATCTCAGTTCTTATTAAATGTGCTTCCAATTGCCGTCTTTCGCCCTGCAGCCATTCAACTTCTTTTTCCAAAATTCCAAGAACCCTTGATTCCGGTTTCAAAGAAGACTTCAGCGCTTGCAAAGCCTTAATGAGAAAAATTAGAAATTTTCAAGTTATGTGTGACTACATAAACCTACTTGCATCTTATTGTAAAGCCTTTCCTGCAATTGATCTAATTTCTTTCTTGCATAGTTGGAATGATCTCCGACATGCAAACTGTTATCTTGATTAACGGAATCCCCAGAGCCAGGACGTTCTTCTAGGGAACCGGATCCATCTACTACATCAGTTACATCTTCGTTTTCGATAGCGACCAGCATCTGCTTGTAAAAATCACTGTTTATAAAGGGTTGGTAATACTTGTCTTCAAGGATTTGTATAACTAATTGTTGTACTTCGTAAAATACTTCTGGTCCCTTATCACCTGAAAAAAAAAACAAAAAAGGAATAATATGTAATTGAATTGAACAAATTTTCACTTATGAATTTTTGAAATATACTGATAATTGTTTTTAGTACAACAATTTAGGAACAGTAAAGATAGAGATTGCTAACAAGTAAGAGGAGTATATGGCAAAAGATGGCAACACAAGTCTATAAGCTAAATAGTAAGGAATCATATTTACATAGAATACAGAATATAAAAGTATCGTTGTTGCAATTACTTTCATTCTCCATCATTTAATATTGCCTTTATTTGAATATAATTTGCCTTGGGAAAATTGCGGTTACAATAAATCACAAAAGTCAATTTAATTTTTAATAACAAATATTTCTTAATAACTTAAGAAAAAGCAAAGGAAAATTTACCTAATAAAAAGCCTTCCATACGTTTCTTTGTACTCTTATCGACTTTGATTTCCCCAGTCGGATTTCTGATATAAGTGTAAAATATTTCGGCACCTATTTGATGCCAATTTTTTCGTTGTGCCGATTTCAATTCTTCTACTGAAGTATAAAAACCAACTAAACCTTGACTAGCTACTGTTTCCAAAAATTGGGTTAGGTATCTACGACCCAATACATTGTCCAATATTGAAGATAGTGGAAGTATCTAAAATATAGAATAAATTTAGTGTTCAAATCAGATTAGTTTTATCTTAGAATGTACAACAATATTATTCTAAGAATAAGCGGCCGCAGACTTAATAAGAGTGCCTTATTGTGACTATTACATATGGGGAAGTATAGGGAAGTTTTTATTAATATATAAACATACTGATATAAGAATTATGAAGAAACTTTTTGATATAGGCAATTCACGATAAAAACGGATGTACGTAATCAATAACGTTTATACTAGGTTGCCAGATAGGTGCTTATTATGTTGATATATACGCATGGGTCAGATATCAGCTGGTTTTCTAAATTGTAAATTTAGGAGAGTAATATTTTTCGTTCTGAAAGTTCTGTTGATGACGTGTGCCAATTATTATCGTGAAGAGCCTATAATTTTATTTTTCACCGTAATCCCCCTGAACTTCAACGCACTTACAACACCTGTTGTGGAACGACTTTATTTCATTATAAAAAAATACTTATTGTTTTACAAAATTTGCATCAATATTCTCTTACGATTGGTTATAGTCTGCAAATGACGTCATCTAAGGTGCTTCTTGAAATATCTATATAAAAGGAAGTCGAACAAAGTCAAATCCTATATGAAGGGTAGTCCAGCTCAAAGAAGCTCCACTCGCGGTGGATGGGTTGGACTTTGGCTACCTTGTCATAAAGAAGAACTTCTTTACGACGCAAGTCTGGACGTTTTTGGTCATTAGCCGTATGAAATTTTGATAACGTATTACCGTGGGTAACTGCTGCTTGTAGTCCACTTTGACCTGTATTCAACAAGAATAACTCCTACTCGTTTCCAAAAGACATTAGGCCATCTTCAATTGATTCACGCCTCCACCGAAACTGTTTTGCTCAAAATTTCGCTTTAAAAATGCGAGAGCCTTGTCCTCATACACTGCAATCGGTCGTTAACAATTTTAAGAGGATTCTCTTCTCTTGTTTTAATTTCAATTTAATTTTTGTTTATTGGGAAAGACTTTAATTTGCCACATAAGTAAACAAATGTCACTATTGAACGTTGCTAGGCAACGCATAGTTAGTTGTTTGCATCAAGTTTAGGCACATTTTTTTCTAGTCGCCTTTGTATTAATAAAAATAAGTTTCCAAACTAAGTTTTGTACTGGCGAATATGTTCTTTAAACATTCCAAAAGGGAAAGTTTCATAGCAGTAAGTAAATTCCAACATTATTTTTTTGCGTAGAAATCGTAACTGGCGAAATAACAGATAACAAACAAAAAATCCAAGCAGGTTTTTTTTTAAATTATGATTACATACAATTATATTTAATAATGCGTTGTTTATATGATCTAGTATATAGGTTTTAAGTATTGCAGAACAATTCATTTGAAAAAGAACATTATCAAAACTTTTGCCAACAAATCATTACATTAATACATTTTAAATTATTAAATTCATTATTTTCATATCTCACCGTTCACGACATTCCTGCTTACCATGATTAATTGATCAAAAAGTACATATTTACCTTCTCTTCTCTATATTGAAATCCCACATCCGCACCTAATGCACTAAGCCTTTTTTCGCATTCTTTTTTAGCGAATGTTAATTGAGTAATATAGTGTTTCAGTTTCCTAGCTGCATTTATCTCAGATTTATTAATACCAGACCCACTACTACTCTTCTCAATATCAGGGTCAACGCCTTTTGCTCGTTTAATGTTTTGTAAAGTTGTCGCTTGCATTATCTTAGTAACGATGTCGTATCTACAAAATTAAATATAGTTTTAACAACGCATCTGCGGTTATATAAAGAATAAATACCTGAATCGTTTTAGAATCTCTACATCATTAGATCTTTGAATCATCTTGAGGAAATCTTCAAAACTGTCGGCATATTCGAATGTTCTTCTGTGTATAGCAGCAGCAACCTTTTGTGATTCAATATATACAAGTACATTCTGGTTAAAATAGTCTGGATCTGTTATGTTATCGATTGTAGGATAAAGTACTAAAAACATTTAAACAAATATATATAAAAAAGGAAATTTTCACTGAAAGTATATGCAGTAACTTCTAACTAAATTTATATTGTTAGCGTTAAAGCTACTAAAGTTTTTTTTTTCTTAAAAATCTTCTAAATGAAAAACTTCAATGGGCCAGTTAGTTCTTTCAAATTATAGATAATCACATTGGAGTATATACAGGGAATGAAAAGCTAGTCAGAAATTTTAAAACTCATCATTACGCTACTAAAAGAAAAGACCGTGGTTTAATTTTTCTTGTCTTTTTCCTTTACTGCTTATTGACAAGTGTTGGTTTTCTCGAGTCGAGAAAAAGAACTTTCATAACCCGAAATTTTCGCGTAGGTATTATGCCCTCATTCCATACTTTACATCCAGGTTTCATCCATCATCACAAATCTTTATAAAAACTTTTCACTAAATTTGAGTCGTCTCTCATATGATTGACAAGGGGTTAACATTATATATATATATATATATATATATATAACATTCAAAAACACCTTCTTAAAACCCATTTCATGTTATAAAAATCTTTTTAACATGATTCCTTTAAAGACCATGTATGTACTTTTACTATATTTTTATTGATTACAATTTTTTGGTGAGCTACTGTGATAATGTTCTCAAGACTTTCTTGTATGAGTTGCAGCAATTAATTTTCGCCACGATAGCGCATGTGCCAACAGCACTGAACAAACATTTATCTAAAGTTGTCAGGTGGAATCTCTTCGGGGGGATGCTTATAAAAAAATCATTTTTCACAGGAATATCTTCCGTAGTCAAAAACTAGGTCGTGATACAGCAACTGTGCATTCTCAGCTAATTCTAGACAAATATGGGCCGCTTTCACAAAAAAAAACACCAACACTTCAAAATAGAAGGCAGAATTATCTGGCTGCTCAGTACAAATTCTCGGAGAATCAGATCTCAGATATTAAAAAATGCAATCAGTATTGTCTTTGACTGAGACTAACATTTAGTTCTTCATTTCCCGCAATTAGCAGACCAATGATTCATCTCCAGGCACGCTTCGCGTCACAAGAAATTTAACGTTGATTCGTTACTAGATTTTATCACTTTTTTCGACCGAGGGTACTTAAGCAACTAATTTAAACAATTTATATCTTGAAAACTATAAATGCAATATACAAGAAATTAGTAAAATATATTTTACAGGACTTATTGAAAGCCCTGACAGAGTGTCAATGTTAGCATATCGGTGCAAAAGAATCTAGGTGTTTACTTGCATCTTGTAAATTTAAAATTCAAAGATTAGTTTTTAAATATATATTATCAAGGGGTGAAATCAACTAACACATTTAAAGTCATAAATAATTTTTGTAGAGATACTTCCTGACAAATCTTGATTTCAAGTTTTGAATAAATGCAATGATTTAGATTACTTATCTATATTGTTTGGTGCCAAGGTTGTACACATACTAATTGAATATATATCCTTTTAACAAATATATAATTGTAAATCAGTATTTTTACCTTTACAAGCTAACACTTCCCTAAGAAAATATTTAGCTGGTGATAGTGAATAACCTCTGGGCAACAGAAACATCATCAGTATTTCACTAATTTGTCTCAGGTATTCAAGTTCTTTTTGCTTCGAAAGTAAGTGTGGTGACAACTTAAATAGAGGGTAGTGATCACTCTCCGCACTGAAATGAAAAGCTAAAAATAATCTCAGTCTGAAATTTTTTCCCTTAACTATAAACATACAGATATTTATTATGAAGCAATGTAGAATTTGAACAAGTTAAAAAACACATTTTAGTTAATTACACTTAGATCTAGTTTATTCTAACATAAATCTTAAAAAATGTTAAATAATAATTGACACATTTCTTAAGAATTTTGGAAATAAAATTGTGATTGTATTTATAAAACCTTTCCAAATGGAAAAAATTACTCCTTGAATATACTCTACATTTAAGATCCATACTAACACCAAACTTTTTGCATCTCGTATTTTTTCAAAATGACTAGTTATTTTTAAAACCATATCACAAGCTATCAATTTAGCATGATCAATCCTAGACAATCTTGAATGTAATATTTCTACAGCTGCCCATATATCTTCTCTGTAAGAAAGAGTACGTACATGAAATAATAAGTACATGCATCATGACCTTACTTGATATTTTCTCGGGAAAGTTCTGGCTTATATGCAAACTTATTGAAATAGAAAAATATGTAGTCACGAATAAAATAATCTAGTAATTGTTGCAGTAAACTATCTAGTGTACGGCCAAAAATAACAGGTAAATGGTTCTGTGGTGACTTGGTCTTCAATAAATCATAGTCATGCTAAAATAAGGGGCAATTAACTATAATAATAATTAAATAGATTTTATATATACCATGAGGTTACTCCTAAACACTTCTAATTCTTGCTGCACACGTTCAACTCCCACACCACTTTTATGCCGCGATGAAAGCAAAATGTGTACCCAAACAACAGCTATTAAACCGAAAGTAATTACATAAATATTTAACCAGCAAAACCACCATAAGGCCAAGCATACAGGCGAATATACAAGAATTGCTAAGCAAGCAAGTCCTAACGTTATTACATACGTTCTTAACTGCATCCTAAAATGGGCAACAAGTTAGTAAAGCAAGGCATGAGATAACCTTAAAAACTGTTTATTTAATTTGTATATATACGCAAAGTGCATATTTTTATCAGTACTCACCTATTATTCATCATAAATTGTGTTATCACATATCGATAACACTCTCAATTATCATTGTCGAGATTATAAATATTACATCGATTACAAACAAAACATTAAATCAACAATCATACGGATTCACAACTGTCAATATTCAAGGTCGTATTTAAAATCTTAAAAATAAATTATTTCCAGTGGCGAATAATTTTTGTAGGTGTAAAAATAAGTATGTAAAAAAGATGGATTAGATTTTTTTTTAATATGTCACTAACTGAAAAAGAAATACATTTAAAAACAAATATTTTTATTACTAATAGTATGTAGATATAATAAATATAACTTAAATTCTGATCAATTTATGAAATAAACTTATCTTTAGAAATTAAATTAATAGTTTTCGAAATTTCAAACATGTTCGTTAATAAATAGATTAGTTTAATGTGTACATTCACATATGCATTCTTAAATAGAATTGTCAATTCTTCATATTCAGAATTTTAATTCCTTTGAATAATTAATATTTGTACATATAAATATTTACGATAAATTGTATTTAGGAGCATAACATTGGATTTAAAACGCTCTTGTGTAATATTGTCTTTTATTTGGCGTTCTTATATATAATAATTTAAAATAAATTTAAATTTAAAAGTAATTATTTTAGCTTAAATATCTATATATAATTAAATTTATCACATTTCGGGGAACAACCTAAAATTACGAAAAGGTACTTCTGGTAAGATGATCTTGCGAGTAACTTTTATTTAAATTACAGTAGAAAAACCTAATACAGTTGTCTTTAGAGAAAAACATATTACAAAAAATTATATATAAATGAAAAATAAAATAAACTACAAATGCTAGAGACATCAATAGACGATGCTTCTTTCATTTTGGTTCTTGTACTCTCGAATAGTTTTCGACATTGTTGAGTACCAACAATTTTTTCAGCTTGTTATATAAGTTTTTCTTCATTTATAATCTTTCATTCAATCCACTTCCTTTCTTCAGTACTCTCTTCTGTCTTTTAGGAATTAACTAATGTTCAGTATATTGTTTCTTTTCATTGTTCTAGTTCCCTGTTCAGTCAATTAAGGTTCCAACCTATATAATTCCAAATATTTTCAATATTTAATTTAAATATTAAAAATTATGAAAAATATTTCAGCAGTAAGACAAATTTGATTTAAGTCCTTTAAACTGGTTCAATTTTTTTTGCATATTTGTAAAACCAATTAAAATTCTTTTTAAATGTGCAATATGCAGTTGTATATTTTTATATAAAACGTCAGCTACACACAATAAACGGGAACTAAAATATTAATCTCTGCTTTTAATTGTGGTCTCCATATACGGGAACTGCGAAAGCTCAGAATTTTTTAACGTTAATTCCGTCGTGGGATTGTCACAGGGATCTTCTATAGATGAAAATATACTTCCGCTTTTATAATTGGATCTATTCTTTAAGGATATGGTTAGCAACACTACGATAACTACCAAAAATACTATACATGCTGCTGTAATAAGAGAGATTGCAAGGGGTGACAAAACATTGAATGGAATTTTTTCTTTCTGAATATCTTCATAGTCAGACCAATTCGTCCAAGTTCCATTATACAATGCAGGATCAGCTCTAGGATCGCGGGGTTGATTTATGATCGGCAAAGCGGTTTTCTTCATTTGCAACAAAGCTTCTTCTAAAAAGCTCACTGTATACGGATTATCAATAGCTACATTCATGGTCTCACACGGATCATTTTTCAAGTCGAAAAGGCAAGGAGCTTTCGATGGGTCACACTCATATTTCGAAGGTATATTAGTTATATTCCTACTGCACCTCACAGTAGCCATTGTTCTCAATCTTTTAATAATATCTTCATTTAAAAGTTGTATGGAGTAGTCGGCCTGACTGTGAATCGGTTTGTGTTTAAAGTTATTATGCTTTTCGTGTATTTGTCTGTACGTTGCAACACCGGTTATAGCAGCAGCTGTTTTGGATTCTAATATTGCATCGATGTCGTAGTAATAATGGGAATCATTGCCTGGAGTGCCGTACCAATAATCCTTTTTCGTTACGCTGCCATAAAGATATTTCCATTTATTGCGGCGTATCCCGCCATATTTCCACACGTCGTCAATGTTATAAAGGAATTCTGTGCGTGGTCCTTTTACACCCTCCGATATCGATTCCCACATATCTATGCCGTCGATGATACCCAATTCGCTCTTATTCAGACCTGAAACGAATTTCGAATCAAATAATCGCTACACTATAAAGTCGCCGTATTAAGTGGTCTCAAATAGGAGTAGAAAGGTAATTTGCTACACTCGTTAACGACAATAATTTGTACTACACACGTTCGTAATTTAGAACGTGAAGTACATATAGAAAAGGGATTAATTTAGTTAGTATATATCTAAAGACTTCGCATGTTCTAATTAACTACGTAAAGGTAATTTGATGCATTTAATCAGCCAAATCGAAATATTTTATTTTATGACTTAACTATCATATCAAATAATGAATACGAGCTTGGTAAGTTTTACACATTTTATGCAGAATCCAACAATATTTCACAAAAGTGGCAGGGATGTACGTAATAACTAGGTGGAAGTTAAAAATTTTTAAAGTCCACAGATATCGATTCAATTATCTAAGGACTATAATCTCATAAATAATTTACCTATGAAGTTAAGGGAATCAAATAAATAAACGGTGGAATATATCTGCTAGTTAATAAAATATACGAAATATTAAATAACTAGAGAAACTCGGCAACATTCAGTTAGTCGCATATCCCGTGAATATCGATTATTTTCAAATGTGAACACTTGGCTATAATACAAAGGGTACTAGGAAAGTTTTGCAATATGATGCAACAATGAATCGTAGGAAGCTGCTTGTTGCTGCATGTTGAGACATGTTCCTATGTGCATAGTAGCCGTCGCGCCATGTAGATACGCTCAGTTATTCATTAGCAGTGACAGTGTAAAGTGCTTGCGATGGCATCGTGGTCACGAAATGAGATAAGGCAGTTTTGCGTTATAATTTCGTACGTGGTTTAAACATAGACCAGTGCTTCGAAGAAATGACTCTTGCACTAGGTGATGTTTGTCCATATCGCACAATGATATTCAGGTGGTATAGAGAATTCCAAAGGGGAAATTTAACTGTGGAGGATGCTGAGAGGCCGGGAAGACCACGAACGTCAGTTACGGAGGAAAACTTTACTACTGTGAGGAAACTGCTTGGTGAGGACAGGCGAGTGACCTACCAACAGACAGAGGGTACTTCAGGCCTAAATGCACCAGCAATTCTTTCGATTTTGCATGATCATTTGCACGCGAAGAAACTTTGCTCTCTCTGGGTGCCGCATCGACTGACTGAAGAGCAGATGACACGACGTGTGACTTGGTTCCGGAAGATGCTAAAAAAGTTTAATAAGGGACAATCTCGGTATGTGAACAACATCGTGACAGGTGACGAGACTTGACTGTACTATTACGATGGATTGAAGCTTCTCGAGCACCCTCTGTACAGTCCAGATCTTGCTCTCTGCGACAGTTCCCGCATGTGAAAATGAAGCTAAAAGGGGGGCGGTTTTCCAGTGATGAGGCCCTTCTGCGGACTTGTGACAACGAGTGTGCCTTACTCCCTAATGAAATTTGGCAGAATTGGTTTAAAGATTGGTTTCGGAGGATGGAGTGGTGTATTGAGTGTAGAGGAAATTACTTTGAAAAAATTAAATAAACAAAGCTGTATTGCAAAACTTTCCTAGTACCCCTTGTAGAGTAAATTTACTTCCATTTAACAACGTTAAAAAGCTCTAAAAGTCACTAATAACAATATGAAAACAGTTATTATTGACAACTACAAAAGAGTTTGCTAAATATTCTAACATCGAATGTCTCAAAAGTTTTCGCACTCTTCATTTTTATGAGATATTTCTCTATTGTAAATCATAAATTTAAAACGAATTCGCTAAACCCTCTTCATACTGTCATGTATTTGTAACAAATAAACATTTGGTGCTTTTAATAAAAATAAGTTGTAAAAGTAAACGCATGTCTGATAAACGCCAGCTAACAACACTACACAAAGAAAAAAATACTCTTAGGCCAAGTAGTCAAACTTACGGAAACAGCGTGTTCTCCAGTGCAGATTGGAAAAAAATATTCAAAATATCCTGAATTGTTAAATTGTACCTAAAAATAGGCGTCCAAAGGTTCTAAATAAGCGCTATCAGAGAAGTGTTAAAAGCGCGATGAATTAAAATTTATGGATAAGTGTATTGAGAATAGCTCTATAGATGAAATTTGATAGTGGAAAGAAAATACATTAATAGAAAGAAAACTTGAAGATAAACCAGTCATAGCGCAAGAGTATAATGTAAAAGACCTTTCATTAAACATCGTTTATTGTTACCTATTGTAAAGCATAAAGCATATACGTAAGTATTAACGTCGCTAATGAAAGTTTTTTTTTACGTGATACTCTTCCGTTATATCTGGCTTTTCTTCAAATTATCTTTATGTTATGATAGAGGAATTGTTTACGTGATGTTTACCTTGTGAAAAGAAACTTGCTCACTCCCAAAGATCCATAGTTATCAATTGCCGCAAACCGAAAATGCATACCTTGAAAGACACTTAGATCGCTGGTTACCGTAGTAAAAACACATTTTTACTAAAGGCAAGCAATTTTAATCTCAAATTTCGAAAAAAAGTAGAATTGTTCGAAAGTCCAAAGTATACTTTTTGATATATGACAATTCTCAAGTTTTGATATATGAAGCAATTCTTTAGAGATTTCATAGTTGATACTCCATATTACAGTCCTAACAAGGTTATTCAACGTAATATTTCACTAACTCCTATTAGGAAATCATTCGGCAATTCATTGCTAACTATAGTAAAAAACTCGCAAACCATCCTTATGCATTCGCGAAGCAGTTAAATGTTTCTGATATCAGTTTAGTGTAGGTTTAAACGTTAGGAATTATGCAGATATTAATGTAGTGATTATAGATATTAATAATTGGAATGATACTCCTTATATATTTAATTGTACACATATTTATATCTTTACAAGAAGAATGGTGTACTTATTGGAGTTATAAAAATAGAATAGCAAAGATGAAAATTTTTAGGAAGCATGTTAAACTACACACCAGGATCAATAGAGGTTCGAAGGATATACAATATTTAAGATGTAATTAACTGAAAGGAAACAAATTATAAATTCTAATGATAGCATAGGTAAGAACATAAACTTCAACAGAAAGTCTATCCAAAAGCACAATAGATTAATATAGAATGGACAAGAAAAAGGAAGAGGGTTTTTCAGACATTTCAGACTTAGTATTTGTCCTTTCGATTCGTTTGTGAGGATTGATTAACTTTATAGTTGATTATAGCTAGATTTTCTATATTCCGGATATTTTAGATAGGTATAATTTTTAATTAAATTGATACTTCTAAAAATTAAATTTTATTAGAATTTTTATTTGATAGAAAAT
The DNA here is from genome assembly GCA_031893035.1 of Dermolepida albohirtum. Classification (NCBI taxonomy): domain Eukaryota; kingdom Metazoa; phylum Arthropoda; class Insecta; order Coleoptera; family Scarabaeidae; genus Dermolepida; species Dermolepida albohirtum. Next base: position 64,782 of record JAVIWB010005875.1, on the reverse strand, counting down.
ATGAATTTTTTTTTTGGCAGCAACATAGAGGAAGAAATAATATTTACCTGCAGCTGAATATAATGTCGGTAGCCAATCTGTGATGTGCATCATGTCATTATAAATTCTTTGCGGACTCTTGATCAATGGACTCCATATTGCAGTAGAGCATCTCGTAGCGCCTTCAAAGGGAGTATTTTTCATCTGAAAATTCAGTAATAGAGTAGTGATTTTATTCAACTTTTGTCGGCAATAAACTTACTCCTCTAAAGGGATAATTTGAACCAGTATTTGAGTGAATGCCAACGGTAGCACCGCCGTTATCCGACATAAATACAACAATAGTGTTATGCAGCATACGTTTTTCTCTAAGAGCATTCATAACCTCTCCAACGCTTCTATCCAACATTGATGACATGGCTGTAACGAAGATAAAGTATTTTAAATAATTTAGTGAAAATATTATATTTTCAAAATTATACACAAAATAAATAAAATTAGATTGGAATACGAGCATGAAGTTAACACTGATGCAGATAATTTACCACTGAACACGAAAAGTTAATAAGAATATATGGATATAAGAATAATCCAGGAAATTTAATTGGTTTTTGTTTTCACATGCCAGTATAGTCAGTATATAGAATCAAAATTATATAATCCTAAATAAAACACATGAAAAAGTCATTAAGAAAAAGGACAAATAATAGATTCTGATGAGAACCTTGTGGACACCTAACATGGCAACAATATCGTTAGAGTGGTATCAATTGTAATGCACATAAGGGGAGTAATTATTCAAATATGAGTGCAAATGTAGAAGGAGCAAAACCAAAAGAACTAGCCTTACATAGAAGAGCTCGATGGCATATTATATCAAATGCGTTTGTCCAAGGTCTTGCATATATATTGAGAAATTGTGCAAGAATTAGTTAAAGTTGATCTGCCATGGATGATCTATGCTGAATTGAGGTAAAAATGACCGAACGTTTGAATATACAGATGTACGTAGAACCTACTCCAAACGAATGCAAGAAAGTTATTAATGAAACTTAAAACGAAAACGAAATCGCAAGATAATAACTATAAAGTACTATAATTTAAAAATCCAGAAAGGAAAGAATTAGAATGCATAGATAGGTTGTCATCAACATGTTTAAGCTACAAATGTTTTTGAAGAATACGTATTATGTATAGCAACAGAAAAATTACTTAATACATAGATGAAGTAAAGAAGAAAAAGAAAAAATCTATAATACATTACATTGCATTTCTACCTACCCGCATATATTCTCCTCTCTGGATCAACAATATGTGAAAACTTAGCTATTTCCTCGTCAGGGGCTTGCAATGGATCTTGATCATTGGCAGCATGGGGTGCTAAATGTGCGAAATACATAAACATAGGTTCTTCAACGTTATGCTCTTTTATCATTTTAACGGCTTCTTCGGTGAAAACTGTCGTGGAATATTTTCCTTTAGCATCCCAATCAACGGTCATGTTGCGTCGCATGTCATATCCAAATTCGGAAGTGTACTAAAATTAGACATAAAAATTAATATGCAGACGAAATGATGGTTTAACGACATATATAAATTGTATCAATAAACTGTTTAAGACATTCTAGACGATGGGTTCAAGACTTACAGTTGCATGAATAGTATGGTCGTAATAATCATGGAATCCTTGCCAATAACCATAATGAGAATCGAAACCTCGATATGTAGGGGTATATTCTTTTCTATGAAAGCCTAGATGCCATTTGCCGATAGCGTAGGTTTTGTAACCGTTTTTCTTAAAATGTTCTGGCATTAGCGTTTCATTCAATGGTATGCCCCAAGGTTCGGGTTCTAATATCACGAGATGCTGCATTCCTGTAAAAATAATTACATTTATATTACAGAAAAAATAAATATGGAGAAAAAATTTGAGAAAAAATTTCAGTAATAAAGATTATGTACAGAGAAAACATTGAAAATATAGGGACACATATAATGGATACGTGAAGGTCTTGATGATTGTATACAGTAACAAATCAGAATAATTCAGAAATAACTACATTTATGCAGTAATGCAATATGTCAGAGCCACATCAATTAAATGACAGGCAAATGGAAATTTCTGCATTAAATAGTGGCGGGTGATGAAAAATGGATTTTTATCGAAGACCCTACGCACAGAAAATCATGGTTATCACCTGGCAAAGCCGGCCTGTCGACTCCAAGGCTGAATCGTTTTGGTCGCAAGACAATGCTCTGTGTTTGGTAGGACCAGAGTAGCGTGCTATATTAAGAACTATTAAAATCTGGTGAAACAGTTAATAGTGATCGCTACTGACAACAAATTGTCAATTCGAACCATGCGTTGATAGAAAAACGTCCAGAATAAGCCCGAAGATACGGTAAAGTGATTTTACAGTTCGATAACGCGCCGTCTCATACAGCAAAATCGATCAGTGAAGCATTGAAAACACTTGGATGGAACATAATATCGCAGCCGCCGTACTCTCCAGATCTTGAGCCATCCAACTATCATCTTTTCGCATCAGTCTCCCACTGATGCGAAAAGGTGATAGTTGCTTGTAGAGCAGCACTTCGCCAATTTCAAAGAAGTTAGAAAATAAGAAGGCATTCATAAATTGCCTGAAAAGTGGGCAAGATGTATACAAATGGTCAATATTTTGAATAAATAAATTTTTCCATTTTCTTGAAAATTATGTAGTTCTTTTTACGAAGAAACCAGTAATGACTTTCTGGTTCACCTAGTATATCATCTGTCTCGTATAATACACTGCATACAAATTTACTTGTGTCGCTCTGATACATTACATAAAGTCTCATATTTCCAAATTTACAGTAAAGTCCTTTGATATCCTCTCAGTTGCCTAGAATGGATGTGTTTTTGTCATTGTTTTATAGTTCAGTCTTTAAAAGAATCCCTGTATTCCCAACATTTCGACGACATTTCATTAATCTTTGTTACCAAGCATTTTCATCGCCAATAAACTCTCGATGAAAAAGAATGGGACATCGTCGCAACGTCGGGAATAACGGAGTGCTTTTAAGTATAAAATCGACGCTCGGATATCATACGAAAATACATATAAACACGCGAGCAGCAATATTAGCCTGCCTGTCTAGTAAAACAAATACAATAGTTTAAAGTTAGACTGAATGTGCGTTTATCTAACAGAATTATACTATGCATTAGAGTGTAATAATTGTTAGCATTTTTATTATTAAATTTGTATATTGAGCGAAAACTAAAAAAAAGAACAAAAATAATTTATTAATATGTTAATATATTATAATTCGTTTGATAAGAGGCATACAACTATCGCTATTAAGAACTTTGCAGTCTAATTTAGCGTATAATAGCAATGAATAAATGTGTATTCGCGAATAAATTTGAACGGTACTTCACACTTACTTGCTGTATATATACATACATGATTACGCATTTAATTGTTCTACATAAGGTTAGTTAACCTGTTTTTGTAAAATACCCATTAAACTCAATTATGACGTATTCATTAAATGTGGGATACTAGAAATAACTGTGCGTGTATAGTTTGGTACTAATTTTACATATAATGAAATTTGCTGTACATAAAAAAACTGTCTATTAACTAGAGCATAAAACACGTACGCAAATTCATAAAAACAAGTCATCGTTAGAGACATACATAAATTATGCTTGAAATGTACCTATAAATATGGTAATATATTATTTTTATTTTAGAAACAGAATTTGGCAATATTTTACGAAAATAAAAAAGTACTTTTTTGTTTTGTATGAATGGGAAAAAAAGACGTTGAAGTGAATTAATTTTGTAAATATGTTTTGAAAAAAGTAATAAGACATTGTCTTAGGTTTTCTTTATATCCTGGAAGATATAGTATTGTAGAAAAGTATATAAGGTTTGTTCAAAAGGAAAGGTGAATTTTGAATTTTCGCGGGCTGTGTACATTCGATTATCGAAATTTTTTTTTGTTATGTTGGTACACATGTGTTAGTCATGTGTTGACATTATCAGCCAATTTGGATTAGTAGTCTGTTGTTGACAACTGAAAAGCTTAGTCACGTTTGTGTGTGTTCTTCGATTTTTGACTTTTGAAAAAAATGAATCAAAGAATATGTATTAAATTTTGCGTTAAAAATGGAATAAAGTGCTCCAAGGCACTTGAAATGTTGACAGAGGCATTCGGCGGATCCACTTTGTCTCAAAAAAGTGTTTATAAGTGGTACAAGCGCTTTACAGAAGGCCGAGAAAATGCACGCCAAGTTCGATCAAATGTGAAGGTTTTGCTCACTATTTTCTTCGATTACAATGGCGTGGTGCATCATGAGTTGTTGCCAATAGGTCGTACTGTTAATAAGGAATACTACAAGGAAGTTATGCAACGTTTGCGTGAAGTAATACGGCTCAAACGATTGGAATTGTTGAAAAAAAAATCATGGATTCTGCATCACGATAATGCATCAGCTCACACATCAATGCTTGTTCGTGATTTTTTGGCCAAAAGCAACACCCTAATCATGTCTCAACCACCTTATTCACCAGATTTGGCTTCCTGCAACTGTTCCTATTCCCAAAACTGAAGAGACCAATGAAAGGAAAGCGTTTTGCAAAAATTGATGAGATAAAGTCAGAATCGAAGAACGAGCTGATGGCCATACCGAAAAGCGCATTTCAGAAGTGCTTCGAGGATTGGAAGAAGCGCTGGCATAAGTGCATTATATCTGAATGGGATTACTTTGAAGGGGACAAAATGGATGATATTGATGAATAAACAAATACTTTTCAAAAAAAAATTAAAACTCACCTTTTCTTTTGAACAAACCTCGTAAATGTCGCCTAGTAAATTTAATTAATAACTATGTAGCTGCCTTTATATTCTTTTACACTTCTTTTCAACTTATATCATCAAAATTGATACAAAAAAAGTAGACGAAATATGATAATTAATATGTTAATAACCAATTATTTTCTAATTTATTTCAATGCTTATTTTGTTAACTATGTATTTGTGAAACTTGTTTCTAATATTTTTCTCAATAAAGATGATGAAACACGTTAATGAGACTTATATAAAACGTAAAAACTAATTTAACATATGTAGGTATGTTACTAATGTTATCAAATTTGTTGCTGTCTTTTATTTTGTAATGTTGTCATTTCTTGTATATTATAAGAATACTTTAAAATGTAATTAAAATAGTTCTGTATTTTTGTGTGAAGATAAACGCGTGTATTTTAGGTTTCTAGAATATTTATACACTGAAATATCAAAAATCTAATTAATAACCTGATTTTTATTACAAAGTGCTTTGTCATTTTTGTTAATTGATGGTTACACAATTAGAAACAAATTCATTTTTATTAGTACGATCAATAAAAATACTTATGAATAATCTTAAGTGTTACCTATTTTAAACACGCAAAGAGAATACATAAAATATTAAATCAATTAAGTGCAACAGAAGTTTACGGTGCTAATAAGACTTTCATAGAAAGGGAGCCTTTCTGTGGTATTACAGAAACAAACTTTAAAACGGTCACAAGAAAAGTAGGTTGCATATAACAAGGAAGATTGGAATACTCCCTGGGTCAGACATCGACAAAATAGTTTTCTAGGGAATCTACTGAAATCTGTTAGGATGATGGTTGGTCCACTAACAGAGTATAGTAAATTTAACAAGTATGCGAGTAATATGAAATTGATAGAAGAAACTATGTAAATTGTAATAGGCAGAAGAGCAAACCACGAGCTGTGTACTACGCCAATACAAGGAAGGATTTGATAAGAACATAATTTCTATTTCTTTATGCTTTATGGCGGTTTTCTTTATAAATTAATAAATAACTTTATTGATTCTTGTGCTGTTCCAGGTTGATATCCTCGTGCCTAGTTTTGACACTAGATCATCGGCAACCTTCTCAACACTATTACAATGTGCCGACCAAAGCTCAAAACAAAGTTTGGGTCTTTGATGATGAGGACACGCTCGTAGTTGTCAGAAAATCCCGATCTGTAAAGAAGAAAATGATAGCTGAACACGCCGTTTTGGACACACAGAAGACAGTCACCCGTAAGTGGTATACTGAACAGTGCCTGCCTAAAGTCATTGGATCTATGAAGAACCTGCGGCCAAAGTCAAGAATGGACACATGGTTTCTCCATCACGATAATGCTCCAGCTCACCGCGACAAAGCCTGCACCAAATATTTGACCACGACAGGATCGAAACTTCTCGAGCACCCTCCCTACAGTCCAGATCTTGCTCCCTGCGACTTAGCACTGTTCCCGCATGTGAAAATTAAGCTAAAAGGGGGTCGGTTTTCCAGTTATGAGGACTCAACAGCTAAGGCAAGAATCAATGTTCTCTAGGAGGCTCAATTGATACATATGTCCAGAAATGCCAATGTATTATACGAGGATCCCTTTCGTTAATTTGAATCTATTATTGCTCGTTCAGTTTTTTTTTTTTTGTATGACTTGGATTACATTACTATAAGTGTATATATTTTTTTTGTTAATTGAATTCTTATTTTTGTTTGTAGTACAGTAATTGCATCTACTTTTGTTTCAATTTTAATTTTATTTTTAAGTGCATTATGTCCTGTAAATGGTCTATGTAACCTGGGCATTAAAGATTCTTATCATTATTATTTACATAGAAAGGTTGCTCTCGGAACTACTAGGTCTAATTAAATAAATAAAGTAAGAGAATATACTCTAACGAGGCAGGAAGACTGCAATAGATCTGGAAATGTACTGGAATAGATTCTATGCTCGTGTTTAAAACGCGAGAAAAATAAATAAATATACAAACTTAATATACAAAAAAATTGATTTGATTTACTTTTTGAATCATAGCAATTGTAAAACTCTAATAAATTAGAAAAGATAATAAATGCTGAACATACTTCAATGCTGGAAAGTAAAATGTTATGCTATTCCTCTCTTAATAGTGGTGTAGCAGGTTAGAGGCAGTAAGAATGACCTTACTTCAAGAGAATATTAGGACTAATGTACTGAGACAGCAAAAATTAGCTGGAGAAATATTTAATAAAAAAATAGAAAAGAATAATTTTCAACGTGTCTTTTGTTTATTTTAGAAAATGATTTGAGACACTTAGCAAAGTCTGCGAAAAAATTTTTGTCGAATAATTAGATTCGGAAGTGATATGAAGAAAAGTAGAATAGTGTTATACTTTATAATACAGTCATTTCTAATGGGAATAACTTTGCTGTTAACATCGATAGATCGATGGAAGAGAACTACAAATATTTTACAAATAGAAAATATTGATTAAACCAATTTTCTATATTTTTTAAAACGATTAAAATAGCTTTGATATACGAATATATTACCAAAATATTTTTCAATTTTTAAAAAACCTACGAGTAATATGAAAAATTAATATAACAAAACGTTTCTATACATTAACCCTCCACTACCGTTCAAGTTATATCACACAGCGATGTTCTTAACAGCGGACAGTTTCGTGGTATTGGCTTCATACGATTTTAATCTATTAATAAATTGTTTTCTGATTTATTTTTATGGTTTTTGTTCGATTTGTAAATATAGACTTAAAAATTAACAAATATTACATTTTACAAAGTATATGATATATTCAATTTAGTTTTAAACGATTATATTTGGTTTATAGAAGCTGCTTGCATATTGCATAAAACATAAAATACGCAAAATACGTCTACAATAATGGTAATTTTGATAGAGCCTGTGGTTGATTCACTTGAACACAGAAGGTTGATATATAACCCATTGCTACATTAATTTTCGTATTCTGTATACGTATTTCGACAACTAAGTTGTCATCATCAGCAGATAATTAAAAAGTGTCGCACCTGGAAAACTAAAAGTGTGCATTTTGGTTCTCAACTGTACGGATCGTGTACGGAGTTTGTTTTCGTACGGGTATTTTTCGCCGTAGTTTTCCAGGTGCGACACTTTTTAATTATCTGCTGATGGTGACAACTTAACTGTCGAAATACGTATACGGAGTACGAAAATTGATGTGGCAAGGGGTTATATATCAACCTTCAGTGTTCAAGTCTACAATAATGACAATTACATAAAATATAATTATCAATTTTTAATCAAATCGAAAAGCTTTTGTACAGTCGAATGTACGAAACAACTTAACTAATTCAGCATAATTCATTAAATAAAATGATATATTATTATAACGAGGTAATTATATGTAATAAAATTTCATATTTACTCTTACACTCAACTACTATGCATGTGTATATTATACAGGAAGTATGTAAACACGTATGTATAGTCAAATATATATATGTATGTATATATTTACACACATTTTATCCTTGATATGAAACTAATTAAAAGAACCATGAAGAAAGTCATTTAATACAAGCCATGTTTTCTTTGTTTTTACCATTGTAATTTACCTAAATGAATTGGATATTTGCCAGTCAGTAATGCTGCTCTTGAAGGCGTACACAGAGCTTGGGTGTAATGACTATTTAATATGACACCACTGTAGGCCAGGGCATCGATATTGGGTGTTGGTATTTCATTGGAACCGTGAAAACCCACATCATTCCATCCCTGTAAAGATACAAAATAGCAATGTTATTGTTGCAGCTATTGAACTATAATTCAAGTTAGTAACGACATTTAAATATTACCTTGGAAATAAAGAAAAACACAAATTACTTTTTGAAAATATCTTTTGACAAAATATTGATGCGCTTTAACATTATTACTGCTAAATAGTGCACTACTATATAAAGTTACTAAGGTAGGTTCTTATAGGTACTAATTATTGGTTGTAGAGGGGTATAGATAGAATTTTATATGTATTTTGGAGGCTGGTTCTCTAAGGACAATAATCCTGTCAGTTCATCCCTAGGTATTGAGGAAGTATTGATGATTTGGGGTTAACATTGTTATTGCAATCTATTTATTAACACAGTTATGTTGCCTTTGTCAGCCCACGATTGATTCAATCAGGTTCTCGGTTTATCGTATATCCTTCAGAGCTTATTTTTTGTGCTTTGTAATGTTCCTCGTCGACGACTTGGTTCCTAATAGAATCCGACAAGTCTCATGCCCGATTTTATATGCAACCTTAATTGGTAGGTTATGGATAACACAATTATGTGTTATCTGCAATCTGTAAACTGTGAATAGTAACACGTGGCAGTTAACATTACGTTGAGAAAAATGTGGATAGCGACGAAGTCACGCGACTAGGACAGACGCAATTCTCCGTAATGACCCGGATATGGACAAGCAAAGAGAAACGACAATGAAATATGTATATAATAAGGAATGAAAGAAGAAGCTGACTGGATGATCGCCGAAACGTCGAAAATAAATGGAAAGCATCAGCAATGTTCGGCAACTTAAGTAGATTTTCAGCTGTGCCAAAAAAGTTAGTTATTTTGGTGGCACTGTTGTAGGTTACATAGTTTCTAAAAATGTAAATCGGTATTCTTTGTCAAGCATCGAAAGAACTAATTAACAAATGGTTCAGATGAATCAGATGATTATAAACACAGGGTGGTAACTTACTCCAAGTGCAATAACCGTATTATGTTTGATTATTCAGTTGACCAAACTTTCTTGACTAGACAAGTTGAGGTAAAAGATTTAGGTGTTATTTTCGACCCACACTTAAGTTTTGCGAAACATATCCACTTCATATGTAATTCTGCTTCTCGTTCTTTGAGTTTTATCATTCGTTCGTGCCGACGATTCGTTAACCCCTTTACCCTCCGACTATTATTTTACACATTCGTTCGCTCCAAACTTACATATGCTGCCATTGTTTGGTACACACACTATGTATATTTACATCTACAGCTTGAGAGAGTCCAGAAGATGTTTTTAAAATATCTGGCATTCAAAGTGAGTGGCATGTATCCTCCTCGTGGTGTTGACTTCATCAGTTGCTTTGTGATTTTAAGTTTCAGTCACTTGCAAAGAGGCGTGAGGTTCTTAATAAAACTTATTACTAATACTATTTATGCCTCATCGCTTTTGTCGCAGGTAAATTTTGGTGTGCCTCGTGGATTGAGTAGATCTAATGACATAGAGCCAAAGCAAATGTGTTGTACAAAGCTCCTCTGGCGCATATGAGTAGGAATGCCAATGCTTTGTTTGAGAATCCTTTCCGATAGTCTCAGTGATGGTGATTGATTCTTGTGCGGTCCCGATGTTATATATTTTGATTTCTTTTTGTGATTGTTTAGAATTAGTTGTAGATTTTTTTTCCTTATATAGATTACTTAGTTATATATTGACTAGTTATTATTTGTATTTTTTCAATGTATTTTTATTTATTTTTGTCCTGTAATTGGTCTTTGACTGTTGGACAAATAAAGATTATTATTATTATTAAAACAGTATTGGGAGAATTATGCTGCAGATTATTCGAGATGATATGGAAATATTATAAGAATAAAATGTAAACTGTACATAAATTCGTCTTCGTAAGCTTTTCACATCGAACTTAGTGCGATGGTTTTAAATCTGCAGGTGCATCTTCTCTAGATTGAAAATATCTGCATTCTTTTCATCTTAAGTAGGAATTGTATATACTCTAACATTGAGAATTACCGTCTTAACATATTTATATTTATTCTATCTAATCTGCATCATATTCGAAAACTAAAAAATAATCTTTCGTATTTAATTATAATATAAAAAAATATATATACTGGACTTTGACCAACAACCTTGTACTTTCTTAAATATCGTAATTGCATATTTTGCTCAGAAATCTCTTCGATCTCCTACATGGATAGAGAAATTAGCATTTTTTCACCGAGTTATTAACATATTTGTTAAAACTTTGTCACGATATTCAGTTACTTTGATCTTTGAAATTAAGTTCGTAATCGCTAAAAATCTATTTATAGATTTATTCAAAATGAAATTCATTCATTTTAATGTTGTAATAATAGTATAGTAATTATGTTAGTTTATGATTAAATGAAAGTAGTAAACTTTAATGAATCTATAAATACCTCGATTTCTAGAAATCAAGCGTCCATTGCATTTGAACATCTAATGATCGAAGAGTTTCTAGTAAAATTTACATTTGTGTGAAATACAGGGGAATTTTATTGTTTTTACAGAACCATAGGAGTGCTGCGGCGTAATCTTAATACCTACGTCAAAATGGAACTAATTAAGTAAGTAATTTAGATGCGGGGTTTTACAAACTCAAGACATAAAAATTAATTTTAAATACGGAGTATGCAGAAATTGGAACGTGAAATTGATGATATTACTGACAATAGGTAGCTCGTCATTTTCTTGAAAAACTATATATTCTAAGAAATCGATTATCTCTTTACTGTATTGTTTCACCGATCACATGTGGTTGAAGTATTCCTATATATAAATAACTTGCTATATGAACGTGGGTCTAATTGAAATAAATCACGAAAAATCAAAAATATAAAAGGAATTGGATGAAATTGTATAGTGTTTCAGTTAAGGTAAGGTAATTTTTGTATACGTTTTGGCTTTCAGCGGTACGGATTGTGTGCGGAATTTGTTTTCGTACGGGTATTTTTACCGTAGTTTTTCAGGTGCGACACTGTTTAATTATCTGCTGATGATGACAACTTAGTTGTCGAAATACGTATACAGAATGCGAAAATTAATGTCGCAAGGGGTTATATATCAACCTTCAGTGATCTAGTGTTTCAGTGTTGTTTTGCTATTTCAGTAAAATGAAAATGATTACAAATATTTTGTATTTGCTGTACTTATCATGATACATACGTATAGCAATTATGTGTGGGAATAATATCACTTACTTGACATGTTAATACTTCAACAACTTTAACGTTTTTTCAAAATTATTTAGAAAAGATACTGTCAATCATAAATTCTATTTGAAAAACCGACCCAAACTCGCCGGCAGTAATCTGGGCGCAAAAATATCTACTTCACTTACGTACGCAAAATAATCGTTTATATATAGGATAGGTAAATTGAATAGACTAATAACCTGCTTAGGATATACAAATTTAGTTTCGGATATTATTACTTATATTGCCGTATTTTCTAACAGTTCGATTAATTGCAGTTTATTTGGCATTAAAATATTTAAAGATTTTGTCGCTATTCGTATAATACTCTGGCACAGAGTTTGCGCCTAAAATACTTATGAAATTATTGATAGTTTCTAAGACTCCGTCTCAAATATAGCTGTTCAAATAATTTCTTAATGATTTCGCATCCGATTTACCTCTATCCTTTAAATTTAACCTCATTTCTTGAAAGCATCGTGATATTTATATATTTTTTAATGACCATCCCTGGTTAACGACATTTGCAGGCAATTAATTCCACTAATTTTTTCAAGTATTTCTAATTTTTTTCTCAAACTTTGTTTGTCCAAATATTACCAACTCTAGTAATACCAAATGTTAATATTTTCCACACTGGTGGAGGAAATCAAAGAATTTAGACGAACAAATTACATATTAGTAATCAGATTAATGAAATTTGTTTGAATATCTAATCGTGCAAGCACTTCTGAGCAAGCGCTTCTCAGCAAACACACTGAACGTGAACTAGATAGATTACTGTAGGTGACGACATAACATATTTCACTACGGTCTTTATAGATTAATCATTGTATTCATGTCGCTCTGGATTCTCTTAGTTTCTTTACATATGTCTGTTGAAGTTGGCTTTGACTACGGCTCTTTTGAACTCTACATAATTTTGATCTTGTTTCACCAGCTTTTTCATTTTAGCCTTTGAAATTCCAGATTATTTAGTTGATCGGATCTCTCCGTTAGATATCAGATTCACTCGCTCTACAGTGTTGACTCTTATAGTATTATGTATCTTTATCTACATAGACAATTCTGGTTCATTCTAGACTTCCTGGTTTGTTTTTCCTATAACGGATTCTTGCTCCTTATTCCGTACCTTTTCCGTTCTGGTTCCATGAGTAGAAAAAGAAATATCATTTCGCTCTGCCAGAGCGTGCGAAAACAAGAAGGTTGCTACCGCAACTCTCAACATATTTTCTTACATCTTAGTTTAGATTTAGCTCTGACTTTTCGAGAGGATTAGTTCCTGTACTCGCAGCTGCGAACCTCTGAGTAGAACTCGAGCCAGAGGTAAAATTTTCATTGAAATTGTATATTAAATTACACAACACGAACACCTAAGTAGAACCCGAACTAGAGGTAAAATTTTTATTGAAATTTTATATTAAATTATGTAATTTCTTATTTCTTTAGAATCTGGGAATAATTATTTCACGAGCATTGACATTCTCTTAATCCATTATTAATAATTTTCGCACAAATATAAATTCTACCTGTTTATGATTATTATATTTGGGGAATAATAAACTGTATTGATACAATGAGCCGCTGCTTATTAGAATCGTAAATATTTAAAATACCAGTTCCCGTTTCAACATCAATTATAAGTGTGTTTTTTTCATAATATGCAAATTTTTATTTACGTTTCAATTAAGATTAAGATACATAAAAGTAAAAATCAAAATTCCATACTACGTTGTCATTCGAACTATTCTCATACGAAACTAATAATGAACGAAATTCGGAAGACCAAAAGAAAAGGTCTTTAAAAATGCCATTTATATAAATGCATTTATAACTGGGGCAACACAATGCAGTTTATGTACATATATTACATGTATAGATGTGTGTACGTATACATGCATATATATGTATATATACATTGACATTGAAAGTAATTCAAGGTTTCGTCTCACATTATAATTTCCCTTTCATTTGACTGAAACAAGGCGTTTGGGTTGCAACAACAAACGTTTATCTCATTTTTATATCAGTTTATTGCAACTTATTAACCAGATAACGATCTTGTTCACAATTAATAGGACGTTATATAACGCCCAACTTTCTTCTGACGATTACATGCTTTCATCTCCGGTTTGCCTAATATTTCTTTAAAATAATATGTAAATATTTTCCAGGTTGTATAAGAATGTCACGTAAGTATCGTGTTTCATAAAAACTTTTACTTCTAAAGAGGAGTAACGAGTCCATATATTAGGAGTAGAATTTTGGTTGTGCTGTTCTGATATGTCCGATTTTATAAATTAATTTAGTATATGTGCATTAATCGATTTATTATTTATTTACTCCTTTTTCTATGTAGTACAGAGGACGTATACTGCAACCGATGCTGTTTATGAGTTGTAGGCAGCATAATGAAGAACGTAGTGGACAATAAAATAGGTATCAACTAAAAAGTGGTCAATAAACTTGAAGTCCTTGAATTTCCAGATGGTATATGTTTCAAAGCATTAAATAGACATATAGAACACGTCGAAATTAGCGAAAGTGATCAAGAACACAGGGTTACATATAAATTGAAAAGTAAAACAAAGGAAGTAAATAGGAGTTAGTTACAATTCCAGTATTAAGGAGGTAGAATAATTTTGTTATACAAAAACCATTGTTAGCACTAGGACAGACTTCGAATGTAGGCTTAGCACAAAGATCTTCCAATATGTTGGAATGCTTATTGTTGCGAAATATTAGTACACAAATCATGAAGGTAATTTTGATGGAGCATGTGGTTGATTAACTTGATCACTGAAGGTTGATATATAACCCCTTGCCATATTAATTTTCGTACTCTGTATACGTATTTCGACAACTAAGTTGTCATCATAAGCAGTATATTTTGGTTCTCAACGGGTATTTTTCGCCGTAGTTTTCCAGGTGCGACACTGCTGATGATGATAACTTAGTTGTCGAAATATGTATACAGAGTACGAAAATTGATGTGGCAAGGGGTTATATATCAACCTTCAGTGATCAAATACATAAATCATGTTACCTATACTCATAACAAATGCAAAAAGTGTACTGTAGTATGACTCTGGAACTTGGAAAGAAGGAAAAACGTGCTTAAAATACTTAAAAGCCTTTCCAGTATTCAACGGCAATGTGTAGAATATTTTGGCAGAATAAAATTACGAACAAGAACTTATTGGGTATTAATAGTTGTTGCAACATATCAATATTTAAATCAAGATACGTGTATTCATAACTAATGCAGAAAGTATACTGTAATATAACGCTGAAACTTCGACAGAATCAAAAAACTATTTAAAATAGCTAATACGAAGTGAACTGAAGCAGTTTGGAATAACACAGAATGAAGCCAAGAAGTTATCCAGGAGCAGAAATTAACGGAGAGCATTAATAAACAAAATTTCTGGAAACAAAGACAGAGAAGGACTAACTTTCATGATGTTGTTTAAAGATATTTATATACCAATTATGGTTGTTTTACTTCATATGAGAATTTTAAGATTATAATACTATAAGTAACGTAAATATGTCAAAATAAAATAGTATTTCTCTATCTTTTAAACAATAAGATAAGATGAATGACATATCAATAATTATATTAAACCTTAATGAAGTTTTCTGTATTAATCTTTTTTCAAAACATTTACTGCCTGTTACAATCTCTATAGAAATGCTTTTCATCTATATGCAATGATCTTCGTCTTCAATAGCATATCATTAGAGCAAACCACGTTTATTGTTACTTATTGAATTCAATTCTAAAACGTATGTCTTTTTATGATGACGAATTATATAAAATATGTAATACAGAAGTTAGGAATTCTTTTATATGTGTTGATTATTCAGGAGGAATTATAGAATTTTAACCTTGAAATACTTCGTGCAGAGGCAATGTTGTTATTTAAACTGCACAACTTAGTATAAAGGCTTAAAGACTTATTAGTGTTAGTAATTAGAACTGGTGATGCAATATAGTAATTTTGAAAATTATGTTAATCACATCAGTAGATGGAAAGTGTTGATCATTGTCGTTGAAAAAAACCGAAGTATACTATGAGATTACAACAAATGTAATTTGCTAAAACAATTTTAAAATTGCAAAAGTATTATTAGTTATAATTCGAAATCACGGCAATATATGTATATCTGTTACAGTGAATAGATTAGTGAAATACTTTTATATATTTCGAATATCTTAATAATGTTAAATTAAGATAATAAATACAAATTTACTGGTTGGGCTAGTTTATATTATTTATAATACTTACCATGTCATCTGCAACAATTACAACAATATGTGGCTTGGTACTTTTAAGTAAACCAATTCGGAATAATTCGCACAAACACAAAAATTTAAGCAACAACATTTTACAACTATTTAAATGCAAGCACAATTAAATAAATGAAAATTATTGTTGTAATTCGGAGTAAAACGGAGTACAATGAATCTGAATAAAATAGTGCCTACCTGGTCACTCTATGTTCAGATTCAATTTTGAAATTAAATGTTGCAGAAAATTATTTATACACTTGTAAAAGCTTCAAGTGGGGAGGGTAAGGAATCGGTGTCGGTATACTACCGTGGAAGCTGTCTGCGTCATTGGAATCACCGAACGTCACACAATATGCGGGGATTCGGATATTATTTATTTCCTTTCGACGGTAGTGGGTCAGAGATAATTTTCATATTTGATCAAATATAATTGCTGGATTTCACTTATTTTGCATACAAGAAATACTTTATTTTATTAACTATTTTTAATTTGCTACCAAATTACTATAGTTTTGGAAGTAGCCTTGAATTTTTTTTTTGTTTGTGTTTGCATTAATTAAAGTGTCGTTATTGTTGCACTGTTTCTTATTTTTTCTTACTTAAAGTAGTGTATATAAATGCTTGCATAACAAAACGATTACACACTTAGCCTGTGAATAAATTAAAATTTTCCGTTAATTTTCCTAATTATATTATATTACTATGATTAAATATTGATTGACATCAAGTGAACCGTAGTAGTTATTTAACACACAAACAAAAAGGAATTTACTGCTACATCTAACGCAAAATTACGCAATATTAAAATAAAAATTTTATAAAACTGCGAACATGTAAAAATGATACGTTTAATTTTACAATGAAATTTTCTAATTTTAAACGCTTTTTACATCGTGTATATAATGCAGAAATTTATGAAAAAATTCATGCGTCACCCTTGGACCTCGAAGAACCGTGAACTTGAGTCTCTCAATATGCCATTATTTGTATTATGGCATTTATTGTTATTATGCACTGCTATATAATAAATAAATACGTGTAAAACATCGTATATAACCAAATAACATATTATTAGACCTGTCTTTAATATTAATTTATTTAACGTATACGTACATATGTATACCTACAAAAAATTGAATACATATCCTACATTTAGGTATATAAACATGAACTAACCTTTTTTTACATAAAGATGGATATACACGAGCGTACGTGTGTAGCATCATCATTGGTTCCAATGTAGTTTCACTAAAAGATGTAATCGTGATGACAAAGTACATGAACATATAAAAACGGTGCTGTTAGATTCTCTGCTTTGATGACACATATTAAAACATTTATATATATTAATTCTTATTTTTCCATTTGCAATTTCTGATTGTATACGATTTTCAAATGTTTTTTGGATATGTGGCGTTTATCTTTGGAACGTTTGTCTAGTTTCTACGTTTTTACATATTTTTGCTAAAATATGTGAATTAGTTCTTTGTTGCGCACAAGAAAGTGTATATTGCATGTATGTACATAAAAATATATGGTCGAAAAGAAATATTTGATATGGTACCAGTCGTGCTTTGTTGTCGATGTGTCGTTTAGTACTAAAATTCTTTCCTATACCTCTAAAATATGTAAATATACATATTGGGTCTGGGAAAAAGTTCGTGGCGTTTTTCCCGATAGATGGCATTGGTTGCCGATAACTAAAGAACAACAAGTCACAGCGACACCACCGAGGGCTCGTTTTTTAGATGACCCTCCGAACGTTAGTTTGAGCGTAGAAACATTGTAATCAGTGCAGTGGTTGGAAAGTTATTCGCACTTGAAAATGGAGAAGAATAATGAGAAATTTCGCTATATTCTGCAATATTATTATGATAAGGGGAAGAACGCTGCGCAGGCTTGTGATAAAATTTGTGCTGTGTACGGTGAAGGTACTTTATCGAAATCTGTTGCGCGGAAATGGTTCGCTCGCTTTCGTTCTGGAAATTTCAATGTGAAAGATGAGTCACGCTCCGGTCGTCCAATCACTGAAAAATCTGATGAAATTCTTGAAAAAGTCCAACAAGATAAGCATATCAGCAGTGTCGATATTGGCATGGAGCTAGGCATTGACCACAAAACTGTTTTGAACCATTTACACAAAGCTGGTTACAAAAAAAAGCTTGACGTATGGGTTCCTCATGAGTTGAGCGTGAAAAACATGATTGACCGAATTAACATCTGCGATGCGCTGCTGAAACGGAATGAAATCGAGCCGTTTCTGAAACGTTTAATAACTGGAGATGAAAAATGGATTACGTACGATAATCGGAAGCGTAAAAGATCGTGGATAAAGGATGGTGAGCCGTCACAAGCGTTCGCTAAGCCAACATTGACGCCAAAAAAAGTGATGCTGTGTGTATGGTGGGACTGGAGGGGAATCGTCCACTACGAGCTACTTCCAACTGGTCAGACGATTGATTCTCAACTCTACTGTGCACAACTAGAGAGATTACGCCAGGCGATTGAAAGAAAACGGCCCGAATTGATTAATAGGAAAGGTGTTGTCTTCCATCATGACAACGCCCGACCACACACTTCTTTGATGACCCGTCAAAAATTGAGAGAGTTTGGTTGGGAAGTTTTGATGCACCCACCTTACAGTCCGGATATAGCACCCTCTGACTATCATCTGTTTCGATCTCTGCAGAACTCTCTCAATGGAATTAAGTTGGTTTCAAAAGAAGCCTGTGAAAACTACTTGATTCAGTTTTTCGACCAGAAACCACAGAAGTTTTTCACCGATGGGATCATGGATCTACCAAAAAAATGGCGAAACATTGTCGATAATAATGGAGCATATTCGGTTTAAATGAATTCGTCCACGCGCCATGCGGGGACCAGTTGAATTTTACTGAAAAAACGCCACGAACTTTTTCCCAGACCCAATATATCGCACGACGAACGACGTACTCAGTTGGCTTCATATTTTACATCTCGGCAGTTTGTTAGCCATTTTTGTACTTGTACAATAAAATGCAACCCTTTTCGTTTTAACATCATGGATAAACTAAACTATTTGGTGTAGAAATTCTCCCACTAGCCATCATGCAATTATTACCATTCTGTGATTCACCAACTTCTGTTTTCGATATACGAGGGTAGCTGTTAACAGTTTTATTATCCGGTCGCTATTTCTATTGTTGATAGTAACTTGAAAATTTTATGTCAGCGAAGAAATGGAATTAACTCGCAAACATTTTCGTGCAATTATTTTTCATAACTTTCGACGTGGATTATCTCAACAAGAATGCATCAATGAGCTGAATTCTTTATATATATTATATTATTATATCGAAAACTACAGTATATCGTTGGTATAGTAAATTCAAACTGGGACGGCGTCCTTTGGACGACGAATTTCGTGAAGGTCATCCCACAAATGTTGTTGTGTCGGAAAACATTAATGCAGTGCCTGAATTGATAATGCAAGACCGTCATGTGACATGCCGTGAGATCGAAGCATCTCTAGGTATTAGTAACACCAGCGTGCATAAGATCCTGCATGAACATTTAGCCGTTAAGAAGCTATGTTTACGTTGGGTACTACATAATTTGACAACTGCTCAAAAAAGGGCTCGTGTCGATTGGTTCTAAGAAATGCACAAAAAATACAATGGCGGTGCTTCAAACAGCATTTATAAAGTCGTCACAGGTGATGAATCTTGGATCTATACATATGAGCCCGATAATAGACAGCAGTCGACTATGTGGGTATTCTAAGATGAGTCAAAACCAACAAAAGTTGTTCGCGCTCAAAGCACATCAATATAAATGGCCGTCTGTTGTTTGGAAAAACCGGTCACGTTGCAACCGTGCCTTTATAGAGTTGTAGAACGGTCAATTCCAAATGATACACAACTATTTGCTTGCCGAAAGTTTTTGAAGAAACAAGAAAAACAGACCGAAGACGACAGATCATTCTCCACTATGACAATGCGAGCTCTCACAGGTCGGTTCAAACAATTGCGTATTGAACCCGGCAAAACATTGAATTAATGAGCCAATGCAAAAGTGCATTGATTTTCAAGGAGATTATTTAGAAAAGCAATAAAACTATTTTCGGTAATAAAATTTTTTCGTTTGCTATTTCCGAAATATATAAGGGCTACCCTCGTATATTTTTTATGTAAGATATTTACGTAAGTAATGCAACAAATTATTTAACGTTCCAATTCACTTTGTATTAAATATTATAAGCATTACAATAAATGTACAAATGTTTATTATATTAATATGTAATATATGTTCTATACTAGCACAAAAACATCTCAAACCTAAAATTATGTGTTATTTTTATTATTCAGTTACATTAGAAAAATTATATGTTCATATTAAATATTGTAACGAACCGCACCTGCAAATGAGAGAAAGTGCCCATGTCTAATTATGCTACCATGTTCTTAAATCGACAATTTATTCTAATGACCGTGACACTGTGATATTTTTAAAACAACTCGAAAACATATTTGTACAAAAAAATTATTTTATAACATTACATAATGTCGTATATATTAGAAAATATACTTGCAAGTCCACGCAGAGTTTTATTTGAGCATAATTGGTATGTTAAGTGTTTTAGGGCTTTGTTATCTCACTTCGTCATAAAACGGAATAACTGTTAATTTCCCCGAAAGATTAAAATAACCTGAAGGAATATCGACCTCGGCGGCAAAGGTTGACTCACCGCACTTTAATGATCGATCGCTAATTAAAATCGGTTTATTCAATAATATAGATATAATTAAAAGCAATTACTAGTGCGGAATGTTAATAATAACTTTTTCTATTTACACAGGGTAACAAACTAAGCTTCACCTCAGAGGCTGAAGAGTAATTGTCGATCTTCTGTGTCACTTTGAATTGGTGAAGTAATATTTGCATATTTAATTATTAATTAAAACTTTATTTATGGTTATGTTAAATAGATTTAAGTACATATTTGCGTTTTGTAGTCCATAGCTTCCCGGGACGTAAAAAGTATTTAAACACTTGTTACTTATTTTCCATATACTGTGAATCTCATTCTCAATGTCTAATGAACAATATTAGTTGGGAAAATTTTGCCAATAGTTGGCCAACTTACTTATAGCTTCCCGTAAAAAGACTTGAAGGTCTATTAGGTTGAATATGATGAATTGTTAGAACTTATGTAGTGCGTACTGGTCGCCAGCAGGTACTTTTCTTATTGGATTGAGTTACACTGGGGCTGAAAAAGTTGAACACATCATTAAATCTACGGATTTCTTTTTAAAATGTGTGTTACCAGTGCATATATCTACATTCATATCCACATATTATCATTCAGGGTAATATGCAACTACTAATTTATTCCATTTAGGCATACTATTTGTACTCTCAGCTCTTGAACGTGTACATCATTCTAGTCAAATGAAATGACTCGTTACAATTTCTATTTTTTTAAGTACTTCGAGAATTTTCGATATAAGAATCTCCTAATATCGGCATGTAATAGTCCGCCAATGTAAGACATAATTAACAAAAACAATCTTTTCAAAGGCCTAAAAAATTGTTCCTCACGACCTTGCCAACGGAAGAAGTTAAACAAAACGTTTAATATAAGATTCTTATCATAATAGCCTATGATAGTCTGTCCATCTAACAAGTAATCAATAAACGTTTTTTCAAAATCCTTAAAAACATTGCTCCATGATCTTACAAACGAAAAAAGTGTCCCAGACGTTTCGTTAAGGACTAACTAATATGCTATCATACTTGGTATTTTTGATCTTAAATCAAAGGGATTTAGGGATCATCCAAAGTTACAAATTTTTTCCAAAAATTTCTTCAAATCCGTCAGCTAACACCCTAAAAATTAAAGAAGCAGTAAATGTTGACTTAAATCCTACTTAAGCAAAATCTTTTCAATACTACTTACTGAAAAGTCATGTGCTTCTGCTAGAAATAAACTTCGTTAATTCAATGTGTATTCACAAAACTTTCTTCTGGATTTAAAATACCAAAACACTTCTAATTACAGCTTTCACTTCAATTTTATTTATTTTTAACATTATATGATCGAAAATACTGATTTTGTACCGTCATTGAAAAGTGGCAATCCTTAAAGCTCAGCATTTTATTATAAATCAATAACTGTTCTATATATTACGGCACAGTTACATGAGATGATTTATTTCAACATTAATAGTATATGTTTAGGAATTCTAGTAAAAAATGAGTGTCTGCATCGGGTGTTCAATGTCATAATTCAAGGTGGAAAGGTATTTTTATTATGGAATGTTTATGTTCTGTGAATATATGAAAATTATTAGATTATTAGTGTACAAGAATAGAACTCTATAATAGCAGAAATATATAATAACGTCTCGATAATTTAAAATTGTAAGAAACTTAATATTGTAAATTATATGTGTCTATTGTTATGGGATATCCCATGCATCATACACTCCCAAATGCAAGTCCTGCCTACATTGAAACACTCCTATAGAATTCCAATTTAATTGGTTACATGTTTTCTTTATGTTTCAATTTATCCAATTTTTAATTAACATTACATTTAGGACCTTTTAACTTCCCAATCAAAAAAATGAATACTATATTCATCTAGATCACATAGCGTATACTTTTCATAATAAATTCTATGGAAATATTATTTTCAGCAACATTATACTTTGCCCAGCAGCTAAATGCACGGGCTTATTATCTAGTAGACGTTACTAATAACTTAGTATGTATGTACATATCCTAAAAATACATCCCTACTCTTTTCTATTGCCTGTGTCCAGAATAATCTATTTTCATAACTTTATCCACTTGTTTATAGGTTTGTATTTTTGATTATTTTACTTCTTTTCGGATATTCTTAATTACGCTTACTTGTATGTATCTAAGAGACTGTTATCATTATTATTGCATATTCTTAAAAATTTAGTGTTGTAGAAACTTAAGATTCAAGAGAATTTTAACAATAAATAATCTTATGGTTGTAGGTGGTGTTGTAAATGTTTTCCAGTCGTTATGTCTGCATTTATTATTATGTTGGGTTTTCCTTAGCAATAACTAGTATGCTAATATATTTCGATTAATTATCCCTTCAATCAGAGAGTATTTTCCAATCCACCGAGAATCCTTCATTTATATAGATTTTATTGTTCTTTTCTGGAATTTAATTTGACCGAATGTACCTTTATGGAATTCCCTGGTATAAATGTGAGGTAAACTAACGATAATGAAAGTAATAAGAGCCAGTTATCCTGAGCCGTAGATGTGCAAACGTGTATTTTATAATATTCGCAACCATTCGAGTTCTTAATATGTTAAACATAAACACAGAAGTATAAAATGAATCTGTTATAAATATAAGTACATACACATATAAGAAGTCGACACTTTCTCACACACTGAAGATCCTAAAGGTCAGAGCTGTGAATTCTTGATGAATATTGACATTTTCTAAATTACTTTCCCTATTTCGTTTGTACGTTATTGCAATTTTTCCACTTTTCTGGCGTTACGATATATTGGCAATCGCCAATATGATCGTTATCGCAACGATCATATTTTTTCAATCGCCTGTAAATTAACTGGATCGGATTAAACATAGAGTATTATGACGGTAAACGTAGAACAGTGTGACTTCTAATAATTGACTTTTTGTGTAACTATCTTCATAATAAATATCATTCTTTTGTAAAAACTCCAAAATTTCAGTCTTCGTACTGTTAGGATTTGGTAGCTTCTTCACCTGACCTGAATGGTATGAAACGTAATAACATTATACTTCTTTACATTTATCTGCAGTTTATTATCATTACACCTTAGTTCTATTTCATTCATTTGATTTCGAAGTTGTTTGCAGCTACTGAACCATTCAACGGTTTATTTTTAAAATTTTAAGTTTTTCGGCAAGAGCACAGCGATAGCAGTCAATTGAATTAAATAGATTATTAAAGAATGACAAGAACCGTATAAAGCACAGATTCGATCCTTGGAGTATTCTGGAATATATGTAGAATACGAGGGACAAAAATCCATTATATGTAAAATACTGTGGTCTGATTGCAAGAGATATGAACGAATAAATTTCAATAATGATTCACAGAATCTAAAGGCCTTCAACTTATTCATCATTACATGATTATTTGTTCTGTCAAAAGCTTTGGATATGTCCGGAATCTAAAGGTATTCAGCTTATTCATTAAAACATGATTTGTTCTGTCAAAAGCTTTGGATATGTCCGTATAAAACACGTCCAGTTCTTTATCACCTAGTACCTTTGTAGTAAATTGGGGAAAGTAAGCCAAATTGAACATTATATTGGGTTGGCAACTAAGTACTTTCGGTTTCTACTGATAGAGAGCTTTGCTTTATTTTTTGTATAACGTATGTTAGTGCTGTACTTTACCGTTTGTCGCGTGATACTAGTCACATTGACGTAACTTCAGAAGCAAGTAGTGCGTGATTTTTATTAAAGCTATTAGTTGTGGGTTAATTTTAAATGGAGTGCAGAAACGAACATTTTCGACATATTTTACTATTTTATTTCCGTAAAGGAAAGAAAGCTGCTGCGGCTCACAAAAAGATATGTGAAGTTTATGGTGCTAATTGCTTAACATAGCGCACATGTCAGAATTGGTATAAAAAATTCCGTTCTGGAGATTTTTCCCTCAAAGATGAGCAACGTTCTGGTCGGCCTATTAAAGTTGATGATGACCAAATCAAAGTCATAATTGAAGAGGATCGTCATATAACTGTTCGAGAGGTTGCGGAGAGGTTACATGTATCGCACACAACAATTGAAAAACATTTAAAATGTCTTGGGCTAGTTAAGAAGCTTGATATTTGGGTACCTCACGAATTGAAAGAAATTCATTTAATACAAAGAATCAACTTCTGCGATATGCACCTTAGACGAAATGAAACTGACCCTTTCTTAAAAAGAATCATCACTGGCGATGAAAAATGGGTCCTGTACTGTAACATAGTTCGAAACCGATCATGGAGCAAACACGATAAACCAGCTCAAACCACATCGAAAGCTGAATTGCATCCAAAAAAGATCATGCTGTCAGTGTGGTGGGATTACAAAGGTGGTGTGTTTTTTGAGCTGCTTCCAAGGAACCAAATGATCAATTCTGATGTTTACTGTCAACAATTAATAAAACTGGATGAAGCAATCAAAGAAAAACGGCCAGAATTGTCAAATCGGAAAGGTGTAGTTTTCCACCAAGATAATGCAAGGCCTCACACATCTTTGGCAACTCGTGGGAAACTATTGGAGCTTGGCTGGGAAGTGATGCCACATCCCCCATACAGCCCTGATCTAGCACCATCTGGATTACCATTTATTTCGAAGTACGCAGAATTCTTTGAATGGTAAAACTTTCATAAATGACGATGACCTTCACTCGCACCTGGTTCAGTTTTTTGCTGATAAGGACCAGAAATTTTTTGAGCGCGGAATAATGCAGCTGAAAGAAAGATGGCAAAAGGTCATTGAGCAAAATGGAAAATATATAATTGATTAAAAACTATTCTTTGTTTAAAAAAAAGTGTTTTATTTTATACTACAAAACCGAAAGTACTTAGTTGCCAACCCAATAGATTGCTTCTTCATAAAACTATACTGAAAAGGTGACATAATATTAATTCGCAGGATAAATACCTAAATATATGGTCATTTTAAATATCTTGGCAAAATTAGCGAAAATAGAAATCGGTCTATAATTTCTAATGTCAAAAGGTAGGACACTTAAGTATAGACAAACTTTCGAAGTTTACCACATTTTACCGATGTTTTTTTATGTTAGATTAAAGATTATAGTTAGGGGCGTATTCAAAGCAATTCCATACCGAAAATGTCTTTATACCCTGAAATCATTTTATTTCTGTTTTTTAATGGTATTATACACTTCGAACTTTATTTATAGTAAGAGCATCCACAAGAAACTATAAGATATTCAGTGATATAGACACCACTGAAGTAGTTTCAAATTCCCTGTGGATCATCATATGCGCTGCCATGCTATTGTACAGACCCTGAAATTCTAGAAATGCCGTGTTTATTTTGCATGAAGGACCATAATTTTCCTGCTTTTGAAGTAATCGAGATCTCAACCTTCTCAACACATTGAACACTTTATTAATGTCCTTTTTAATCAGAAATTAAGCCGTTTGTATTAGTTAAATCTTCCAAATTACCAGATGTATTGTCGCGTTTATAAGTGGCGATAATACAAGTTATAAGATATTGTGCCAGTTGAAACCTCTTACAATTAAACTTATGAGTTGGAATAAAAGTTATTTACTAAATATATAATTTAAATTGGTAACTTATAAACAAGAAACATGCCGCTTATTATTTCGTAAAAAAGTACAAATATATTGAAAATTAAACAAAAATATTTTTACGTAATCGGTGATTTCAATGCTACATGAGAAGGTGTGCTTAAATAGCCATACATAATAAAAGAAGAAAAACTGCAGAAGTACGGAGTAATTTAAAATCTAGAAAACTGCTTTTTCAGAAATTACGCAATTTTTAACAATTTATTCTAATAACGAACCCAACTTATACTAATGTTACTAGAAATTTTACCCTACACATTTTGTTTAATCACTAAGGTTGATATATAACCCCTTTTCACATTAACTTTTTTATTTCTGTATACGCATTTCAACAACCAAGTTGTCAACATCAGCAGATAACCGCAAAGTGTCGCACCTGGTAAACCACGGCGAAAAATACCTGTACGAAAACAAACTCCGTCGAAATGCGTATACAGAAATACAAAAGTTAATGTGGAAAGGGGTTATATATCAACCTTAGTGATTAAGCTAATCAACCACATCTCCATCAAATTCAACTACAAATTTTGTTCATTTTATACCTGATTTAAGATAGTCAATATATGTTTAATAAAATTGTTTAAATTACCTAGACCTAACATCATTTACAACATGAAGTTAATCAATATTTCAAGAAAATTTTTGCCATGTTATTCGAAAATATGAACATTAATATTTCAATGTCCATTATTTTCAAATAAATTTCTACATAATTCGGTAATAAATTCTTTTAAATGCGGGTAAGCATTAGTATTGTTGAGATTTTACATTACTCAATGACAAATTAAAAATTTCCGTGAGCGATTTTTATGAATACTATCATCAACATTAATTGTCTGTTTTACATATTTCGTACCTTATGTATTAAATAGTATATATAATTAATAAAGATTCACCGGATTGTGAACACGTTTGGTGTAATTAATGACCGTAAATTTGCGAAATCTGTACAATTGATTATAATTCCTCAACTGTCTCTAACATACCGGAAAATAAACCAATTAGCAAGCATTTGATAAAAACGATGGTTTTAAAATGTTCAAGAACACAGTACTTTATTAGTGTTAGTTTCGAACATTTATCATTTAAAAAAATATATAGGCAATGAATATACATGTGCACATATGTACTTTTGCATGCAGTTGAATATTTTTTACAAACGAGAAGAAAAGGAAGTACAAAGTGATAAATTAGGATTAATTAGCACGAGAAATTACTGCACTTTTCTCTCCTCGAAGTATTCGATTTTTTTACCATCTCTTGGAGCACTCACATTGTCACGACGAACGAATTTTATTTTATTTTAAGTAATTCATCAATGACTTCTGGCAAAGAGATTATCGTATATCGTCAGTAATAACATAGTTTGATACGCCTGATGACATTGCTAACGCTTTCGTAACTACTTTTAGTTAGGCCTGTTCCTCAAATGATGTTTCAACTACACCAGTTGTTTCTGTTAGCATTTATCTTTTTTATTAATCCTGTATCTGAAGAGACTATTACAAATATTGTGTCTACTTTTACAAATAAGCTATCTTTTTGAGATAATCTTGTTTCTAGTTTTTGGTTACACATATTTGCCTTAAATACGGCGTTAGAAAAACATGAACTGCAATGGTTTCGAATCCCTTGAATTTTTTGCATTTTCGAAAATGCCGTCAGGATTAAATCTTGACCCTTTACTTTTTGTATTACGATATTAATGATCTTCTATCATACCAGAGGTTAGAATATGTTGATAACGTTGATTTTTTCCAAAACATCTCTAAACGATATTATTAATTTGAAGGATGGTGTTGACTTATTTGTCCAATAGTTAAACATGAGTAAACCTGCAAGTAGCATTAATAAATGTAATGTTATGTCTTTCAATCGTAGGAATATGCCAATTTCTTTTAATCATTTTATGGATGGCTAGCAGCTTAAAAGGAGCAATGTTATGAAAGATCATGAAGAATTTTTCGATCATTTGCTTTCATTTAGCAAACATATCGTTAAAGTTAATTGAAGCGAAATATTAGGCTTCATTTTGAGAACGTCGAAGATTTATCTTGGAGCACCCAAACGTTTGATTGACATTTAGTAGTGGTAGAAACAAATCCAAAATTTAATCATCAGTTGTGATGTAAACAGAATTTCAAATTCCTAGATTGAATTTCTTAAGGAGTTCTTTTCTTTATTCGATTGACACGTGTCATTTGGTGACATTGTCACATATGAAAACGTACAAAATCGTCATTTGAAATTGTTCATGAGAAAATTTAATTTTTTCACGATACTATTTAACACACAAGTAAAAGTAAGTGTCTTTCTTTTGATTTGCCAATGGTGTTTAAATTAAAAATGCCAAAGTTTATTAAAATTACATCTTCAATTTTCAGCTACTTTACCTAGTTGTTAACTATTGCGATAATCTACGTACATAAAAATCATTTTATTTTTATTTAATTATAAGTGATTTTTTGATAATTCCTCATGTAGTCTCTCGCCAACGCAACTGTTATATGGTCCCGGAATTAATACAGACTAACTGCGTCATTTAGTGACTAATTTATATCATTAGCGAATATCAAAAACATAAAGGAACTAAAAATAGAACCTTGAGGAACGTTTTGCCCTGCTCCGTTTCTTTTGGATCACTGTATCCAACTGTTCGAAAATTATTTGCGAAACTGTCCAGGCAAAAACTTTCCTTTCCATTCGGCGAGCAAGAACGAAGGATATTTGGCGGAGTTCCGCGTACTCTATGCGTGTCTAATTTGTAAAATAGAATGTCACCGAGATCAAAAGCTTTATTTAAATCAAAATAGGTATTATACTCGTATTGCTTTTTATTCAGTTGTTTCGATACTTCAACTAAACAGCTATGTATTGCATCATCAATATTTGGTAACAGATTTTTATAAAAATACGCCACAAATACATTAACTAAAATTTCTGTCGAATGTTCTAGATAAAGATGGAAGTTATCGAGCGGTTAATAGCAATGTTTTAAGAATTATCGTTTTTTAACATACATACGTACATTGGACTCATTTTACGTCAAGAAAACATTAAACTTATTGTGTATTAATCATAGAAACAGATATGGGAGTGCTTACATATTGTATTATTATTAATTGATCTTTCAACCATTCGTTTCTCACTTACTTTGCCATTGTAGAAGCTAGTATTTTCATAGCTACTGCATGTCCATGCCAATCGCATAATATTTTTTGTTTATTACTGTTTTCGATCGTTATTCTTTCTTTTTTAAATTTTAGGTAAATTGCTTGATATTTCTGATTTACTTGTAGTATGTGATTATAAATACTAGGCAACTTCAATATCTCGTTTATTATATCTGATAAAAGATGCTGTTCCAGTGACCAGTATCTTTCGCCATGGTTACCATTGTTTAATGAAGATGTACATCATCCATCATTGACGCAAGAGTTTAATATTGACAACAGATATTGTCATCAATTTAACCGCACGGGTGCTCTACCGACGTGCAACTTTGAAAAGACAATTAGCGTAAGTTGTATTAGGATCTTTTTCAAAATTTGTCTCTTCTTGATTTTGCAAAAGATGTTAATGAAGTCTGTTTTTTATTGCTTTTTTTAAAGTAATAGACTCTGATGTATTGAAGACCGAGAATTACATTTTTCCGATAGATAGTACATGTATTTACTTTAGTAATGATACAGTTTGGAAGAAACAGTTGAACAAAAACCATGGATAACTTCAAGCAACTTTGTGAATATCCTTTATTGAAGTAGAATTGCCATGTCAGAAGAACATACAATTTAAAATACATTCAAAAACGCTGAAGGAATACCTTCTGAGGAACGGGAAAGATTATCATTAATGAAGATGCGGTTAAATTTACAGCTAACTTATTAAAGCCAAATTGGATGTTGTGCGATGGTGATTTTAATAATAATCTTTAATGCCCAACAGATGACAATCCAATTACAGGACATATTACTAAAATTAAGGATAATAAGTGCAGTTAATTTAATACAAAATATGTAAACACTTAAAACAAGGTAATGCAAGTCATTTTAAAACTAAATGTACAATAAATGTTGATTAATGCTGTATCAGAAGAGAATCCAAGTATAATTCATTGGCATTTCTGCACATATGCATGAACGGAGTCTTGGAAAAAACATTGGTTCTGCCCTAGGTATTGAAAAAATTGCCGACGATCTAGTATTAAACCTAGGTATGAGGAAATCAATTTGAGATAATCAATAAAATTATTAATTAATTTAAAAAGAAAACCACCTCTTACTAAATAAAAGTTAAAATAATTCCTTCACACACCTTAGATTCCTTCCTAATTGCGCAGTTTCTTGATTGATTTTCATGAGCTTAGATTCCATTAGTTAGAATCTAAGCTCATGAAAATCAATCAAGAAACTTTGCAATTACTCAGTAATGGCAGACTCTGGATAATTTTAAAAATAACAATACATGATGAAACTTTTCTTCAGTCCTTTTATAATGAGAGTTCAAGAGGGTAGGGTATTAGTATCTCAAGTTGACGCGATGTGGATGTGGAAAGAAGTTACTCAACATATAAAATTAATTAAAATTAATATAGCGTCTTGAAACACATAACACTAGCTAGATCTGAGAACAAACTTTATGCATCATGAAGGCAACGTCTTTTCCAATACTGCTAGAAAAACTTCAGATAATTTAAGGTAAAGCAAGATACAACTTATTGAACACCCATTTTTGGTTTTTATTCAATATCGAATAGAAATTATGCTATACATTCTTAAGGCCGTTAATACATTAAGAGACCAAAACCACTATTGGTTTTTTGTCTCCATTTCTTTAACGCCCAAAAGTTTTGTGTTTTGCTTATATGGTTTCTCTACATCTAAAAACTTTAGAGTCTTATATTATGAGCTACTTTCTTTCGCAAAATCTTTCTTAAACAATAACTTACGCCACGTTAAATTTATTTTAAATTTAAAAAAAATTTAAGTCACCATTTTATGAACTCTTGGATACGAAGAAGGATGATTTACAAGGATAATTGCCAAATCTAGAGAGAGGGATTTGAGTAAAACTTGGCAGATACGTTAAGCATGTATGTGAATAATAAACCAGAACGCTTTGAACATTTAGTGGAATTTGCCTTTACTTACTCCTTCCCATCTGTTTCATATGAGGAAAACATACTTTTATTATGTGTATGAGACGTACTTAATACTTTTGTGTGTATAATAAGTGTAATGGATTTACGCCTTCAATATATATTGTGCAATTATGTACTAAATCTTGTGACGATAAACATAATTGCTTTAACTTATCACGATAAATACAATTTTACATAAAGAAGAGGAAAGATTATTTGTCATATGAGTGTTCTCGTGCAGAGCTTTTAAGTCAAACTTTTCAATGAGTCGATTTATTCTATTAATCAATTGCTTAGGAGGAGTTTAGAAGGTATTCAAATGTGCACTCGTTTGGAATGTTTCCTTTCTCATCGGGTGGGGATTTCGATAACGACTTTTTCAAGAATAAAAGTCATCTGCTTTGGCGAAATTAAAATGGGCTTAATTTCGAAGTCGTTTTTTATCTCCTAAAGTATCTTCACGATACTAAATCGAAAACAGTTTGTGCCATAGCACTATTAGACTTATTCAACTGCTAAGTTTCACTCAGATAGACGTCCTTTCCATTTGGAACACTATTTAAAATAAATTTAAAAATTAATAAAATTTCGTGTCCACCATGGCTCTAATTAAAGAGATAAGAGGAACGTGGTATTGATTAAGAAATTATAAATTTACTCACTAGAAAATTTAAATTAGAAATGAACAGAAAGTTTTGAAGAAACAATACTTCCCCCTATCGTTTAAACATACGAACGTGCGAACGAAAGAACGACGGCGTGTTCATCTCGCTAAAATCGATAACAAGGTTACCAGCGCGTACATAGCCAAACACTTTAAAATCTCTAAGAATTACCAATAGATGATTATTAAAAAAATTATTCAAATGTTTATAACACTCTCTTTACTATGCGTTTCAAAGAATTCACCAATCATTAGGTAAACTTGTGTTATCAACGAACGATTCTTTGTGGGCTGCTTATCGTACCTTTTTGATACAGAGAAATAATAAAAAAACTATACTCTCCTCATCTGTCGTTCAAACGTATGAACGAAAGAATTAGGACGCGTTTATCTCGCTAAAATTGGTAAAAAGGTTACCAGTGCGTATATAGCGCGTATATAGGTGAACACTTTAAAATCTCGACGATTTGTCAATAAGTAAATGTTAGAAGAATCACTCATTTACTATGCGTTTCAAGAAATTTACCTATCATCGTAATGGGTAATCTTGTGTTATTAACGAACAGTTCTTTGTGGGCTGCTTATTGTAGCAGAGAGATTCGAAAGTGTTTGTCTATATACGCACTGGTATATATGCACTGGTAACCTTATTACCGATTTTAGCAAGATGAATACGTCCTTGTTCTGCCGTTTGTATATTCGTATCTTTGAATGACAGAGGTAGGTATTGTTCCTTCATTATTTTTCTGTATCGAAAAGGTACGATAGCAACTCACAAGGAATCGTTCGTTAAAAAAGTTTACCTGATGGTAGGTGAATTCCTTGAAACGAATAGTAAACGTGCAGGGTATTGTTAACATCTAAATGATTCTTTTAATGTTTAATACAAGAATTTACTTATTTCTTATCTAGAACAAAATGAAATAGAGGTTTATTTCAAAATTAAATCCTGGAAAATGAATTTTTAAAGTTGTAAACAGATATATACACGGATGTGAGATAATCAAATGAAGTGTTCAAAAAGAATATGCTTTACAGAATTAATACAATTCTTTAGAAACAATAGAACAAATATGTTTTAGAAGAAAATGTTATATAACATAGACTGCATTATGTTAGCTAAAAATATAGAGACCATAGGAAATTGCATAGTATAAAAAGTACTAACACTTCCGTGACTTTCTGACAACTTTTCGGATATCAGAGGTGGAACCGTCACGCTTTCGTGACTGTGGGGGTGGGCGAGTGTCACTGGTAAATAACAGTTTAGTTAATTTCTTACTCAGTATCCACAATACTGTTATACTATGTACTAAGAAACACTTATTCGTGACCTAATTTGAGTACCTGTGTATATCACCAACTGAGAATGACTATTGGGTCGTCAGAGTTGACATTTGGGACTTCATACCATATTATGGTAAAGATATTTGAATTGTTAGATACGTTTTTTCTTAACAACATGCTCTAAATGTAATTTTATTAATGCCGTTATGCTTTTAAAACGAAGTACACATTTCAAACTAGTTAAATTTTATGTACATATATGCTATGATCATAAAATGTGGATATAAAATATAAATATTTTAGACTAGTATTTACCGCCACAGTTCACGAACATAAACAAAATTAATTGAAATGTCAATCCTATTGCGTGCAACGAAATATTTTTATTTTCTTCACTAATATGTTTATAAATCCGCTAACTAAAGTTATTTTTCTGTAAAATTTTAACAGCAACTATACAAATATTAATCATAATAAAATAAGAGACTTCTCTAATCAAAAAATTCTGAATGAAAAATAAAAAATTAATGCATTTTCTATGGAGATAAATGAAATATTGCTGGAGTAAATATTTAATATAAAAATCTATATTTAGATTAGAAATTTGGCTGTCAAATTAAATTGAAATTTGGAGTGGATAGACGAAAAAATGTTACGCTTTATTTAATATGCATGTCAGTGTACAATATTACAAGAGAAACTCCATAGTTTTCTGTTTGCAAATTTGGATAAAGTTTTTTCGAGTAATAATAACGTGCATTTTAAGAAATATTTTTGAATTTTTATTTGTTGACAACATATACCGTTACAAAATTTTAAATCGTTTTTCGAAATTTTTTCGAAAGCTGTTAAAAAAGAAAATGTATACGAAATTGAAAGAACTTAATTGTTAAATGTCTAAAGAACATTGTACCAAAACAAATTGACATGTGGAAATGTTTCGGAAAAAGTTATTTCGAGGCGCGGACACTGCCGGATGCGTATTGACGTCCGGAATCGATTGCTTCAAACCGGAACCCGCTACGACGTCGCGTTCTCGAGTTATGACCGGAAAACTTAAAATTTTTGCGAAAATTCAAACTACCACTGCGGCCAAACGGTTCGCTCTACAGCGACAAGCTTGTGCTCATTTTAATCCCTGTGAAGAGTACTTTCATTGGTGAAAAGCTGGTGGCGATCGGACGAAAAATGTGAAAGTTATGGCCGTTTGACGATTTTTGCGATTTTTTTGAACCTCAAGCGATGAAATTTAAAAAACGGAAAAATCAAAGTGTGGATTTTCGACGTTTTCATGCCTCTATTTTATGTATTCGAACCCGCTGATTACGAAAAACGCATCGGGAATGCGCTAGCTCTTTCGGTTCTCGAGATATTCGCGAAAAACTAAATTTGGTGAAGTCGAAGAAATTAAAATTGCGATTTTCGCAGTTTCGATGGTCCTATCTTACGTATTTTGATCTCCTGATTCAGAAAGTACCCCTACTTGACATCGTATCTCTTACGGTTCTCGAAAAAAATAAAGTTGCGATTTTCGCCGATTCGATTATCCTATCTTATGTATTTTGATCTGCTGATTCAGAAAATGTACCTATTTGGCATCGTATCTCTTTCGGTTCTCGAGATATTCGCAAAAAACACTTTTGCAAGTTGCGAAAATCGCGAAAATTTTGGATTTTCGTTCAAATTGGCATGCTATCTCGGGAACCAAAGGCCTCTCGGCGACCGCGCGGACACTGCCGGATGCGTATTGACGTCCGGAATCGATTGCTTCAAACCGGAACCCGCTACGACGTCGCGTTCTCGAGTTATGACCGGAAAACTTAAAATTTTTGCGAAAATTCAAACTACCACTGCGGCCAAACGGTTCGCTCTACAGCGACGAGCTTGTGCTCATTTTAATCCCTGTGAAGAGTACTTTCATTGGTGAAAAGCTGGTGGCGATCGGACGAAAAATGTGAAAGTTATGGCCGTTTGACGATTTTTGCGATTTTTTTGAACCTCAAGCGATGAAATTTAAAAAACGGAAAAATCAAAGTGTGGATTTTCGACGTTTTCATGCCTCTATTTTATGTATTCGAACCCGCTGATTACGAAAAACGCATCGGGAATGCGCTAGCTCTTTCGGTTCTCGAGATATTCGCGAAAAACTAAATTTGGTGAAGTCGAAGAAATTAAAATTGCGATTTTCGCAGTTTCGATGGTCCTATCTTACGTATTTTGATCTCCTGATTCAGAAAGTACCCCTACTTGACATCGTATCTCTTACGGTTCTCGAAAAAAATAAAGTTGCGATTTTCGCCGATTCGATTATCCTATCTTATGTATTTTGATCTGCTGATTCAGAAAATGTACCTATTTGGCATCGTATCTCTTTCGGTTCTCGAGATATTCGCAAAAAACACTTTTGCAAGTTGCGAAAATCGCGAAAATTTTGGATTTTCGTTCAAATTGGCATGCTATCTCGGGAACCAAAGGCCTCTCGGCGACCGCGCGGACACTGCCGGATGCGTATTGACGTCCGGAATCGATTGCTTCAAACCGGAACCCGCTACGACGTCGCGTTCTCGAGTTATGACCGGAAAACTTAAAATTTTTGCGAAAATTCAAACTACCACTGCGGCCAAACGGTTCGCTCTACAGCGACGAGCTTGTGCTCATTTTAATCCCTGTGAAGAGTACTTTCATTGGTGAAAAGCTGGTGGCGATCGGACGAAAAATGTGCAATTTTCCCAGTAAAGCATTGTACCTACATATACATACATTAGGTAACAACTGCATTAGTTTAATGTATGCTATTTACGTAAATTGAAGTTTAACAGACATCATATGCATTTATGTAGATATTATCCCGATATATGCATTACGAGCAATATTTTACGTATAAAATTGTCCTAATAGACTCCCCTATAGACATTTATATAGCTTCCTTCCAACATTATCCACAGATTTACACCCGTGTATGTATATACATATGTAAAATAGTTTGCTTGCGTACATGTGTATATGTATATGTTCATATATAGATACTGAAGTTGAGATCCAGTTGCTGAGTCAGGGTATTCCCAATTTGAAATACTAGGCAACGGTCGTTACGCGCAAATTACTTGCTCTTAAACTGTTAAACTTCTCATTCACCATAAGCATACGAATAAATTAACAAATAGAGATTAAATAGTAAGCGTATTTCTTTCGTCGGAGAGAAGAGAATTTTGAATACCAGTCCTTCAGGAATTTTATTTTTTTATTGTTTTCTTTTTGTGGTGGATTAATTTTTTGTGGTTAATTTAAAATTGAATGTATTTAGTATGTTAGCAACACACTAAACGATTTTAGCAAAGAATTAGACAAAATCGTTATGACCACAAATACAAATAGATAATTACGTAATCTTCTCTTGATTGTACTATAAATAAATAAAACAAAACGGAAAAATCCTTAAAGGCCACTAAGTAATTTAATGCAACACAATTTTTTCTGGCTTCCACTGCATGACTATCGTTAAATGATTTTCTTTTTCTAGGCCTTAATATTCTCTCTGATTAATTCGACATTTTCTGAGAGAAACGGGGTCGAATAACAATAACTTTTGCATGGACAGTAAAATATTGAAACCCAGCACAGGCTTGTGTTATGGATTATGAAAGTAATTACGAGGTGGAACCCAAAAGTTCCCCGAAATGTGTCGATTTCGCAGAATATCTAGCTTTCATTCACTTCAGTCATCTTCCAAGTAGTACTCTTGAGAGTGCAAATATCGATACTAGAACTTTGAAAGATTTATTCGTATATTCACTATCGTCTCCGATTCATATTCAATTTTTTCTGTCGTGACAAACTTTCACCGCTTTAACTTGATGTTCATCTTAAAAAAGTGGGAAAGATAATAGTAATATTTGTTTTTCACCGAAAACTACTGTATAATGAAATGGATATTTGGTCTAGCCTTGTTATGGTGGAGAATCCAGTGGTTTCTGCGCCACGTTTCCTCTTCATATTCTCCTGCAATATCTTGAGATCATACAAGATATATGTATGTAATATTGTCTACGGTTATTTATAATTGCATTCTGAACAGCATCGATATGTTCTGGTGTAATGCCGGTCGATGATTGTATGGAGCTTTCATCGCCATCAAGTAATGTTCGGCCATTTTTCAAACGCTTGAAGTTGTAAGCTTATATTTGACCCAAAGCCTAGTTTCCGAATGCTTCCTTTAACACTTTGTGTGTTTCTGTGGCAGTCTTACTGTTTAAAACATATGTGGGCAACAATCCTGCCCGCTGAAAGATTTGATCCGCCCCGCGAGACATTGTCGTATTATTTCATGTCTGACATCTATCGCTAAAAATTATGAACACTACTTTAAAACACCACTTCAAAATGCACTACTTTTAAAAGCGGTCCGCGAACGTATTTGCGCATTAAAGGTGGCCCACAACATGTCAAAGGTTGCCCATACCTGGTTTAAAACATAGTTTGAGAAAGATACGTTGTTCCCTCAAATCGGCTATTGAAAAATAACAAGCACAAGCAGACATGACAATAAATAGTTGTTCGACAACAAAGAACGTGTTTCTTCACAATAACGCTGCTTGGCATACTGACTCACAAAGAGAATACCATTTGTGAGTCAGTACAACTCCATGTAGAAGCGTTTGAATGAAACCCCCGAGAACAATTTTGCAGGAATACTTGTGTATAACAGAGTTTTTTAACTATCCGTATAATATTCATATAGCACTATGAGGTTCCTATCTATACTTTTACACAAGAAGTGACTGTTTTAAACAGAACTGGTCACTGTTTAGAATTTTGAGAAGCGGTTCTTAAGAAGCGCTCAAAGAATAACTTTTGTTGTCTTTGAACAATGGCAGTACTATGGGAGTAAGGTCATTGCATTACAGGGGAACTATATAGATCGCAATAAAAGTA
This sequence comes from Dermolepida albohirtum, assembly GCA_031893035.1. Taxonomy (NCBI): domain Eukaryota; kingdom Metazoa; phylum Arthropoda; class Insecta; order Coleoptera; family Scarabaeidae; genus Dermolepida; species Dermolepida albohirtum. The sequence goes on along the minus strand of JAVIWB010005875.1, from coordinate 26,286 downwards.
CCGTTGTTCAAGATTAATAAATAACGAAGAAGTAGAAATAAAAGAGTACCACGTAACTCCTAGCTATTATTTATATTAAGTATTAGATTTTTTTATTGTGACATCGCTAAATTTCCTTTTTGGAATTTAAATATTCTCAGGGCAAGACAAAGGTAAACTAAATCTGAAGTATGATATTAACTAAGATAATCATTCACACGTAGGTAACGTAGAAAAAGACTTAAATAAATTTTAGTTTTGTTATTTTGACATTGCCAAATTTTCGCTAGGAGATTAAAGCTTTCTTAGAACAAAACAAAGATATACTAAATTCTAAGAAATGAACTAATTAAAATATTGGGTTGGCAACTAAGTACTTTCGGTTTTGTAGTATAAAATAAAACACTTTTTTTTTAAACAAAGAATAGTTTTTAATCAATTATATATTTTCCATTTTGCTCAATGACCTTTTGCCATCTTTCCTTCAGCTGCATGATTCCGCGCTCATAAAATTTCTGGTCCTTATCAGCAAAAAAGTGAACCAGGTGCGAGTGAAGGTCATCGTCATTTGTGAAAGTTTTACCATTCAAAGAATTCAGCAAACTTCGAAATAAATTGTAATCAGATGGTGCTAGATCAGGGCTGTATAGGGGATGTGGCATCACTTCCCAGCCAAGCTCCAATAGTTTCCCACGAGTTGCCAAAGATGTGTGAGGCCTTGTATTATCTTGTTGGAAAACTACACCTTTCCGATTTGACAATTCTGGCCGTTTTTCTTTGATTGCTTCATCCAGTTTTATTAATCGTTGACAGCAAACATCAGAATTGATCGTTTGGTTCCTTGGAAGCAGCTCAAAAAAACACAACACCTTTGTAATCCCACCAAACTGACAGCATGATCTTTTTTGAATGCAATTCAGCTTTCGATGTGGTTTGAGCTGGTTTATCGTGTTTGCTCCATGATCGTTTTCGAACTATGTTACTGTACAGGACCCATTTTTCATCACCAGTGATGATTCTTTTTAAGAAAGGGTCGGTTTCATTTCGTCTAAGGTGCATATCGCAAAAGTTGATTCTTTGTGTTAAATGAATTTTTTTTCAATTCGTGAGGTACCCAAATATCAAGCTTCTTAACTAGCCCAAGATATTTTAAATGTTTTTCAATTGTTGTGTGCGGTACATGTAGCCTCTCCGCAACCTCTCGAACAGTTATATGACGATCCTCTTCAATTATGACTTTGATTTGGTCATCATCAACTTCAGTAGGCCGACCAGAACGTTGCTCATCTTTGAGGGAAAAATCTCCAGAACGGAATTTTTTATACCAATTCTGACACGTGCGCTCTGTTAAGCAATTAGCACCATCAACTTTACATATTTTTTGTGAGCCGCAGTAGCTTTCTTTCCTTTACGGAAATAAAATAGTAAAATATGTCGAAAATGTTCGTTTCTGCACTCCATTTAAAATTAACCCACAACTAATAGCTTTAATAAAAATCACGCACTACTTGCTTCTGAAGTTACGTCAATGTGAGTAGTATCACGCGTCAAACGGTAAAGTACAGCACTAACATACGTTATACAAAAAATAAAGCAACGCTCTCTATCAGTAAAAACCGAAAGTACTTAGTTGCCAACCCAATAATAATCCACGCATATATCTTTTCAAGCGTTCGCTTTTACTAAATAAAATGGCTATATTACATAATACATACAGCTTCCTGGTGGATGTATAATTGCAAAAGTTTAATTGTAAACAGGAACGGAGTTAAGACACTTTACTTGTCAGTTGTTTACTTCTACGTTCTAATTATCGAACTTCTTTTGCACGTATTCGTAACGTAGTAGCCAGAAGGTTTGTCCCGATACAAATAAATTCGTCATCGAAACACTACGAATCTATATTAAACTTAGTCATACTATAAATAAACAAAATAAATAAGTTTTCACCATGAAGTACATGGCTACTAATTGACTGTACTATTTTGAAACAAACGCTTAATTAAAATATAATTTACTACATACTGAAAAATTGTGTAACTAAAAGAACCGTTACATATTTAATAAGTAATCATTAGATGAAATACTATTATGAAATTCAGACACGTATTAGAATCAATGTCACAGTTCCTATTCTAGTAGGATTGGATATTTTTATATATGGTGTAATAGGTGCAACATGTGCGACTTAAGTTGGAAATTATTAAAAAATATGCACGAGATATGTTAATACGTATATGTAGAAAAGTAAATGCATACATACTCGTATATATGTAGGTTTTTAATTATCAGAATATGGATATCCTGTTTCTATTTCACCTTAACAAAATATTAGTCGACTGATCAAATTTTAAAAATAATTCCATATTCTATTCATCGCGTAGTATTTACATAATATAATTTTTAACTGTACATTCGAAATTGAGATGAACTTAAATAATTTTTTTTTATAAATAATATAATTATTATCGAACTTTTAAGTAGTTACTTGTGAAATAGAATATACGAGGGGAGTCTGCAAACTGCGCCGCTAAAGTTTGTGAGTTGAGAGATTATTTTGTAAGGATGTGTTGACAGTTCTGACTGGTTCACGATGCTACCTTTATTATGTCGTCGGTATGCAGCTAACCAGAATGGAATTGCCACTACAAAGCGATTGTGAGCTGCGTTCTGTTGTTACACTTAGCATATACAATAATTTTTTAATTGCGTTTTTAAAATTTAAATACGATTCGATTTTAAATACGAAAATTATTATTAACAGTACGACGAGTCACGTGTCAATAAATATTTTAAGAAGAAATTTTTTGTTTGACAACATCGGTATTAAAATACTAAGGTTTTTTCTTTCAAAAACAAAATATTGATTCTATTTTATCTAATTTCTAAATGAAATTAGAAATTCAAATATTATTCTTTTTGCCTACAGAATACGCATTTATTATTTTGACCAACTATCTATTTGGTAATTATATTCAATATATTGCGCCTCTAAATTATAATCTTTGGTAGGCCTTTTCTGTTGCCTCTTTGAGTCATTTATTAAATATATTTATTAAATATGACCAATGCATTTGCCCTTCGTCCCACTGATTCTTTAAAATGTAAAGCGAAATTTTTACCGTTACTCGTACATGTTTTGTTCAACTTATTTCGTGATTATGTAATAATATATATAACATCCTGATCAAGGATAAACTCATACACGCAAGTATACCACGTATCGTTCGATACCGACTTTTATTTTAATCCTTGTGTATCTTACAGTTATTTTTGTTAATAAGCTTTCTTTCGGCTTGAAGTTTTGATGCTCATCAAAAACTATTATTAATAACTTCTTTTTTAGGTGCATTTATTGCGGCCCTAGAGTCAGCAAGAAACCCGTTTAATACTCGTAATGAATGTACTGCCCACATGCGCAATTATTATTAATTATTAATAGTTAATAATTTTGGCACCCTAAACTACAACGTACGAACAAAAAACATCGTACGTCTTTTGACAGCCAAAAATGAAACTGCTATAAATATCGATAGTGAGTTAACCTCTGTGTACGGGTGAAGATGTATGAGCATCCAAATAGTTCGATATTCATATGCATGGAAGGCCGTGAAATTGTGTATGATGAACAGCGTAGCGTCACAGAGACATTTAATTTAATTTAATGCATTTAATTTAATTTTTTCAAAGTAATTTCCTCTACACTTAATACACTTCTCCATCCTTTGAAACCAATCTTTAAACCAGTTCTGTCAAGTTTCACTAGGGAGTAAAACACACTCGTTGTCCCAAGCCCGCAGAATGTCCTCATCACTGGAAAACCGCCTCCCTTTTAGCTTCATTTTTACATGCGGGAACAGTGCAAAGTCGCAGGGAGCAAGATCTGGACAGTAGGGAGGGTGCCCGAGAAGTTTCAATCCTGTCGTGGTCAAATTACAGGTGCTGACTTTGGTGCGGTGAGCTGGAGCATTATCGTGATGGAAGAACCAGGTGTTCATTTTTGACTTTGGCCGCAGGTTCTTCATAGATCCAATGACTTTAGGCAGGAACTGTTCAGTATATCACTTAGCTGTGACTGTCTTCTGTGTGTCCAAAACGACGCGTTCCACAATTCCACTCGATTTGAAAAATATAGCTATACTTTCCTTCTTTACAGATCGGGATTTTCTGACAACTAGGGGTGTGCTCTCGTCATCAAAGACCTAAACTTTGTTTTGAGCTTTGGTCGTCACGTAATAGTACAGCCAAATCTCGCCACCTGTCACAATGTTGTTCATATACCGAGGTTGTTCCTTATTAAACTTTTTTAGCATCTCTCGGTACAAAGTCACACGTTGTGTCATTTGCTCTTCAGTCAGTCGATGCGGCATCCAGAGAGAACAAAGTTTCTTTAAGTGCAAAAGATCATGCAGAATCGAACGAATTGCTGGTGCATTTAGGCCTGAAGTTCCCTCTATCTGTTGGTAGGTCACTCGTCCCCCACAGTAGTAACGTTTCCCTCCGTAACTGACGTTCGTGGCTTTCCCGACCTCTCAGCATCCTCCACAGTTAAATTTTCCCTTTGGAATTCTCTATACCACCTGAATATCGTGCGATATGAACAAACATCACCTAGTGCAAGAGCCATTTCTTCGAAGCACTGGTCTATGTTTAAACAACGCACGAAATTATAACGCAAGCACTTCATACTCTCACTGCTAATGAATAGCTGAGCCCATCTACATGGCGCGGCGGCTATTATGCACGTATGAACATGTCTCAACATGCAGCAACAAGCAGCTTCCTACGATTCATTGTTGCGTCATATTGCAAAACTTTCCTAGTACCCTTTGTATTACTTTTATAATTTCTGAATGGTTTACATCACTCGTTTCAAACTATCTCACGCAATTCCCTGTATAATTTGCAGCTAATTATACACGTCATATATTACAGCAAAATATTCCAAAACGAATATAGAATCACTATTTACTGCGTACTGATTCCTTGTTTCGGTATTTCATGAACTATTTTGAATTACAAATACTAAATTTCACGGAATCGTAATAATAGAATAAGTTATACATTGTAATTGGAAAATAAAAACTAAAAATATATTGCTTTATTCTTGTTGTTTTGACAATTATTAATGTACTTCATTACATACCTTGTTTTTTATAAAATAATCATTCACCTGTGGAATGGAATAAAGTGAAAGATGTACAGTAAGGCATTGCACTCAACTGTAACCGCTGCACACTTAAAGGTCGCACACGTAAAGGCAAGAAGCACAAAAGATATATCACAAATAAAGCCCAAAACCTTGGTGGCCTTTGCGGAAAAGAAGTAATTCAAATGAAAGTAGTTAAAAATATTTGAACAAGATAACTTTCTAGGTTGCAAAAATTATTCTTGATAATTTGATTTAGCCATTTCTATGATTCTAGCACTATCATATTCAGTTTCTCGATTTAGTTTCAAATATTTAATTTAGTTTAGCGATCATTTTAAAATGAATTGATAATCATATCATATTTAGATTATTGGAAAGTTGGAAAAGCCATGATGTATTTTCTCTGTTCGTCATAGGTCATTTATAAGACAAATCAATTATATATTGCCCATTCTCTTCGAAAATCTTTTGACCTCTTTCAGTGGGCTTCGTAATTCCTGGTTTACACAAGGGCTTATTTCTATCGATGAAAACCTTTACAAGGTGCTGATTCACAACCTCATCTGGGTCAAACGTTACCAAACGCAAGAATTTATGAGGACGAAACAAGTGGAGGTCTGAAGGCGCTTGGTTCTCCGAATATAGTGGGTGTGGTAGTAGAAGATCCAAATAACGTTGGACGATTTGTGTACGGTCCCGTTTTGCAGAGATAAACCACCACTCCTTTTCGATCAACGAGTTCTGAACGTTTCTAGATTTCGTCCAATTGCTGACAATACATACTTGAATTAACTATTTCGCTCCTTAGTAGATACTCACTTAAAACTTCATTACTTTAGGAGGATAACTTTTAATAGAAGTCTACTTTCGGTGACGTTAGAGGCGATTATTCAGGTCGTAGCCAATACCGTTTTCACAACGTATTGTTGCAAACTATTCACTTCTCATCACCAGTTATTAATCGCTTCAAAGAATCATTTTTCTCATGTTTAGGGAGCATGCCATGAACTTCGCCATGAGGAACCCAAATAACGAGCTTGCTGATGTATCTCAGTTTTTCAATACGGTCATGAATGTTTGATTGATGATTGCCTAACATGTGTCGTGGGTTTGATTCGATCAACGTATTAATTTTGGCGTGAGAAGCGCCATTAAGATTAAAATGACTAGCTCTGGAATTTCGTGAATCATCGTTGGCGTCGACGTTCTCGTAGTTCGCCTAATTTTCCTAAAATGAATTAGGAAATGTCAGCAGCCGTATACTATAGCATAAAAATGGATTCGAATGACTAGGACTAATAAAAAACAAACTTACTCCATCTGTAGAAAAAACGGTCATTGGTTGACACAGTGAAAAAGTATTCGGTGAATTTCTCGATTTACTATATAATAGAGCTAAAATTTTGTTTAAAATTTCCGTTAAACCGCTGATGTGTCGGGGAAAAGTAACTGTTGAAAGCATGTTAATAGTACAAAATACATACAAAAAAAAATGGCAAGCCATCTGGAGACCAATTTATGTTCGATTTTTTTGTTCATGCTCCTTGTTTGTGGCTTACCGTTTCGCCTACTACATTTCGACACTTCTGAAATAAATACAATTCCAACTGGAAGCTACCATCGCGGATATCATTACATAACTATCATCTGTACGCGAAGATATCTAAAGCAGGATCAAAGCTGAAGTAAAAGATACATAATTGTGGCTATGTGTTGACGAAACGACAGATCGAAGAAATAAGTAGTATAATACGTATACTAATACTTCCTAAATCCATTTCCGATCTTCATAGCTAGCAAAAGTTTAGAAAAGTGTAAAAATTTCAACTTTCAACTAATCAACTGTTGATGTTTATGAGTGATGGTCCCGTGATAGTGCGTTATCTTAAAGAAAAGATAGATACATGTAAAAGACTTTTACATGTAATGTGTAAAGTTTATGATTTACATCTTCTGGCACAAACTATTCGAGAATGGTTTCTAAAGGCGAATGCATTAATAGTAAATGAGTGTCTTTTAAATCTCCCGGACGAACTCACGAATTTCACAGATAGTGCCTCGGTATTCCCAAATCACCAAAACCAGTTCTTACGCGTCGGGCATGGTTGAAAGCGCATTATTCTCAGTATTTCCAACAAATTCAATATGTGATTCTACAATTCAATCCTGACGAAGCTGCAACTGTTAAGGAAAGGCACATACGATTTAAAAGTACCTCCGTTGAAATAAATTCAAAACTATTTACAAAGCAATACTTGACAGAATAGAAAAACTGGAAAATAATGGGCTGTCGTTAGTGGAGTCAGTCCAAATAGTGTACACAGTAAATGCTTTGCTTCACAATACAGTCGACGCAAAAAAGACTGCCTCAAAGTTTGATCGTATTTTAAGGAAGGATTTCGATTTTATAAAATTACGATAAGTTTGTGAAAATGCATCTGCAGATCCGCTAATTAATTGCAAAAATTATTTTAATTATGTCTGTGGTATCCGTAGATGTCAAATTGTCTTTCTCAGAATATAAGAACATTTTTTCATCACGACAAACATCTTTCACCAAGATAAATGTGGAAACTTAAGCAAAGCTGCAAACTTTTTTCTAATTTTATCTAATTTTCGCTACATAACACCTGTATGTAAGGTGCTTCATATGTATTACTCATCCAAGGACAATCGATAATATTTGCTCTACTTAGTTGGCTATATACTGTATGTATGTTGGTACATGTGTATATACTACAAAGAATCATATCCTATTACGCTGAGAAAAATTAACCGCTCTTGTCATAGCTTTGGCAATAACCCAGTGGATTCACATGAATATACGAAAAAGAAACATGAAAATAAGAAGACAATTTAAAATAAGTTTTTTAAATAATAGAATAGAAAAATGGAAACTAGATATGGAAAAATACTACCTAGACTTTTGATAGTCATATTTCATAATCACAGACTTAAACATAGACAAGCACAAGAAAAAAGTAGAAAGATTCGAAATTAATTAAACCTATACGAAGGGTACTAGGAAAGTTTTGCAATACAGCTTTGATTATTTTATTTTTTCAAAGTAATTTCCTCTACACTCAATACACCTCTCCATCCTCGAAACCAATCTTTAAGCCGGTTCTGCCAAGTTTCACTAGGGAGTAAAGCACACTCGTTGACCTAAGCCCGCAGAAGGTCCTCATCACTGGAAAACCGCCTCCCTTTTAGCTTCATTTTCATATGCGGAAGCAATGCAAAGTCGCAGGGAGCAAGATCTGGACTATAGGGAGGGTGCTTGAGAAGTTTCCATCCTGTCGTGGTCAAATATTCGGTGCAGGCTTTAGCGCGGTGAGCTGGAGCATTATCGTGATGGAGGAACCAGGTGTCCATTCTTGACTTTGGCCGCAGATTCTTCATAGATCCAATGACTTTAGGCAGGCAATGTGTGTCCAAAACGACGCGTTCCACAATTCCACTCGATTTGCAAAATACAGCTATCATTTTCTTCTTTACAGATCGGGATTTTTTGACAATTACGGGTGTTTGACACGTCGTGTCATCTGCTCTTCAGTCAGTCGATGCGGCACCCAGACAGAACAATGTTTCTTCACGTGCAAATGATCATGCAGAATCGAACGAATTGCTGGTGCATTTAGGCCTGAAGTACCCTCTATCTAGTGGTAGATCACTCGCCTGTCCTCGCCATGCATTTTCCTCACAGTAGTAACGTTTTCCTTCGTAACTGACGTTCGCGGCCTTTCCGGCCTCTCAGCATCCTCCACAGTTAAGTTTCCCCTTTGGAATTCTCTATGTCACCTGAATATCATTGTGCGATGTGGACAAACATCACCTAGTGCAAGAGTCATTTTTTCGAAGCACTGGTCTATGTTTAAACCACGCACGAAATTATAACGCAAAACTGCCCTTATCTCATTTCGTGACCACGATGCCATCGCTAACGCTTTACGCTCTCACTGCTAATGAATAACTGAGCCCATCGTCATGGCGCGGCGGCTACTATGCACGTATGAATACGTCTTAACATGCAGCAAAAAGCAGCTTCCTACGATTCATTGTCGTGTTATATTGCCAAAGTTTCCTAGTACCCTTTGTACATATGAGAAAGCAAGACATTGCTAGGTTAATTTTTCGCTTACGCAGCGTAAAAATATTATATTGTTTCATTAATTTTGTTTTAGTAAATTTCCTATAGAATCAGTTGAGGTAGAAAGGACAACTCCTTTCAAATGAAACAAAAGAATTCTTAAATAGTATAAATGTCACGCAGTTTGGCATAGTTTATGCAAGATATGTAAATGATATGATTTATAAGTGAAAAATACATTTAATATTGCTTCAGATAGGTTTACGTTTACTAATTAATATATTTTTAAACGTTTATTTAATGTACACGATATAATCTAAGTGCAATCTGTTGACGCATACATATTTATATAATATTCATATTTATGCAGATCAGATTAAAAATAAAACGGAATTTTCCCATTGTGTCTACAATTACATATTTTGAGTGTAGTTAATTTAAGTTAGTTTCTATTTTGTGGTTTTTCATATGCGTCAATGACTGTGTCATAATTAGGTCTGGGCAGTTTTCCTTATTTTCAAGTGGGGTTCGTTATTAGGCCATATAATATTTAATATTAAAATAAAATTTATACGATATTGCAGTACGCAAAAACAAGACTTAATTTTACGATTTTAATTTATTTATTGTTGTTTTGTCAATATTTACCCTTTACAGCTACCCCCAAGTTAATCATCTTGTCCTTTTTATTGGTTGTACCTCTTCTAAGAATTCACATAAACACAACTGTTGAAACGTAGATAGAGACCAATTCCATAGTAGTATTTATATGAACTCTTAGAAGATATGCAGTAGAAAAAACAATCCATAAAGACAGGAGTAAGTAGGAAAGTGATCTAAATGAGATTTTAAATTGAATATTTGTGTGGAAGTTTAGTAGAGTGCTTCGCGTTTTTTTTTTCTTGATAGCTTTACTCTGTGTGCGAGTTTAACACAATGCTTAATTTCTAAACTTGAGGAGTTCGATTATTTAGAGAAGAAACTATGACTCATCAAAATCCGCGCGACGAGATTCTACCATAACATAGGCGTAACACGGTGGCATCCAAACAATACTTAACCTAACTTTAATATTTCTGTATATATTTTTTACTTCAATGGTAATAATTTTTCACTTACCACTGATAAAATGGTTTTGAAAAAATAGTCTTTTATATAATTTATGAAGCTAACAAGTAAAAACAGCGAAAACATATAACTATAAACACACGAACAACAATGGATACCACTGCAAACAGGGTCGCCCCTTCAGCGCATAATTGACTCGTTCTAAACCAAATTTCGTCCGACCGCATTGACCTTGAAGTTTCTTCTCTAAATAATCGAACTCTAGTAAGTATGTATTTACGTACCGACAATTAGATATAAGCGGAATAAATATCAACAATAAGCAATGCACAAAATAATGAAAAATAAATAAGATTAAAATTTCTGAAACACTTGCATTATTTAGCTACCATTACGTAGCACCAAGTGGATAACTTTTTGTGAAAACTTTTCACCATTAGGTATGTTTCCACATTTGTGTCGGTCAACAAATGATCCCTGTGACGAAAAAATGTTCTTCTATCTTGAGAAAGACCGTTCGACATCTATTGAAGTAAGACGCGCATAATTAAAATAATTTTTATAAATAGATAACGGATCTACAGAGCACCATCACATATTTGTCTTATTGTGGTTAGATCAAAATCTTTGTTTATAACACTCTCCTGATATTTTTTATGTTGCTTATAGGACATAGTAGTGACTGGACATCATTCATTATTTGCACTGTCTCCATTAACGGCAACACAGTATTTTGCAATTCTTCTATTACATCAAATAATCTTTTGTAATTGTTGTAAATAGTTTTTAAACATGTTTCAGTGGAAGTAGGTTGAAATTATAATATGACTTTCCTCAATAGCTGCAGCTTCGTCAGGACTGAATTGTAGAATCACAGATTTAATTAACACATTAAATCTGTGATTCGATATTTTCAGCAGGAAATAAAGAAATAAAGAGACGCCTTCAACCATGTTTCCTAATGTGTAAGAATTGGCTGTGATGATTTGGGAATACTGGGGCACAGTCTGTAAAATTCTTTGGGAGATTTAAGAAACATTTTTTTTAGTATTTGCTATTAATGGTTCCTTCCACATCTGGAAAACATTCTAGAATAGTTTGTGCTACAAGCTGTAAAGCACGAAATTTACACGGCACATGTAGAAGTCTTTGACAGTCCTCTTTAAGAGATCGGCCTACAGAACGCATTATCGCGATACCATCACTCATAAATATCAATAGTTTGGTTGAAAGTTTAAATTTAAGTGGCATTTCAGCACTCGTCCTAGCCTTTTGCTAGATAATAAAACTAATAATGTCGGTTTAAGGGGTTCCAGTACATGAACTATTGTATTTCCAATAGAATTTTTTTACGATCTGACGCCTCGTCAACGCATAACCACAGCTGTTTTTTTTAATACACCTTTTATTCTATTTTCAATTTCTTTACATAGAGAGATGGTAAATAATTATGCAACGCTGTCCAAGACTATAGCTTCCAATTGTAGTTATATTTAGGCCAGAAGAATTGAAACTGTCCTTAAGACGTTCGTGTTACGCCATTTTTTTATTTTACTGCTAATGTGTTCTCTACAGTCATATTTGTCCCAGCACATCAACGGTTTATCGCAAACTTTACATATTATCTAAGAACCATTATAAAATACATCAGAAAATTCGCTGATATACTTCTTGTGTCAGATAATGGTCGCTGTTGTCCCTTCCGCGCTTTCAACATGTATTTAAAATATATAAGGTAAAACAAATAACATCGCCAAGCCAAGTATCGATGCTAACTAATAACACAATGATATGGATACGCATTGCTCGGAACGATCGACAATTGACGGAAATATTTCTTCCACTGCTTCGGATTTGTCCATGTGTGTAGACACATACGCACAAACGTATTTTATTTAGCGGAACCTGATCTGTCACGCCGTGATAAGTGACAAGCCTATTAACTAGTATTGAAGATGACAAATGCTGAAATACGTATGTAGTGGGATACAAATGTTAATATAATGAGATTTTTTCTTAGGTTTCTTATTAATGCTGTATAAGTTTAGAATTCAGCTGCTTTGAGTTTAGTGTCCTTAGCTTTACTTGGCTGTCAGAGAAAATATCCTCCCCACTTGGCTATTAATTTCTTCAACACAATGATGTAGTGCATCTACTTCCGCTTGAAATATCTTCGTTCGAAATTGGCTTTAAAAATATAAAGTAGAATTTGATGGTTAAAATAACAGACGATATTCAGGTGCATCACGAACATTTGAATTAAAAAAATATATCAGCTGTATAATATTAAAAGCATTCCGTTTAAAATAAAATTAAATCTTGTATTGTAATCTTAAAAAATTTCTCTAACAAAATTAATGTTGAAATCGCATATATGGAAAAGCAATTACGCTTGCTTCTCTAATGTTGCGGTCAATGTTAAGGTTACCGTAAAAATATCTATTATGGTCACCATGACTTTGACTATTGTGAAGATCATTAATCAAATGGTTCGTATTGTATCCATATGTAATTTAAATACAGTAGGTTAGAGGAAGTACAATAGCCAAATAATTACGTTTTCAATGTAGTAAAACATTAACGTCGAGACCATTCATTTAACACGAATATTGTTATTTCTGGGAATTTATGAGTTTAATTGGCATGCACAAATTAAATTGATATGAATGAAAACAAATATTAGCAAAATTAGAGTTCTTAAATTTAAAAAAATCCTGGCCAAGTTCAACGACTTCGTATTAATATCTTTTTTGTGTAGTGCAAGAGTAGCTCTTCACATTCTCCTACGATGTTTCGTACAGCAATAGCAATATTTAGTTACAAGCGCTATATTAATAGATATATTCATTTTACAAGTGTGTGTTTGCCATAATTTGAACAATTATATTTCTATATATAAAAACTAAGCCGTTATTTCAGAGGTTGTTCTATAAAAAATTTTCCCACAAATATATTCACTAGCATATTATTTTAAGAAATTATTGATTGTCAAATCAGTACATGAGTACTTTTGTATTTTTTATTGAAGATTAAAATAAACACTGTTTAAACGAGATACTTCAATCAACAACTATTTAAAAAAAAGTAGACATGAAAAGTATGTGTACTCTTAAGAAGTTCAGTGAGAAGCTATTGTCAATTATATAATGCATACAATATAAGACAAATATCTAGGATCAAAAGCTTTTTATTCATAAATAAACCTTGTAATGCGAGGGGTCAAAGTGTATATGGTAATAGGTTTTAAAATGAAATTAGCAAATTAAAAATACTACTAACACTTGCCGCGAGAAGAAACGAAAGTTATCAACTTTCTGAACGTCTCTAGATAACAAAGTTCGTAAAATCAGAACTGCCATAAGATCAACAAAGTTCCAAGAGTTTACACCACTGCAAAAAGGATATTTAATTAAGGATATTGTACTATATATATATGCTGTATATAGCAAAAGAAAGGGAAGATTTTAATAAAAAGAAACAATTAGTTATTTTACTAAATTATTTATTTTTGTTCAAGATATATCCTTTCCGTATCTATAGATCGCCAGCCATGTTCAATCGATGCTAAAAGCACACCCGGCGCTCGATATTTGAGTCTCTTCCACAAACGCTCCATAACATCCAGATAATATTTATCGTCGTTATTTTAACCTTTATACCTTTAAAGTGGTAAAAACAAATTAACATTGTCTTCTCTCGTGACTTCTGGAAACGCAATTTGTTCGAATTTGGAGAGCCTAGCTTGTACTACGTAGTACTTTGGCGATTTGACGACTAGGTCTTAAGTGAATATTCTTATTTCGACTCCTACTTAGCGAATTCTTTTTGCCTATAGCCAGGACCAATATCCCAAAGAAAGTGCCGATATTACATATGATTTCTAGTACCAGAAATCTCTTTCCAGATCCTTTCAAGTGACATTGTCTTCCTTATAACTTTTCATTTTATTTTGTTTTCGTATTTTTGATTTTGCTTGTTGTATCAGGTCATAAAGGGTTTTCCAATAGGGACTTGACAACTTTTAATTCAATTTGTGAACGCACCCTTTCACTAATCAGCGAACTGTCACTGTCAATTTATTCAGTAAACTTAACATTTTCATCATGGTAAAGTACACGAACGAACAACGTCTGCAAATTATAATAATTTACTACAGAAATTCGGAGTCGGTGACCGCTACTTTAAGAGCGTTAACTCCGATTTTCGGTCGTAATTCTCGCCCTAGTAGACAGGCAGTAACAAGTTTAGTGCAAAAATTTGAGTCTATATATTCGTTGTGTGATGTTGCCGTGCCAGCGAGACAACGGGTTGGTCGAAGTGTCGAAAATATCGCTGCCGTTGAAACGTCCGTAGCAAATGATCCAAATCAGTCAATTCCACGGCGTTCTCATTTGTTGGGCATCGCCCAGACCACTTTATGGCGAATTTTGCGTAAGGATCTTGGTTAACACCCATACAAGATCAAGCTGACTCAAGAATTGAAGCCGATGGACCATTTGAAGCGACGTACGTTCTCCGATTGGGCTCTGGAAAAGATGCGCCAAGATGATCAATTTCATCGCAAAATCATTTTCAGTGACGAAGCTCATTTTTGGCTCAATAAGTTCGTCAATAAGCAAAATATGCGTTATTGGTCGGGTGAAAATCCACATGTGCTTCATGAAACACCACTTCATCCACAAAAAAATAACTGTTTGGTGCGGTTTGCATGCCGGCGGCGTCATAGGGCCATATTTTTTCGTCGACGATAATGATCGTCACGTTACTGTGAATGGTAATCGTTATCGCGCCATGATTACCGATTATTTTTGGCCCGAATTGGAAGATATGGACTTGGACAACATGTGGTTTCAGCAGGACGGTGCCACAAGCCACACAGCACACGTTACAATCGATTTGTTGAAAAGTAAGTTTGATTAGCGTGTTATCTCAAGAAATGGACCAATCGATTGGCCGCCTCGTTCGTGCAATTTAACGCCTCTAGACTTTTTTCTTTGGGGCCACGTCAAGTCATTGGTCTATGCCAACAAGCCGACAATGTTGGAAGAGCTCAGAGCTAACATTGAACGCGAAATAGCAGCCGTTTCAGCCGAATTGTGTGGCCGAATCATCGAAAATTGGGTCCAACGAATCGACCGCTGCAAACATACCCGCGGTGGCCATATGAACGAAGTCGAGTTCCATTCATAAATGTTTTGATTGTACTTCAATCCGATAAAAAAGTTTTTGAAATATCTCAAATGGTCTGCATATTATTTTGAAAAAAGTTGTCAAGCCCTTATTGGAAAACCCTTTATATTGTGTATTGAGCTACTTTTCATATTTATATTAACATATTATATTAATATTAAATATTTATCTTGTAATTGTAGTGTATCTTTGTTTAGTAATAAAGAACTATTACTTTATTAATTTTATTTAATCACATAAGAAGCTTGAATGTCCATGAAATGATGGAGAGATGACGTGGTTTTAGATTGTTTTCATGGTGAGTTTCCACCGTAACTTCATACTTCATATCGCTACGTTTAATAGTTTCTTTCATTAAATACTTCTTTTTGAAAGACTTATCAGCGGCAAATCTTCATAATTAGATGAAGATTGCCTAAGATCTGGACTCCTTCATTGTTCTTTGTTGACGTTGTACAACCGTTAGAGAATCATCACATAGTGGACGTTCGATCTGCCATTTTACCGGAAATTTCTGAAAAAGTGCATACTATTGTGTTAAAATATCATTGGAAAACATCTGAGATAGAGGAGCATCTCAAAAAAACGCTTATAGAGTCTCACTGTCCACGTGGTATGTGCTAATATTGCTAAGTGTTGATCAAAATTTGTTGTGAATACAATTTTTTTTTGGATGTTTGGAGGGTTTTCAGAAAAACAAAGTAAATTTTATGCGCTGATATAACACTACCGATAGGACTTGGTTTTATAATTATACATCCAAAACAAAATACAAACTAAAAGTGGCGGGGCAGATTCTCATCCCACAAAGAAGACAATGACTATTTTATTTGCAGGAAAAGTAATTGCCTACATTTCTTTTGGGGCGCGAAAGGTATTTTCTTATTGAATACTTTTAAAATGTCAAACTATTACAGAAGAGTCTTTTAAACATATCGAAGTAAAAAATTAATGAAAAGCGTCCTGATTTAGGCAAGAAAAAATTATTTTTCACCAAAACAATACACATCACATTCCTTTTGTGAGTAAAACGTTGCTTCGAAAGACATCAATAAAATTACTGTTATGCCTACTCTTATGCATGATGCATGTTCCACTTGAACAACCGTATTATTTGGATGTTATACTTATTATGTACGTACGTAGTTCGCCAGATGATCAGTCTAGTTGGTATACTCATATAATTACCGAGTGATCCCATCTCTGCCGTTCGTAATTTGTGTATTCAAAATCGAAAGCTAATGTAAAAAGAAAATGTTAAAGTAAGTCACGTTAAAAGAATAAGATAATGACGACATCAACAATCAATTATTTACGAACAATTAAATTTCAAGCTGCCGGAAGCATTTTAAAATAAAGTTAGTTAAAAACGAGTTATACCTATTTACTTATACTTCTTAACGCGATTTAAAATTCAATTTAGGAATTGCTCTAGCGTAAAGTTGTAAAGTTGAAATGTTATTTTAATTAGTTTCCACTGTACAAAGTGTACACATATATGAACGTATAAAAAATGTCTGCGAATATATTACTAATACATTATTCCTTTGCAAAAAAAAATTTTAAATGAAAATTAAGTTACTTATAAAATTGGTATGCATTAATGTCATTTAAATAAAAAAAAACATAAATATACAAACTTGACTTTCATTTTATCGTATCGACAAAATAATCTAATATGCAAGGTCGGGATTTATTGGGACTCATTAAGAACCTAAAACATATCTAGTGATTAGAAATAAATAATGTTGCATAGTTTTTTGGCTGTGGTCCTTGAATTTAAGGCGTTAAAATATTTTTAATTATGTTAGAATTTACGGTTAATTTGGAAGTATAAAGTTTCTTTTTGTATATAGGAAATTCGAATCTACAATTTTATAAACGTGAAAGTGGAATTTTCGTGGTCATACAACAGTTGCGGACAGAACAAGTCCACATTGCGTTTTAACGTCAACTTATTTTTGTACTTCTATGTTGGTCTTAATAATTGTTACATACATTACTAATATTATCAAAATTAGGAAAAATTATTAAAAGCTGTACGTCCGGAAGTCAGTCTTAGTCCACTTTTGTTCTTTGAGAAATGTCACAGTACTTATATAAACGAAGCACCCGTCAAACAAATATGTTATTACAAAATAATTTAAAAAATTAATCGCAAATACGGAATATTATATTAATTCTATTTCTTATGGATTATCTTGATTTTAATATTAGGTAACGCATATAACTGTTGACGGGTCCATAGTTATTGGCGCTACTTGAATTTTATTAAAATCGAATTATTATTTCTTATAATTCAAACCATTTAAAATAGTTAAGCCGTTGTAATCACATCAGTAGCAATCGCAGAGCTTTGCGCGAAAGATATACATATACAGAAGAGCTATAATAATAACAGGGTAACAAAATGAAAAAAAAAAATTTGGTGCCGGAAATCTAACATCTGATTTTAGATGTTTTTAATGTGCTGATTCCAAAAATGCCACCAGATTTTTTCTATCAGCTCTAGTTTTTGAGATACAGGTTACAGGTTAATTGATATTTTTTTCTGATAAAGGACAACAAATAAAGAGATAAATATGTACTTAATCGTCAAAATAGAAATTTCCCAAAATGTAATTAGCCAAATGGAGACCTGGAATTGTCCCTGACCCAATGTTCCTATACTAGGAACTACTCAATACACTGCAGTGGGCAATTTGTGTCGATTTAGAAATGGTTAACTTCCTCCTTGAACAGCAGAGTGGTTATACAAAATATCCTTGTTTTTTGTGCCTTTGGGACAGCAGAGATAAAAATGAACACTGGCTTAAAAAATGACCTTCAAGAGATGTCATGATTCAAGGAAAACGAAACGTGATCAACGAACCTTTGGTTGCAAGAGAAAAAATCTTACTTCCGCCCTTGCATATCAAGCTAGGCTTAATGAAGCAATTTGTGAAGGCTTTAAATCGAGATGGAAATTGTTTTGGGTATTTATCACGTAAATTTCCTGGCATTAGCACGGAAAAACTAAAAGCTGGTATATTTGATGGTCCTCAAATAAGGCAACTTGTTAAAGATCCACAATTCACCACATTAATGAACGAGACTGAATCTAACGCTTGGTGTTCATTTGTTCAAGTAAAAAAGAAATATTAAAGTAACAGTGCCAATCATTGTATCCGTTACCCTATGTAAGACAAGATGCATCATTGTATCCCGCTCTGTGTAAATCCTAGAATGTCAATACAAATTCTGTGAAGTTAGTTGTTTATCATAAACATACTTTATTCCACACGCACAGTTAAAACTTTATTTTACACTAACAATAGACTATAATACATTCAAATAAAGTATGAATTGCCATTAAATGTAGTATATAGTAGACTAGAAGACTGCCACTGCACATTATCTTAATTTTTAATTTGCATCTTTTGTTTCAATCAGATTAATTTTTGTTTAATTTTTCTATTTCATTCCAATGATTTTTATTTTTTTGCAGTGACTTGCTGGGATCAGAAGATAAAACTTTTTATGAATACGAAAAGTATAAAAATGTATGTGGTTCGTGCAATGGTATCGGTAAGGCTGTTACATAAGTTTCTTTTCATAAAAGGGAAAGTATTATTAGTATCCATTTCTATTGGTAAAGGTGAATATGTTAAAATAGACGAAAAATCTCTTACACAATGATCTGGGAGGACACCCGACTAATTATCTATATTTTTGGTTCTCTTATATTTAGTCCTATCAGAAGGAAAACGATCCTTTTCTGAATCGACTTGAAGCAAGTGATAACTGGTAATGAGTAGTGGATTGACTACAACAATGGGATGCTAAAACATTATTGGTCCCGACATGATTCGCTTCAAAGTCAACAAAAGCAGACAGTCATTCTCAGTGTGATAGAATTTTAAAAGTATTGTGTTTTTTGAGATCGTATTGAAATAATGAATTCAAGTGTACTATTGAAATTGGATAGTTTGAACGGATCTATCATCGAGAAACGTTCAAAGTTCGTTAATCGTAAAAATGCTTTTTCATTAGGACAACGCCCGACCACACACAAGTTTGATCGCCCCTCAAAAATTATTTTATCTTGCAGGACTAGATGTTACTGTCACAGACACCATATTCGCTTCATCTTGGATCTTCAAACTTCTACTTGTTTCGTTCAATTCACACGAGGCGATTTATAAAATTTTTCGTCAACAATAATTTTATAAACTAGGAATTATGAAGCTTGCCGAAATGTGGAATAAAAAAATTCCTAAAAGAAAGGCGAAACATAAAATCGACTGATACTTTTTTATATACAGTAAAACCTGTCAATAACGGCCACCCAAAAAGCAAAATATATTGGCCGTTATATAAAGGTGTCCGTAATTGACAGGTTTTTCGTCTCACAAATAAAATACATAATTAATTTTAGGATTTGCTTTCTTTATATTATTAATTAAAGTAAATAGTATATAAATACAAATATGTGTAAGAAAAACTAAAATTTTAATGTATTTACATATTATAGATAATATGACATCTAATAAATTATTTATATGTACATATTATTACAATATATTCATACGAAAAAACACAATTTATTAGGATTTTTTAAAGTATGTTTCAATATTTGTTTGCTGCACATTTTTTAGCTTCGATTTAAAAACTGCAGCTTCACATGTAAGTAAAATTTTAGAAACATCCATATAAATGTCATCATTGTTATTGCACAATAAATAATTTTGTTGTCTCTTAATTTTGCACACACTTCACTCATACTAGATAAACTAGATTTTGGAGTTTCACATTCGTTCAGGTCACTATTATCAGAGTTATGTTCTTCGTCATTATTGCACAAATCTTCAACAATTTCTGGAATACTGAAGTTAGGGCTCTCTGTAGGCACATGATGATCAATAGAAGCATATTCATCTAAATCCATCAAAAATTCGTTACGAACTGCAGGATATAGCTGGGCAAGGGGTATTTCGTCTTCTTCATCAAACATTGTGTCCTCCTGGATAACATCAGAGAATCCGGCCTTGGAAAAACATTTTTTAACTGTAGCAGGAGATACCTTTTTCCAAGCAGCTGTAATCCATACAAATGCATTGGCTAAATTTATGTTTTTTTCAAAAATTTCAAAATCACATTCATTGTCAATAAACGTTAGAAGCTTTTTAATCAAAAAATTTCGGTAAATCAATTTGAAATTCTGAATTATTCCTTGATTCAAGGGCTGACAATACGAAGTGGTGTTTGGCGGCAGGAAGACTATGTAGTTTAACATTTTCTAATGGAACTTTAGAATGTGAAGTGGCATTATCCAAGAAAAGAAGCACTTTTCTACTTTGTTTTTTCATTTTATTGTCAAATTTATGCAGCCATCTTGTCATAATTTCCGTTGTCATCCATGCCTTTTTGTTAGAAACCCATTCTAAGGGTAATTTGTCCACATGACTACCCTCAAAACAGCGAGGATTTTTACTTTTTCCAATTATTAATGGATCTTCCTTCTCACCTTCCATATTTGCACATAGTAAAACAGTCAAACGTTGTTTTGCTGCCTTCTTCCCTGCACAATTCTCACTTTTTAATGCAAATGTCTTATTTGGCATAGCGCGGTAATAAAGACCTGTTTCGACGGCATTAAACACATCTCGAGGAGAATAATTTATTAAAATCAACGGTAACTTGGTTTTCCAGTCTTTTATATCGTCCAAATTAACCTCTGCGGAATCACCACAAATTGATTTAAAAGTTATACTCTGTCGCCGACAGAAACTTTCCAACCATCCATTAGATGCTGCGAAATTTTCCATCTTTAAACTGCTTGCTGTCTCCAGTGCTTTTTGTTTAAGTAGCGGCCCAGATATTGGAATTGCTTTATTTCTGGCTTTGCAAAGCCAATTGTAAACGACTCGATCCACTGCCAATCCTTCCGACTTCGGAAATTTTCGTTTTAGCTCCATGTTAACACCTTCCTCGACCATCTTTTTTAATTCACCTTTATTTTTCATAATATCGTTAATTTGTGTTTTTCCAACCCCATATTTTTCGGCCAACTTTCGCAAAGTTAACGCATACTTTTCACTTTCCGCGATTATATTTATTTTGTCTTTTAGCGACAAACGTTTTCTTTTTTGCGACATACTTAATTAAGAACCTTTCGAATACGGAGACAACTTTAAACAGAATTGTTTCCTTTAGAATAATAAAGTTTAAATCGAAAAGGGTGAATTACTACCAGGTAATAGGAAACCCCGGGAAACCCCGACAATTTGTATTAGGTATTTCCGTCAATAAAGATATACATGTCATAAATAGTCCGGCCGACATTGGCAGGTAAATTTCTATGAAAATAGGCCGTAAAAGTTTGGGTTATTTGGCCGCGGCCGTTTTATAAAGGTGGCCGTAATTAACGGGTATTTGTCTATGGGAATTTCCCTATAGTCGATTCGGGGAAAACTCAGGTGGCTGCTTTAGTCAGGTGGCCGCTTTAGTCAGGTGGCCGTTAACACAGGTTTTACTGTACTAATAAATAACCTATAAAAATATTAAAAAATATGTAATGGCTTTAAACATTATACAATATATAGTTATAACATAATTTTATTAGATGTTATACAAGCAAAATTTAATTTTGTAGCGATTGTACTTTTAATTAATTCGAATCGCTTAATTTCTTAAATACAATGAGCAATAACAATCTAATAATCAAACTATAATCTTATGTTTTCTTGGCGAGCGTTTTATGTGTTCAGTAATGCATGCATACAGCAATATTATTACTTAATACATTCGCAGGTATTAAATTATATTTTTCGTGACGATTAAAAAAAGACAAGGTGATATGTTTTTAATGTTACCGATTTTTATTGAATGAATGTAAATTAGATCCGCTTTTAATCACGTTCCGTACAGTGTATAATATTTGAAAATTGGGTCTGTATCAATTATTTCCATTCCAACTTACTTTTAATAAATGTATTTCCACTCGAAATTTTCGCTAATTAGTTGAAAGAAAATCGTAACATTAATGGATGTTTACGAATATATCGTGAGCTTCCATATGAAAATGGTAACAGATAAATCAATATAAGATAAAATACCGTTTTCGCAAATATACAGTGTGTATCAGCCAAATGGAATAAATTCGATAATAATTAAATGAAAGGGTGTTCGAAAAAACGCTCGGACATGTCGATTGGGATATTTAGTTTCGTATTTTTTTTAAATAAAAAGTTTATATACAGGGCGTGTCATGTAAAAGTGGTCAATACCAACTTTCTTATTTTAAATGCAACACCCTGTCAAATATTAAATTTTTGGATTCTTTAGAAAATTCCAGACATATTTCATGTACAATATCATATACCTATCTTCGACTTTTCGGAAATATTAAATGTTTTCAGATTAATTTGAAAAATTTTTGATAATGTAAAAATAACAAGAAAAACACTGTAGGAGATGTTCAAAATGTTCGCCGCAAACGTCTTGACAACATCCTAATCTTAAATAAAAATTTTTTCTAACGTTGCTCAACATCTCAGGTGTGACCGATCTAATCGCAACTATTATTCGTCTTCTTCAGCCAGCTAAGTCGAGGGGTTTACTTTGTATACTATACTTTTGACATATCCCCACAAGAAGAAGTCTAATGGCGTTAGATCAGGGGATCGTGCTGGCCATTCCATCGATCCTCGCCTACCTATCCACCGATTCGGGAATATTTGGTTGAGGTACTGCCGGACATTGATATGGTAATGGGGTGGTGCTCCATCTTGTTGGAACCACATCGTATTTGCTGGAACTTGTGGGTTTGCTAGATCAGGATATAAGTTTGTCAAAGGTGGCACGAGATTATTTTGAAGCAATGCTAAATAATTGTCGCCATTAAAATTTCCATCAATGAAAAAAGGACCTACGATATGATCTCCAACAATTCCTGCCCAAATATTAATCTTCTCAGGGTATTGCGTATGTTCTTCCCTCATCCAGTGAGAATTTTCTCTGGACCGATAGCGGCAATTTTGACGATTAGCATGACCGTGAAGCGTAAGGGTACACTCATCAGAAAATAAAATATGTTCTAATTGGATCACATTGTTATCTAACAATGTCATCATTTGTTCACAAAAATACGTTCTCCTATCAAAGTCGTCTTCCATGAGCTCCTGAGTTGGTATAATTTTATAGGGATGCATTTTATTTTCTTTTAATGTGCGAGTAATCGATGAATGGCAAACATCGAACATTGACGCTGCTTGTCTACTAGAAGTATGCGGGTTTTCTTCAAACTCAAGCACAATATCCAGTTTGGTATCATTACTTACTGCATTCGCAGCTGCTTTTTTTATTTGCCTTACATGTCCAAACTCGCGAAACTGCTTTTCTATTTCACTAATTGTTCCTTGGGATATAGGCGGCAAATTTGGAAATTTCTCATGAAATAAGTGTGCAACTTCCATTTGTGTCCGTGTGTTATCTCCACAACCAATCATCTGCAGCATTGTTATTTTGTGCATTTCTGTTAAATGAACCATTTTGTTGAAATGTGGTTAACGAAAGTCAAACAGTTATGACACTGACAACACTATGACACTAACAACACTATGACACTGACAACACTTTGCTATGGCAAGGTATTTTAAAACGAAGTACAAGTACAATTAAAGATTTTCAATTAATAGTTCGGTAAACAAATTATTATGTGAAAATCTTATTTTAATTGTAAACAAAATTAATAATCTGAAAACATTTAATATTTCCGAAACAGTCGAAGATAGGTATAGGATATTGTACATGAAATATGTCTGGAATTTTCTAGAGAATCCAAAAATTTAATATTTGATAGGGTGTTGTATTTAAAATAAGAAAGTTGGTATTGACCACTTTTACATGACACACCCTGTATATAAACTTTTTATTTAAAAAAATAGGCAACTAAAAATCCCAATCGACGTGTCCGAGCGTTTTTTCGAACACCCTTTCATTTAATTACTATCGAATTTATTCCATTTGGCTGATACACACTGTATAAATATTCAAAACTTTCCTTTATATACATAATTATTTATAATTACATAAAATAGAATAATACCTGTTAAGCTATGTATGTATATCTTCAGCTTGAGTCTTGAAACATTAATAATGTTCTCCATTGAGCGAAAATACAAAGGAGAAAGGACTTGTCTAGACAAGAATGATGGCGTGGTTTGTTAAATATAATTAGATGAAAAAAAAATAGGCGGAACAATACATTTAATCATTTCGAATAGAAAAAATCCATTGTAAGAATACCTAAGCGTTATTTTGTACTTGAGAATATAGAATAAGTGGCCTTTCCAGATGTTAACTATCATATAGGATTTTCAGTAAAATAAATTTGTTAATAGTTGAAATAAAATAAAGGATATGTAATAACTCATCGTTCGTATATATTTTTTACAATTGATTCACTTGTCGCGGGAAATTAATTTTAATTTCGTTATGCTAAGTTTTTTTTTTATCAATGAAACAACAAATACGATACTGAAACTAAGTCGTCATTGAAAAATATTCAAAAGAGGGACAAATCAATGTTGATTCACTTAAAGAAAAATTTTCGATCATGAGGAAATAGTGTAATTGTCAACAGTTCTTTAACATTGTAACAGTTTTTCTTTGGCACTTTTTGTCTCAACCCACAGATTGTAAGTCTTTGTGGAGACCCGTACAATTTAAAACGCTTACTATACAAAGCTTGTTTTATATAAAAACGTACGGAAATATTACTCAAGTTGTTGAACTGCAGATTTTGTCCGTTTGGGATGTAACGAACCTGTTCGTCCGCTACCTTCTTAGCAAGTAAACACAACGTTTTAGTGCTAAGGGTAGTTAGATTCTTGGAATTGATATAGATACAAGTAAAAAACGTGACGGCATAATTTTAGGGAAGAAATATTAAAATCTACATAAATGAAAGATGTAATATATGTACATACATATATGCATATAATAAAACACTAAGATTTAAGGGATAAATAACACGAAGATATTAACACATTAATTACTGCTAGGGAAAACCCAACATAATAATAAATGCAAAAATAATCACCGTTTGTAAAATGTTTACAACAATACCTATATCCACAAAATTCCCTTAAATTTTAAGTTTCTAGAACATACAGGCGTTTCATTGAAATTTAAACATTATATAATAATTTCTTTAATAGTTTCCTAGACAAACCTACCAAAAATAAGACTCACAGGAAAATTAGATACATGCAGCATACACCACTGCGACCTTTCTAAAGCTATTACGGTTTTCATATCTCGTTATATCACGTAGAGTACATTCTCTAGCTTTAATCTTTTAATTAATCTTTCGAATGTTATTTTTCTGCATAAATTTCCCTTCAGATTACTCTATTTAATGAGGCCTCTTTCTTGATAAGCCCTCACATTAGTATAGCACGTGAATCCCTGTTTTCCCTTCTAACTGGTTGAACCTGCAGCATTGGATTGTGAACAATTTTCGTGCGAAACCCTGAAAAGGAAAAACTGTTGCGTTATAAAATCATACCGACCATAAAGCAGAGGCGCTGGAATATTTGTTTGGGGTTGTTTTTCGTATTAATGAAAATAGAGGGTATTATGAGAATGAAGCGATATTGAAACATCCTTGAGGAACATGTAATTCCTGCGCCAACAAGATTAATTAGGTGCAAATTTTATTTTCAAGAAGAATAATGGTTGAAACTACAGGGCAGATTTATGCAGAAATTACTTAGAGCATCTTAATAATGTTAACAATAATGCCGTGGCCTCCATAAAGGAT